>JAPFUP010000072.1:0-292066 GCA_030780425.1 Beauveria varroae | reverse complement strand
TGGGGTCCGCAAGTGGGTGCCCAACGTTACCTAAGAATGTTATGCAACTAAAAAAGATGCGAAACCTTTATAGCAATACGATCTCCATCTAACCACAGATCTCGCCTTGGCGTCTAAATTATTGACTGTCATACCTAGGCCTCCAATCACCTCTTGCTTCGGCTGTTGTTGCCGGCTGAAACGATCGCCCGGCCCTTGCCTGCCTGCTGCAAACACGGCCAAGTTAGTCACCTGATGAGAACAACACCTTGCCAAATTGCCAGCTAACATGTCAAGTTCATATACAGGCTACGTCGATACCTTGAACTGCCTTTGTCGATGGCGGTTCCGGAAATGGAATCGTCCATGGAGCGCGAGATAGAACACCAGAAGGCCCGCCCTGGGGAAGGGGGCGCAGATGGCCGTCAAACACCCCCACAGCGAGACTCCGTCAGACCAATTAGCTACTGATACGAGATCTATCTATCGAACCATCGACGTTGGCGGCATGCACGGAGACTGGGGCGCCACAACGCGGCCAAGACCGTTTCCCGAGTCGTTTTCTCTCTTACTCACGAAGGCGAACTGCATAGCTACATTGCCTGCCGCTTGTGGGTGCGCATCTGGCTACTATTTGGCGCGTTCTTGTGCATCAGCGCCGGCTTTTTGGTGCCTCTCGCCCCTGTTATAGTGTGCTGTCGCGCCCTATACTTGGCCTACCAAGGGAGACTGGCCGACTTGGGCTATCCGCCATGGCATGTGCCATTCCTGCCAATTGTTCTTCTCTACGGCTGGTTACCATAAAACCCGAAATGGGTGTCGTAGGTGCTATTAGTTAGTTTTAGTACCATGGTGGGGGAACTTCACCTTGTTCTTTTCAGCCAGTGACACTAACAAGTACCATACTTGTACCTTAATTAGACAACTGTAACAGACACTAAGCATAACCTTTGGAAGTCTCTACGTCAAATACATGCTAATTTCCGGCAACACAGTCGTAGTCATCAGCCTATATATCATCAGCGGTAATAATATATAACGGAGCGCTCTAGTAAATCCTCAAAGCGACAGTCTATCTGCCAATGGTCGTCTTTTCCACAATTGAAGCATCGTTTGTCATATTTCCTTTGTTTCCGACCTTTTAGAACAGTGCTTTCCAGTGCACGACAGTCGACCAGCCAATGGCTACGATGATCGCAGCGGTAGCAGCGGGAGCCGGATAAGCGTTGCCGGTCACTAGGAATTCGGTCAAGCATTATTGTACGCCGGGTGCTGTGTACTACCTCGCTATTATAAAGTTGTTAAACAAGGGAGCAGGATTGCGAGAGTCGCGCGCATTAACTCACCGGAGATCTTGCATCGATGTTTGCAACTCGTCTGCTGCAGATTGTATTTTCTTTACACTAACATCAACTTAAATGCAAGCATTAATAATAAAGACAAATATATATATAAGGAGAAATACTAACTTGAATTTAGCGTGTCTAGAGCTCGCGTAGTGTTTGCAAGCAATTGAAAAGGCACGTGTTGTAGAAGCTCTTTCGCATAAGCCGACGCAGTAGCGGACGCGTATCGTTGCCATCGATCATTCTTATGTGAATCAGCGTAGTCGCAGATTCCCCGAATAACCAAGCAAGGAAAAGCGTCCATCAGGCCAGCAGCCTCCATTTCAACACAGATACAGTCCCTCCCAGCGGACTCTGCGATCTTATCTCGAATGCTAGTATTCTTCGTAAGTGTATTTCCTGAGGCGATAATGCCGTAGTGGATTTCGGGGTCGGTCGTAAGTCGTGTACTACGCTGAATTTGCTTAGATAGATCACATCTGTCGCAGTTATCCCCATCTATATGATCATATGTAGGCAAAAATAAGCGATCGTTCTCAAGCCCTTGATGAATGAATGCATACTCTTTCCCTTTTGGGTATGGGTTCTTCATCTTTGGCTTGCTAGTCCACATCGCTTCGAGAAGATCGGGAACCTTTGACAAGCCCATCTCATATTCTGTCCGCAGAGCGGCCAGTGCGTTAAGTAGGACTAGTGGGGGCTTATTTAGCATGCCCTCTGGCTCCCACTTCCCATTCGGCGTGGCCTTGCCAAGATCATACTGAACAACACCACCGCTGGTTCCCTTGGGTTGGCTCACAACCACATCACCTAGCCGAACATCTTGGTCATCGTGTCGAGCGATTCCGCCCCCAATTCCCACGAGAAGCCCGACTTTGATCGCGGGTAGGGACATAAGCAGGTTCAGGGCTATCGTCGTCGCAGCCGTTGTACCATACACGCCGGCAGGGAGCGAGGCTATGACGATATTGTGCTCGCTCATACAGCCCCATGTGTAAGAATTATTATCGGATGGATGCTGTTGAAAGTCTGCTGGCGGTCGGTGGCGGACATCGAGTTGAGCTGTGGCAGCAGCCCGCTCGAAATGGAGTGCGGCAATCCACCCTATGGTATATGCTTCTAGGCTTCTCATGGCAATCGTGGTCGAGGCCATCCAAACGTAGCCAAAGGTGGCTGAGGCTAGGTTATGAGGATGCGGTCAAGTCTTTGTGGTGTTGAACTGGCGTGCGTTGTCCGTCGTACAATGATGTAGACGAGACAAATGAGGGGTCAACTGGTCAGGCTGCAGGATGCATGCTGGCGTCGGCGCGTGGCACCAATTCTAACATCTCACGTGTCCCGCGCTGTCCATTTCGAGGATCGCAATGGACACTAGATATGGTCCGCTACGTCGACCACAATGTAGCATAGCCGCAAAATGACGATGGTAGCCAAAAGTAGCGGTTTCGCGCACCTTCTCTACTAATGAACAAGAAGCACCTGTGCCATTCAGTCCGGGGTTTACTGAAGTGGTAACCAGCTGCTGGAGCTTGTTAAGAGCAGGCAAAAGGGTAATTTGACAGCCACATGCCATTCTTGGCCACCACACCACTAAATTTGTTCTCCAAGTTAGCCCCGCGACACTCATTTCCATTTCTACAGCATCTTGGACAATCCGACACGCAGAACTTTGGCCCAAGATATCGTTTCCCGGTCTTGTATGTATACCTACGCGCCATAGAGCCTTACTTGACACGGCTACTGCAGCCTTTGATAGCTAAATAAGACCCCCCCGAAAATATCCGTCTTTGCCGCAATCGCCGTCCTAGCAGATGCATGAATAATTGGAACGCTCCCTCGTCTTTCACCCAATTCTCCCACAATGGCCAATACTCGCGGGGCTACCAATGCCACCATTGTAAATCATACAGAAGCGTATCCATACTTGACGGATCCTGCCAGCGCACCGAGAAACATGCTTACATGCGGGCCAGGTCCGACGAGGTAAACGGTAATCAAAGGATGAGCATCGAATTGCGAGCCCTCACAAAGCATCCCTACCAGCGTCACAGTGTCGCAGAAATCTACGTACCACCACGATGGAGAGAAAATCGCTGCTCGCGGCGACCGAGGCCGGGTTTCCGTTGGCAAAGAGGTGTCCGCAGCGCCAGCCAGTCAAACCAGAGGCAACAACACGCTTGAGTATGAAACGAGGCATGTACTGACTGTCACGGTGGCATCGGGACCCCGATGTTTTGGCTCGGATGCCAGATCTATGCCGCATTTGCGGGACGCTTTGTCCCGATCGGTAGCTAGTGATGGACGGGGAATTCTTCGCCGAGTTTGATACATGATAGCGCCAATGGCGGCCAACTGTCGGCCTGCATCCGTTTGCTCTGGAAGAATTGTTGCAAGCTTGTGCCGTTGTCCCAGTCGATGACGTTGGAGCTCGAATGATTCACGCTGATTCCATTCTCTTCTGATTGATGGGAGACCCCTATTCTGGACCTAGGCTCATCACCGCAGATGTACATGTTCTTTATAGAGAGATAATCGTTACTCCAAGGGAAGTTTCGAGTTAACTGGGCTGAAATTTGGGGCAGTTGAAGCTAGCGTTGGCTCTAGGTGGCTGTTATAACGATGTTTTCGTGACATTTTCTATGCATACATGACATTTCCAAACAAAGTATCTAAATGTTGATTATTTTTTTGACTCTGTCTTTTTTTTTTCTTTTGTTTTTTTACCGTCGCCATGTCGTGCCAGATACTCACCATGGATCTCACAAATCACGAAAAAGTGGTCCCAATGCGGCGCGGGCAACAAAGCTTCCACCAAGCATTCGCGGGGCTATACTTCCAGCGACCAAGCTCATCTTCAACCACGCAACAACCTCACCATCGCTCACCGCTTTCAAGCTCCCTTGTCTTTGCGCAGCATCGCAGAATCCCTCTCACCGACCAGAGCAGCCCCGCGACGACGCGCCACGCCCACAGCCATGGCCACGGGCGACGGCCCTCCGCTATCGATGCGGCCCTTTCCCGTCGCCGACAAGAGCCCCAAGAGCCTCGCCGACTTTATCTCGCGCGTCAATGCGCTGCCGGGAGGGTTTCGCTCCGTCACGGAGACGAGTTTGGAGGAGGAGCTCGACGCGCGCCGCCGCCGCGACGGGACTACCACCGGCGGCGGCGAAGAGGACGCTGCGCAGGACGATGACGTCGACATGTTGGATGACGCCAACGCCGAGGATGAGGAAGACGATGATGAGGACACTGCCGCAAAGGACCCAATGACTGCGCGCATGGAAGTTCTCAAGAATATAGAGTGCGCTGAATCCAATCTTCCACCACCCCCCCTCTAATTTCCTAGTACCGCCGAATACTAACACAATCCCCCTCCTCTCCCCCTCGGCTAGCATCGCAAGCAACACGGCCATGCTCACGCTCGACTCGCTCTCACTCCTCCTATCGAAACACAACCCGACGCAGGCCAGCCTCACGCTGAGCCAGCAGCTCCGCGAGCTCGTCGGCATCGGCACCATGGGCGCGGACCGGCTCGACGACGCCAACACGACGCCGGCCAAGACGCGCGACTGCGAGGCCGTGGCCATGGGCTGGACGCTCATGGAGATTTCCCGCACGCGCGACGCCGCCGAGGACGCCGCCGCGTTTCTCGGCGCGGAAATGGCAGCCGAGGGCCGCTACTGGGAGGGCGTCATGGGCGTGCGCCAGGCTGGCTGGTCCGTCTGCCGCGTCCCAGGTGGTGGTGGTGGCAGCGGCGGCGACGCGCACGCCCCGGGTCTCGGCGTGCGCTTTGGCTTCTCCGAGGCCGCGCCCGAGTTTCAGCGTAATGGCCTCGCGCCTATTCGTCGCGGCGATGATGGCGTTGCCTGGCTTGACATGGGCCGGCTCGGCGGCACACCGGAGCGTCTGGTTGTCACGTATGAGCGCGGCGGCAAGGTCGTTGGCCGCGCCGCATCGCAGGAGCTACACGACGATGACGACGATGAGGCAGGTGGTCTGCAGGCCCGTGTGCTCGGCGCCCGCAACACCATCTTTGCGCAGGAGCTCTGGCACGAGCTGACCCGCGAGGCGCGGTCGCTCGCCGCGTACGACGTGCACCCCGACGACGAGAAGCGGCTCGTGTGCGCCGTCGACGCCGACGCCCGCATCATTGTCGAGCTGCTTCCCGCGTCAACCTCCGCCGCCGCGCAGTCTCAGCCCCAACTCGATGACCACGAGAACTTGCCGGAAAACACCACCGCCGAGGCCATTTCCCTCGCGCTCCACATCCTCCTCACCTACGCCCACCGCTGCAACGAGCTGCTGCGCATCCGCCCGCTGCCGCCGCACGTCCCGCGCACGCGCGGCCAGCACGTCCACACGCTTCTCCGCCCCATCATTGCGCGGCTCCTATACGCCCGCAGCGCCCGCTCGGCCACGCAGCTCGTCGGCAACCTCGTGCAGACGCTCCGCCGCGCCGGCATCACCGACTCGTCATTTACCCTCTGCACGCCGCAGCCGACAGTGTCCGACTTTGCCGCCGCCAATACTGGGCCTAATCAGCCGTCCGCCGCCGTTAGTCTCGTCCGGCACATGCTACAGCCGACCGACTTTGCCCTCGACGTCGCGCTGCTCCCCGGCGGCGACGACGACGACGGCGGCGGCGGCGGCGGCGTGTCCTTTACCGTCCGCGGCCGCACGTATCTCGTGCCTGTCACTGCTACATACTACCACGTGCTGGCGCCCGCCGGCGCCGCCGTGCACGCCCTCTGCGCGCCGTATCCCGACGGCTACCCGGACCTTGCCGCCCTGGCCGACTACCTGTGCGTTGTCGCTGCGCGGGCCCTCGCCGCGCATTACCTGCGCAGGCGCAGGGCGACTGCTACTGCTGCTGCTGCGGCGGCGGCGGTGGAGGAAGAGGAGGACAAGGACAAGGGCCAGACGTGGGTGCTGGGCGCGCTTGGCACGCGTATACGCCACGCGCGGGATATCGACAGGCCGCAGCTCGAGTTTGTGGTTGAGAGGGACAAAGCAGCGACGGAGGGCGAGGATGGCGGGGCGGCTGCGCTGCGGCTTACGGTGTCGACGGATGGGCAATCTTGGACGTGGACATCCAGCAGTGAAAACTCGGCCAAGGAGACGCTGGAAGCCGTGGTTGACAAGGTATTACAGTAATGAGAGGAGAGGGTCAGGTATAGATGGTTGGGAATTCAGCAGTACATCAATATGGCGTCAATCGAGGGTTTAACCAAAAAAAAATACCAGGGGCATCATCTTATTTTTTTTGGCGTTGTGTTTATCATCTAAACTAGTTATAAAGGGAGTAATAAAAGAACAAGGGAGAAAGAATCAAAAAAGGAATTGTCTCCCTGAACCATTCCATCGTCATTCCGAGAAAAGAAGAGCCAAATCATGAATCGTGTAAAAAGAAATCAAACACGCAAAACAGCTCACATAAGCCAAGGCCGTCTTTCTTCCTACGTCCATTCCATCGTGACAAGAATTACTCAGCCAAGATATACCAGCAAGTAATAAAAACAAAGCAGAAATAATGAAGCACATATTGGCAACTACTCGTCTCTTCTGTTGAACAAAAACTTGAGCTCGTTGACGCCCAGCCGTCCAATCTTGGCGCTCTCGGCCTCGTCGAGGGCCGCCTCCACAATCGCCTGCTTCTTCTCCTTGAGCTCGACGATGCGGTCCTCGACCGTCTCCTTTGTCAGGATGCGAAACACTTCGACAGGCTGCTTCTGCCCGATGCGGTAGGCCCGGTCGACAGCCTGCATCTCAATATACGGGTTCCAAAAGGGGTCCATGATGATGACGCGCGTCGCCTGGGTCAGGTTCAGGCCCGCGTTGCCGGCGCGCAGCGAGACCAGCATCACCGTCACGTCCTTGCGCGCCGAGTTCTGGAAGTCCTTAGCAACCTTGTTGCGCTCGTCGCCCGACATGCCGCCATCGTACCGCTTGGGCTTGTTCTGGAAGCCCGCGTGGTCGAGGCCGACCTCGATCAGGTCGAGGAGCAGGGTCCACTGCGAAAAGACAATCGACTTGCGGCCCGCCGCGTCGGCCTCCTCGAGCAAGCGGATGCACTCGGAGACCTTAGCCGCTGGGAGCCATGTCTGTCTGAGGTAGGCCATGTACTTGCGGTACGCTTCGCGGCTCTTGCGAGCTTCGAGACGAAGTTCTTTGAGCATCGATGGCTTGATATCAATCTTGATTACCTTTTCGTCTTCATTTTCGTCTTCATTCTTCGCCTTTGACTTGTTCTTTTTGGGCTTCTTGGCCTTTGGCAGTCGCACACGCTTGCCTTGCTTGATCTTGGCTTTGCGCAGCTCTTCCTTTTCCTGCTCGTCTTCCTCAGACTTGATTCCGTCAGACTCTACTTTCTCAAATTTGACCTTGTGATCCGCGGACGACCCTTCGGCCTTGATCCTAGCCACATCTGGCTTGGTGTCAGTGTCATCCTCAGAGTCACTGAAAAAGTGGTCATCGACAACAAAATCAGCCAAATTGCCCTTTGCGTCCACGGTATCGTCAGAGTAGATGTCATCATCGCTAGCATCAGTCTCCTCAACGACGTCCTCGTCAGATTCATCCGCTTCTTCCTCTTCCGATTCCTCTTCTTCCTCCGCTTTGAGCGCCTCAGGCATGTGCACCTTCCGGAATGCCTCCAAGGTGAAGCACTGTTTTGGGTTAAACTGCCCACGACAGACTGGACATTTGCACTTATCGCTTTCGTGGCCTTCTTGGATATTTTGGGATGTCGCATTGTCGGCAAGGCGGCTCAAGCATTGGCTGCAGCTATCGTGACCACATGGAATGAAGAACTGAGGGGAGGGCACGGCATCGTAACATATAGGACACTCGAAGCTCTCCGCAGCCTTGATTCTTGCCACGATACCAGGCTGCAGCTCTTTGACCAGATCAAGAACCTCGTTTTCAGTCACAGGAGCATTGTCGGTGACGTCGAGATTAAGATGCGGGTGGCAGCATGCTTGACGAAGACGCAGAAGAAGCACAAGAATATTGGAGTAGTTCCTCCCAACGCTGCCTTCACGAAGGTACTTGCTGAAAAGAACCTGCGCCTTCTTTTCCAGCTGGTTGTAATAATCACGTTCATCCGCGGATAGCTCTGCATAAACAATCATTTCAGTCTTTGTTGGCAGCTCGAGAATGGGCTTACCATCCAGCATGGAGTTCTTCTTTCGCCTGAGCATAATCGCTTTGAGAAGGGCACGCAGCTTGCTCATGGCGACACTTTTTTCATCACCCTTTTTGCCAAACAAAACGCCGAATTGCTGGCGGAATCTATCCCAAGCACAGTACGGTCGGATGCGCAGGAAGGCGAGCAGCGAGTACAGCTCCAAGACGCCATTCATCATTGGTGTGCCCGTCAAACACCAGCGGAATGTGGCCCGCAGGCGATGGCAAGCCTTGGCCGTTTGCGTCTCCTTGTTTTTGATGCACTGGGCTTCGTCAAGGATGATGCGATGGTACTTTGCCTTTGTAGGGTGCAACAAAGGGAATTTGCGCGCAACTTCGGTGGAGTTATAGTCGGGTTCTCTCTGGGCAGCAGCATTGTCCTTGACAAATGTGTCCAATCTTTTGAGCTCTGCGGCGATAGTGCCGTACGTGGTTAAGACCACGTCATACGTGAGAAGGTCATCAGTGGTGGCCTTTTTATTGTGATACACAAATACGGACATCTTATGGGATGCCGATACTTTGTTGCCGATTTCGTCCTCCCATTGGCGAATCAGGGCCAGAGGACCGATGATGAGATTCGTTTTGGGTCGCGAGGTAGCCCGTCTCGTCACCATCAATGCGAGCGTCGAGATGGTCTTGCCCAAACCCATGTCGTCAGCCAGAATACCGCCCTTGTTTGAGCCGTCTTCCATGGCCTGCATCCACTTGAGAGCGAGTTCCTGATGGTGATAGATGTTCACCCTGAGACCCTCAACAGTATCGTTACGTTCTCCTAGTGGAATCTCTTCATCAGGACGAATATTCTCAAGTAACTCGTCCAGCTCCTTGTCACTCATTTTTTCCTGGGGTTGAGTCAGGTCCAGAAAATCTCGCATGCGATCAGCCACCGGAGGGAAGCCAAATCCAGCCGCCGCGTTACTATATGAGAAGTCTTTTGTGCGATTGATAACGTCCATGGTGGAAGTAACGCCCATACTGGGTATATAGGGCATACTGGGAACAACGGGCCAAGTCGTGGACCCAAGAACATGGCGAGGTGGTTGGGCGACAGAGGGGCCGCCGTACTGCGAGTACGGGCTAAACATGTCGGAGCCTGGAAAGGCACCAGGCAAAGAATGGCCTGGTGCCAATCCGTGATTCAGCTGCCGCCGTCGCTGACTATCATGAAGCCGCTGCATACTCTGGAGCCTGTACTGTTCCGCCATCCGAATGCTTTCGACAAGGGCGTCATTTCGGGCTTGAGGAAGCTGCGAAGCGCTTGCACTGGGAGCCGCTGAAAGATTAGACTTGGAATGCTGGTCTGGGTATTCGACTTTCAGTTCACTGCTGTCCTTGAAGCCGGATCTAGGGGCCCCATTCGTCCGAGCAGTCTGCATGAGACGCTGCAGTGGATCCGACTGGGGATCTCGACTCCCGTTGGCAGCAAAGCGGGACTGCTGAAGGCTTTTAGCAAAACCGCGGTCACGCTGGCTCTGGGCGGCCAGCTTCTCCTGCCGAATCTGCGCGGCAATGTAGCCAGTTGTATCCGCAATGTCGTCACTGGAGGCATGTCAGCTGGTATTCGACAAACGGCAGCAAAAGGTTCCCATACCCTGTGAGGTCAATAACCTCTAGATCGTCCGAGTCGATCATATCATCCATCGAGCTTTTGGGTAGTCTGCTTCTGGCGACGGACATTGGCGTGGTCTTTTGCGATTTGGGATGTAGACCTGGGCTGGTGGGACTTCCGCGGTGTCCAAAGTCTCGCTTTCTGGTTGGGAGGCTGATGGGCGTAGCAGGCGGCCGCAGAGGCTGCGACGACCGTTCTGATTTCACTGCTTCGGGCTCCTGTTAGTACATGAATGCCGGCATCATCCATGTCACCCGGCGACTCACCGCTTTGCGAGCCTTGTGATGAAGGAACGGCCTGAGACGATGTTCCTGTTGGACTGTAAGCGAATCCCCCAAAGTGTGACCGGGGAAAAAAGGGCATACCCCCGAGCTCCTGCAGTCTCTCCGCGAGAAGCTGAATCTTCCTCCTGGCGTTGATGCGGGCCCTCTTAGAATTTTCATCCTGCTCCTCTGCGAGCGAGGCCAGGATCGCGCGCTGGATACCGATATCCTCCTGCAGCGTATCTACCTCTTGCGATCTGCTCGGAGTGGCCATTCTTCCGCGCGGCGCATGTCGTGCACGGCGATCGACGCCGTACACGCACAACTATTCGTAAAGGAGCGGGGAAGCGAGAGTTGGCTCGCAGCGCATGAGTGAAAGGAACGAGGCAAGCTCTGAATTTTTGCGTCCAGGATAAGGAGGGGCGGGATTTTCGAGGCGAAAAGGAAGCGACTGGAAGGATAGGTAGGTAGAGCGGAGTGTTTCGTTCGACTCGGAGAAAGATCGAAGGAATGCCTCGCGGGGACGTTGGGGCCGAGTGGCTTTTGAGCCGTCGAAATTAGCGTAAGTGAGCGAATCTGAGATGTACAAACGTCGTGATACTGCTGTTCTCAATATCCGATGATGATGGAGAGACGCGTCGTGGCGAGTTCAATTAATTTTAGCGGGGATTCTGGTCTGTGCCTGGATCTACATGGCAGAGGCTTCAAGTCACGCCAGAGCAGAATGTATGATGATTAGGAGGCGGTTTGCTCACAGGTACATGGGCGCGCGCGCCATGTGCTAGTGTGAAAAAAGGCAACCATCAACTTCAACCCATTCAAGTTTCAACTCATCTACATTAACGCATCTAAGTTTCACCAGCCAACCATAAGAACCACTCAAAGCTTCATTTGAGCGATAGACAGCACAACCATCCGATGCCTGCGGAACAAAGCATCATGCTGGCACCCGTCCCATTCTCTTCTCCACCGTATTTCCACCAATAAAAGTATTTTCTTCACCTGCCATTCACCTCGTCTTCAGATTGTGACACACGCGCATAAGACTTTTACATTGTGTATTTTCATTATGAGTGTTTCGCTGAGATGGTGTATATAGCAAATGATTCAACAACAGGCAAGGCTAATTCGAAAAAAAAAAAAAAAGAGAAATACCCAAGACAAGCCCATTTATACAAGACATCTTTGCATATTCTAAAAAGACAGTCTTTCACCCATTTCTTCGTCTATTGTGGACCACCAGTGATGTCATTCCAGACCTTGCCAGCCTGCCCTGAGATCCAGTCCCATGCATTCCCCACAGCGCCCACAACCGAGCCCAATATACCGGGGTCTTTCTCATCACCATGCCCCTCGTCGGTCTCGTCCTTTTCTTCGCCATCATGTTCGCTGTCTGTCCTCGCGGGCTCCGTCTCTTCGGGTGCCGCCGGCGCTTGCGTCCCCGTCACCAGTGTCGGAGAGGGCTGCGCCGCGGTCGTACCGCCGCTTGTACTCGACGACTGTGTACTTGTGAATGGCAATGCCGACTCTGTCACGTCTTTCGTCAGCACAGGGTCCTGCTCCTCCGCCACCTCATCCGTATGTGTGCCATCAGGCTTCAGCGGTAGCCTCAGAGTGCCGTTGTTTGGCTGAGGAGTGATGCCGACCGAGTCGCACAACAGATTGTACAGCTCAATGTTTTCTAAACAATTCATCCTTGTCAGTCTCGCGACACTATTCATCGTCTCACGCCGCATGTATCAACTCACGAAATGGTTGCATTCTGCTATTCGCTGGGTGTGGAAACGCTGGTCCTTTGGCGATGAAAATGGCCCTCATCAGCGGATGCTCGTGGTCGTAGCCGTGCAGGCCACGCGGGTGGTACACCTCGTCTTCGGCAGCCGTCGCGAGATCAAACTCGTGTTTCTGGACAATTGCCCAGCCTGTCTTGGGCACGATCCAAAGAGGCGCGATGCGCTCATTCTTGGAGAAATGGTAGCGCTCGGGCATGTCCACGTCTCGCATGTACACCTCGATGCTGGACGTCGTATTTGCCTTTTCCTTGAGCCCGTCGTACAGTGACTGCGTGTCTTTAGGGTTCTTGGGTCGCAGCCCCATTAGCGGCCAACCGTCAATGTGCTCAATTTTACTCGTGTCGACCAGGTCCTCGAGCTGTAGCAGTCGTGTCCTGTCTGTCGTGGCCATGCCGTGATCCGACACGACCACGACGTTGACAATATCGGTAAGATTGCGCGCCTTCAAGCCCTGAAAAATGTTGCCCATCATAGTATCCACAGCTTGAATCGTGCTGCGAATTTCGGTGCTGTTGGGGCCGTACTTGTGTCCATCAGCATCAACATCGGGCACGTAGGCGGCGATGAGCTGAGGACGCCAGTGCTCAGGGTCAGCAGATTGATCTTCCTTGCCAGGCATGTCCAAAAAGTCCATGATTCTCATAACCTTGTCGTCAAGCTTCTCATGAGCATTGTACTTGTCCATGACGCTGGGCTCAATGTTGAGAATGTGAGCTTCACTTCCAGGCCACATGTGAACGGCACTTCGGACGCCCTGCTTCTCTGCTGTGGCCCAGAACGGCTCACCACCCCACCACTTGGGATCCAGGCTGCGGTTAGGATCCGTATAGTAGAACTCAGCCTCGAGCTCCGGATCCCAAAACGTGTTGCCCACGACACCATGCGCTTCAGGATAAAGGCCCGTCGCCAAGGTGTAGTGGTTCGGAAACGTCACCGACGGGAACGAAGGAAGCATATATCTCGGCGAGATGCCCCCTTTGACCAGAGCATTCAAGTTTGGCGTCAGACCGCGGCTTAAAAAGTCGGCACGGAACCCGTCCAAGCTCACGACCAGCGTCGTCGGTCCAAACAGCGCCGTGCCATTGCTCACAAATCTATCCTTGACAGCGGCACCGCCATGCTTCCTTGCTTTGGTCAGCTTCCAGGCGACAAGCACGAGAATCGTAAACCCAATCGCGATCAGTGCGTGTATCAAAAGCCAGCGCCGCCAGCTGCGCCTCCTCTGCACATGCTCCTGCGCCACCAGCCCCAGACGCCGCCTATCCATCTCGTCGCTGTCGTCTCGTTCGCTGCTGTCGCCGGTGCTGCTGCCCTCCTTGAAGCCGCCCTCCTCCATCTCGTACATGAGCCCCCCGTCCTCGCCGTGCTCAGCGCGCTCCATCAGCGCCTCCTTCTTGCGCCGGCGGCGCTCCCGGCGACGCTTGCGCCTCTCCGCATGGTGCAGCCGTAAGTCATCGACGGAGCTGGCGGCCGAGGATACCGACAAGCCCGACAGGCTTGGGCGGCGGAAGAGATTAAGGGGGTTGGGCACCGCGAGGCCGGAGCCGCGGCGCTCGCTCTCCTGCTTCTTGCGCGAGTCGGTCACGAGGCGGTCAATGTCGTCCTCCTCGACCAAAACGATGCGGTCGTGGGCTCGCAGCTCGCGGCTGTTGCGGGCCGCCTGCTGCAGCTGGTCGTCGTCGCTGTCCGAGTCCTGGTCGCTGCGCGAGTGCAGGGATGCGGCGTCGTCGTCGTAAGCGACCGGCGACAGCAGCGAGCCTTCGTGCTGCCGCATCGGCGTGTCTGTGTTGAGCCGATTCAGAGACATGATGACTGGTGAAGGCTTTGACAGAGCTCAGAAGCCCATAGTTTTGAGATGATGATCATACAATGTCGGAGCAAAGAATCGTGGATGATGAAGAGGGCGGGCACTTCGAGGCCCCTGTTGAGCGACACGAACGAGTAGGTAGCATGGTCGAGGTGGGTCACTCCTGTCTTGGCCTTGTTTGTACATGCTTCGTATGGTATGTACCTTGGTAGACTATTTCAGGGATGTTGTTCAGGTAATGATTCCATCTGTATTTTTGTCGCGAATTCTCTATCATGACGCTTTATTTTCTTAACTCTTGCTCCTAAAATTCAGTGTCGCAAGTCTCTCACCGATGCAGTAAATACATACCTATCCCACGCAAGCCAGGGATCTCGAGGCTGGACTGCGTCAAGGTCCCGCTATGCACGTTTGAAGAGATGTATGCTTAAATGACTCAATGGGAGGAGTCTTGACTTGCTCGCTTTTCCTGCAATTCCATGTACATGTATGCTCGATATTGGCATTTGTCAAAGGTGGACACGAGCGATTGTGAAATCCTCGCAAGACCCTCCGTGTAAAAACTGAACTCTTTCACGCCACTAGTAAGTAGTGGCTCATTGCCGCTTATAACCAATTCATCCTCATCAAGCAGGATCGCGCCGCTGTCATTCAAAAATTCATCGTGATATATGGCCCGAAGACTTGAGATGCCACGAGCGGAAACTGGCGGCCATCGATCGAACAAATGGAAAACGGAAAATTGTATTCGACACGCTAACGTTAGCAAATATGTATAGCAAAAGGTATATCCAAGCAATGGTCAGTCATAGCAATAGTAGTAGCAAGTTTTTCATAGATTCCCCCCTTCCCCCTTCTCCCGTCCCTCCACGCCTCCCGCTCTGCCGTCTCCGCGCGGGCAAGTCTCGCTAGTCCTCGCCGCCGAGCTCCGAGTACGGGAGCCTCCACCCCGCGCGTGCCATTGACGCCAGCATGCCCTCGCTCTTGATCGATTCCAGATACAGCGTCCGAAAGTCGACATCAAGTCCTCCCTGCGCCTTTCTCATCGCCGCCGCCGCTATCGCTGCCGACGTATCCTTGCCCGCGCTTGCCGTCGCCGTCGTTGCCGCCGCCATCGCCGCCACCGCTACGTACGGCTCCCGGTCGCGAAGCATCGTCTCAGTGGGCACGTCGTCGGCCGACTCACACCACAGCAGCGGCGGCAGCCGGGCGGCCTGCATGACGGGCACCATCTCCGCGGTGCCCCAGTCGACGATGCTAGAAGACGGCCGTCATTAGCCAGAGGAGCGAAATTCGGAGGCAGAAGGGTGAGTAGATACGCTTCGATGGTGAATCGCTCGCCACTGCTGATGATGCTCTCTGCTTTCAGGTCGCCGTGCTCCATGGCAAACAGTCTGTTGTCCTTGTCGTCGCCGAGGACGCGAGGCAGCAGGGCTAATTGATCGAGTACGTCTTGCTCGGCCAGCTCGGGGAGGTTGCCTTGCCGGATACGCGTGAGACGCCGCAGAATCTTTTGCTCAAAGTACTCGTACGCCGTCATCTCTCCTAAAATGAAATCTATCAGCTCCCGCGCTGTTTAATCTCTTCATTTTCTGGCCAAAACCCGCACTCGCACCTTTTCCCTCCCCCATCTTGTCCCTCTTCCTCTTTCATGCTTCCTCTTCATTCAAATCACCACGTACTATTCTCCAGCGTGCGTTGCACCAGCTGCATCTGAATCTCCGCCAGCCTACTCAGCAGCGCCGCCCTCGCCGGCTGCCGCGGCACCTCGTCCGTCCACCGCAGCCGCTCCTCGCCCGCGAAATCCAGCACCAGAAACGGGTACCCGATAGGGTTTGCAAAAGAGAGGCTCGAGCCAACCAGCCGCGTCGACCAGTGAAAATCCACCTTTCCCAGCCGCTCGTACATGCGCCGCTCGCCCTCGGCGCGGTCAAGGATGGCCTGGGGCGCGTCCTCGTGCCGCGCGTGCTCGACGCGCAGACACACGCTCGGCATGTCAGAGAAGCTCACGCGGAAGACGTGGTACTCGTCGCCGCCGTAGGCGCCCTCAAAAGTGGCGTTGCACCCGCCGCCGGCATCGTCCAAGATGGACGAGACAGCCTCGACGATGGCCTCGGGGGAGAGGTTTTGCTCGTGCAGGAGGAGCATGTCTCTCTTGGGAACCAGGGGCGAATTGACTTCCTAAAACTGGTGCGAAATCTTTGGTGTACAATTCTGGCGGGGATTTTCCAGGGGTTTTCTTTACAAAGGTTCGGAAAAGTCTGAAGTCTGTTGGCTGCAACGGTTCAGAAGCTTGTGTAACCAGGCCCGTTGACGTACGTCTTGGCAGAAAATGAGGGAATGGGCTTGTCTAACCAGGCTGAGGTGCCACATCAGGTACTGAGTAACGCTGCATGGCCTGCTCGAATCAACTACACTCTCGTGACAATTTCTAAAAAAAGCAAACACAAAGGCCAGTCAAATGTGGCATAGATTATAAGCTCACGAGTAAAACATGCGACGCGACAGGCCTAACCTGGGTTAGAATAACATACCCAGTGTTACATACATCACCATATACCATGTTCAGCCTGAAATTACGATCCTTTTCAAGAGAATAGTTGTCAAGGTGCCTTGTATACCGGCCTTCTGATGACAATGGTATAGTTATCTCGACTGAAGAAGCAAGTACAAGCTTGAGCGAATGAAGTAATCAAGCTTTGCTCTCAGCTCTGTAGGCCCCGACGAATGCCTTGTATTACCCTTGCGTTGGGCGCGCCAGGCCAAAAACAAGTCCCACCCAAAGTACTGTAGGCCACTCTCTAACAACGTGCTATTGGTGGGTTTGACAGCCTTTTGTCTCGCAGTTAGAGGGCAATCACCAGCGACTTGAGGATGACGCGTGCTCACTCTGCAAAACTTTGAATAGCGAATGAAAAATGAAGTGAAATGAATCACTGGTGCATAAAAGAGCGGCCCCGCCTCCACCCCGCTACCCCTCCTTGTCTCCCTTTGACCAGCGCCGTCTTCCAGTAGTGACAGAGAACGAGTCGACACACTGGACTCTAGAGCTGTCCATAATGCCTGAATCTCTAAAGCAGATCAACTTCCTCCGAGGATGGCCTGCTCCGACGCTTCTCCCGACAACGCTATTGTCCGCGGCATGCCAGCGCGTTCTCGCCGATCCAGTTAAATACACCGAGATGCAAGAGTACGGCTCCTTACACGGTATGAGCCGGCTTAGAAAGGGCCTCGCCAACTGGCTCGGGGGGCACTATGGTGTCGACCCAGACCCGGAGCGCATCTGCATCACCAGCGGTGCCAGTCAAACTATAATCACTATATTGCAGTGTTTCAGTGATGTGCATTACACCAGGGCTGTCTGGGTTGTTGCGCCGTGCTATCATCTTGCTTGTGGCATGTTTGAGGATTCTGGTTTCGCCGGGAGACTCTACGCGATACCAGAGGATGATGAGGGACTAAGTCTAGAAGTATTGGAACAGAGACTGTTAGATTTCGAAGAGCAAGACAAGAAGAACATGGAGAGACAAGTAATGCAATTTATTTTTGTTTCAGCACGCGCCTCTTCACTTTCAACAGCCCCTTGACTAACATACTCAATCTAGCCCTTTAAGCCACCGGTCGCAAGCAGGAAGCTGTACAGACATTTGATATACACTGTGCCTACATGCTCGAATCCTTCGGGAGTCACCATGTCTCTCGGCAGGCGAGAGGGCCTTGTCAAGCTCGCCCGAAAGTACGACGCTCTCATCATCAGCGACGATGTCTACGACCTCCTCCAGTGGTCTCTGACAACGCCGGTATCAGCTATTCGGCCTCCTGAAATGCGGCTCCTGCGCCTCTGCGACATCGACCACGCCCTGGGACCCTGCGACAATGACCCTCACGGATTCGGCCACGCTGTTAGCAACGGCTCCTTTACCAAAATCGCCGGCCCGAGCGTGAGGACTGGCTGGGCTGAAGCACCGCCGGCGTTCATCGCGGGCCTCGCGCGCGCGGCATCCACACGGTCTGGAGGCGCGCCCAGCCAGCTCTGCGCTGCGATGCTGGCTGAAGTCGTCGAGAACGGCCAGCTGCAGAGGTTTGTGGACGAGACCGTACGGCCGGCGCTGCAGCAGCGCCACGGGCTGATGATGGATGCCATTCGTAGCCATGTTTCCCCGCGGGGGGCTAGGACGCGCGCCGCCAGTCTCAAGGGCTGCGATGTTTTCGGTGGCTATTTCGTTTGGGTGGATATCGACAGCGATTTTTCGACAAAGTTTATCGCTGACGTATTGAGATCTGAGGAGAATATCATCATTGGTCATGGACAGATGTTCACCGTACATGGAGATGAGGAAAGTGCAAGCTTTGACAAGAGCATTCGCCTCAGCTTTTCCTGGGAAGCAGATGAAGACATTGTAGATGGCATTAAGAGAATTGGTCTTGCATTTGCGCGGATTCAGGCAAACAAGGCGTATCATCTTAAACTGGCATCTGCTCCGACCAGCATTGGATAAATATATCCGTGGTAGCAGTCCGTTAGATTTCTGGATTGTTTAGGAGTTTATGTTCTGTTCTTTTATCGTCTAGGGTGGTCCAAAACTTTTCCATCATTTCAAATGATATGTTGCTCCCGCCACACACGACAATCACCACCACTGTATTCTCGTTAAACCCTGGAATCAATCCAGGTAGCTTCCCAGTGTAGCACAGAGCAGGGCAGACGGCACACGCTAGTTCAACCATATAGTGTTCCTCGTCGGCAAAGCGACGGCACGCGCGTATAGCCTCGGCGTCGGACAAAACAACCGTTCTGGCGTGCTTCTCCAGGCCATACTCAAATGCTCGCTGCGCGACTCGCCTGGCACCTAGGCTGGTAGCCAAGCTGCCGATCCTGGACAGCGTGATACGCTCCCGGTTCGCCACGGACTGTGCCAGCGAGTCGACTCCCTTGGCCTCCACGGCAATCACCTGCGTGCGGTCCTTGAGTTGCAGCTCCTCGACCGCCTGCATCAAGCCGCAAAATAGACCTCCTCCTCCCACGCTGCACACAACAGCATCAACGGCCGGCATGTGTTCCATCGGTACACAGTGGCCGTTGCATGTTGGTGAGGCTGCCACTGCCGCGGCGGTCATGCGATAATGGCGTGTCGCTTCGCGTAGCTGCCTGACCGTTTCATGCATGATCCCGGCATTACCCTCCCAAATCTTCGGTGCATCGAACGGCGGGACATATATCGGCGTTTCGTTCGTGGTCGCAGCAGCCGTCGTCATGACGGTGTCTCGCAAGTAGTTTTCAGCTTCCTGCCATGTGTTTCCGTACTGGATGACCTGAAGGGCCCCTGCCTGCTTGAGCTTTGCCACCAGAAAAGCCGACGTCGACAAGGGCGTCACAATGGTCGTTGCGCAGCCAAACATGTTTGCGGCATAAATGCAGGCTAATCCGGCATTGGCGCCGGAAGAGCTGTAGAAGTGTGCTCTAACTCTGGCTGAAGCATCCTGCTGTTGTTGCTGCTCTCGAAGGGCCGCCATCTGGCCGAGCATGTAGTGGCTAGCTCCTCTCAGTTTAAAGGAGCCAGAAGGCTGTGTGTTTTCCAGTTTGAGAAATATGTGGCTAGTAGAAGGCAGAGGTTTTGGTCAGTGGCCAGCGCACGCACAGCTTTCATCCATGATGGGGGGGCATAAAAAGGAAGGGGGCGGATGCAGGAATATCAGGGCTGCGCTCACCAGCCAGCAGCCTTGGACAAATTGGCAGATCGCACCAGAGGTGTTTCAATCCATGGTTGCTTGGTTTCGCTCATTATGGAGATGGTTTAGGTGCGCTGTACAAAGATGCTAAAACGGTAGTTCCACGACGCATCAGTTAAAGAAATGTGCGCTGGATTCTTAACAGGCTCAAGAAGATGAGAATATCGGGAAGGGGTTTCTATGGGCCGCCTATCCAATTATTTATATATATCTCTCTCCATATCTACTTAATACATGTATATATACTACGAGAGGCTCCATATCTACTTAATATATGTATATATACTATGAGAGGAAGGAGCCGTGTTGCCAGCGCATATATGTAAGTGGCCGGTTTGCATGCAGACAACGCAGTAGATTGAGCCCAAGGCGGCGCGGTGGCCCCTCATTCCAGTGTACATTCTGCCAGAAGATGGTGATCAACGCCTGGAATCGCTCGAGGGCGGTTTAAGCCTCAGTGTCTATGCGCCTTGCCTTACAGGACCTTGGTAGGTATGTCAGTCCCGCCCATCCCGGCCAGGAATGCAAAGTAAGAAACAGGATGAGTAGCCGCTGATACCGCCAATAAATAGAAAACAACTGGGTACTGACAGCAGCAATTAAGACAACAATAAAACAGAGAGTATTATATAACTAGAATTAGTTATTTAATTAAACTTTTATTAATAACCCTTCGCACGCCGAGAATCAGAAACATAAGTGACGAAACTATTTCTGCAGATAAATCGATCGTCTACATGCCCTTTCAGCGGAAAAACAAAAAAGATACTCTCACAATAGTGTGTCGGTCGGAACCGACCTTTGCTGTGCGCTCGGGCATGGTATGATAGATAAAAGGACCAGCCTCCCCCATAATTTTTAATTAATAATCTTTTTCGCCTTTTTTATATTTTATTTCTGATATTTGCCTTATAATCTAGAGCCTTTTACTAGTTGCTCTTAGTTTCTGATAATGTCGTAACCTACGACGACTTAGTATTCTACACGTTTAAGCGACGACGTTATAATGTATTACCTTTTGACAAATATAGCTTTTTAATATATAAAGGTCCTAATCAGAAGTCGACGATCATATCCTATGCACACACCCACCCTCAGAGGGACGATATCTTTAATTAGTGTTGCGGACGACCTGACGACCTTGTCTCTGTGGTAGCTGACGCTGTGGGCTTTTTGCAGTTCTCCCCGAACATCACAATAGGCCGCTTTTAATCTTGCAATGCGTCGAGCCAGGGGTATATCAAGATTTTCTTAGCATCTAGCCTCTCGTTAGGGTCTAATTTTATTACATATCGTAGAAAAGACACAAATTCCTCGCGGTCCTCCTTATTTAACCCCTCTAATATCTCCTCTAAGGCTAAGTCCTGACGACTAAACTCTAGTAGGAAGGTAGTTACTTTTCTATTATTACTAAAGACATCCTTTACTAAGTCTAGGTCTCCTTAATTAAGGAGCGTCCTTAGGAATGGTCTAAAAAAGTTAACTATCTCTATAAGATATATTAGGACATTATAGTAACTCGACTTTTCTCTAGCCTTTCTAACTATCCCGGAAATATACAAATAACGTAATAGACTTCTAAAACGACGGCACCTAGATTCCACTAGTTAGCTGTCTCATCCCCGGGAGCTTTGAGAAGCACCTCTAGGGCTCGAAGTGCCACGGGCTAAATGTTCTAAGACAAACGCTTATTCTTCTAGCTCGCTATACCCTAATCTCCTAGAACTACACTAAAGCCGTCGATACTATTACTCTTATGCCTTTTAAAATAGTATCGTCATAGCGAGCGTGAGGGTATAGGTAGTAAGGGACTTCCTAGTCTTGTTGTAGTGGCTTTTGCTCTTACAAATAGCGTTCTAGTAGACTATAATCGTAAATCTAGATAAAGATATTATTTAGTTAAATAGCTATTAGATTTAGTTATTAATTAGTAATAAGAAAGTAAGAAGGCTTATAGAGGCGTTTACCTATATATATAATGCCTTAGCTATATATATAATTAAGTATAAGAATAATCTTAATAGTAAACCGTCGAATAGTAGAATATAGCATAAGACATCGTTCGAACTATGCTCTAAAGCTGCGTAATGTCTCGCCCATTAGAGGGAATACAAGACACACGTGCTTCCCGTTCTGGCCGGCGATCTCAATGGTGCACAGCCACATGATGGTCATGATGGGCAGCAGGCAGAGCGCCATCTCCTTCCACCGCATCCAGTTGTACTTGGCGGGCAGCTGGTATCCGGCAATGACAAGCTGCACACCGATCATGACGCGAGTCACACCCTAAGGACGGTCAGTTGGTATGGTTTGCAAGTGATGGGAAGAATATGGCGACAAACCAGCGTGATTGCATTAGTCTGCCCACTTTCCGCAGATTCCCATCGCCATTGTCGAGAAATCTCGCTGCTATAGGTCCTAGAATGACTGCAAGGGCTACGGCAGGCACTAGTGTAGTATAGTGGTCAGTTGAAGTCGAATTTTCTTGCGCAAGCGGCGATGGACTCGGCAAAGGTGCGTAGCACGTCGGCTCGGGTTGTCATACGTTCCTTCTCTTTCGCGATGATTTTTCGTGTCTCGGATTTCAGGTCGATGGCGTCAAATGCATCGACAATTACGTCTTCTTCATTGGCGAGGATCCCGAAGTAATTGGCGTTTGGATGAACGTCTTTTCCTAGTCGGCGTTGTCAGCGGCCATTTCTGGTGTAGTTCCTACGTTAAATCAAGAGACATATGAACCATTTAATAAATATACACACTAATATAGCTTGTGCTATATCCCTCACTGCGGTTCGACTGATCATAATCTGGGTTCCCCTATCGCTCCCCGACGAACCTGTATGACATGCACTGGAACTATATGCGCTGGAACTATATGCGCTGGAACTATATGCGCTGGAACTGACGAGCATGTCCGACAGCACGAAGCGGACTGTCGGCCGAGCCAATATGCCGCCAAGTTGACTCGTCCCATTTTAAAAGATCTTGCTGCCATTAGGGAGGCTGCCTGAATGTTTGCAGGTGCCGGGGCATATGCCCCGTCGCGGACACTCGCGCTCCGAGGCTTACGCGGAACAAGGCGGGGAACCATTCCCGCAACAGTTTAATGTTCGGACAGTTAGCCTGTCCAAACCGTTGAAGCACTGCAGGTTTGACGACTGTGATGGGATGCGCAGGGGTTTGTTTGGCCGAGAGTTGTCCACACTGCCGGACTTTGCGATTGAGCACACCCGGACGGGAGCCAAGAAACGTCGCTTGCACGGGGGGGCGGTGAGAGGGCGCGGATGAACGAGTGATCGTCTGATGGCATTGCCGCGGGAAAGGCCCCATGGCATGCTGCTTGAAAAAATTCCGGGAAACTTAACCCCCCCCCGGCCCATCGATGCGGGAGCTTGTCTCGTGGAGCCCAGCGTAGGCGACGTCATTACCACACAAGTCTTTGTAAGCGGACATTAAAAGCCAGGTACTAAATAAAAGCTTGAGGAACACCTGATGCAGGGTTACTAAACAACTAGTGAACAATGTCCTGGGGCTGTGGCCTTTCAGTATGTATGCTATACTTGCCTACCAATCTGGCTTGCTCGCCTCGACTCAGTAGCTGCGATGCGACACAGCTGCAGCTATGGCCTGCCATTGTCCCGGCGCTTTGCTCCGCCTTCTGAAGCATGCTTGAGAATAAGGACCTGCTGCTTGTAACAGCTTCGGTGCAGTTTTCCGAAGCAGAACTACGCGCCTCACCGTTGACGCCCTCCTTCTGGCAGTTGCACCGCTCATGAAAGTATGGACCACAGTCGGTGACCTGAATAGCAATGTCGGCAAATACGGGCATGTAACAAATTAGCCCTGCCATCACGTACATGCTAGAAGCAGCGCCAAGCGCGGTCACTCGGAAAATTATCAGTCCATCTCTCCAAAGAGACCATGTAAGCTTAGGTATGGCTGATAGGTACAATATCCACGCCTTATGGTGGCCAAGATCAATAGTTCAAGTACTGGACTGAGCTCAGTTGTAAAGATAACTAGCAAGGACTGACATACGTTGTCGGGGTATCGCACGGGAGCCAGCCAGGTATCTCTGGTGCTGCAACGGCCGACCACGCAGACAGAAACAAAGACAGCCTACCATCCGGATATATCCTGAGGATCAACCATTTTTGCATCTACCATGTCGAAAAACAAATTGATCGCATTTCCCATGTAGCTGCAAAAAGTTCAGCATTGTCTGTTTCATTCACCTGCGTTGGCATCGGCGCCTCTGTTGAGTAATGCTAAAGTATTACTTTGTCGAGTTTCAAGAAAGCCAACCCGACCAAGATAACGCACATTCGCTCTAACAGCGCTGCAAAGCACTTCCTTGTCCGGCGGTGAGAGTGGTGACGATACCGAAGTACAGTTCGAGTCTCTGCCTCTCAAAACATGTTGCACCGGCCACAGCGGATGGTCTTGGCCACCTTGATCTATGTTGGCAAGGGCACGCTCAACCCACACGGACCATGGGACTGGCTCGCATGCACGACGTAACTCTGAATTGACCTGTTGCCAAAAGTCGGATGAGCCGAGGCCAAAGGTAGTAGCTACATTGACGTATGGCGAGATGTCGTCGGAAAGGATCTGCGTCACGGTCTGCAAAGCAACAAATCCTGCGTCAGTAACCGGCACCCAGCTCTCTTGGGCATCCGAGGGAAAGAGTCGTAGGCGCGATGCCGTGGAGACGACTCTCCAGAGAAAGTCGTCGACGTTGGCGACACCCTTGTCAGCAGTCCCGATGATCATGCCCGGTTTGATGACCGAGAACCGATTCTGAGAGAGTGGCAGTTGCAAGACAAAGCGACGAACTATGGCCTCTGCCACAAATTTGCTTTGAGAGTAGCCATTGCTCCTGCTCACTTGCTCCGCGACCATGGCATTGTGTGGGCTGGCATCCAGGTCAGCCATGGCCCCGCCTGATACAAAGACAAATCGCGGCGAGCTACGGGACAAGGCTGTCGCCTTGAGAAGCTCCGTGGTAGCCAAGACATTTGCTGGTCGTAGGCTGTGGTAGTCCATGTGCCAGTTGACAACGGCGCCGTTGTGGATGACGGCGGTGACATTGTCGTCGACGGTTGATGTGCCCGACAACTGCGCCCATTGCGAGCCACTCAGACCAAGCTGGCTACGCTCCAAGTCTCCAGTCCACACTTTGATTCGTGCTTCATACTCTGCTTTCCACCACCCCGCCGTGACGGCTGCATGCTTCAAACGTTCTAGACCCTGAGCAGCAGAAGTAGCACGAACAAGGGCGACTACCCGTTGAACTGCATTCGAAATCAAAAGACGGTGTAGGATCTCTGTGCCGAGAAAGCCGGTTCCTCCCGTCAGGAATACAATAGCGGGCGCTCGCATTGACTTGGCTGGGCTGAACCATGGCTGAGAAGTTGCTGCGGCCCAGGTCGAAGACAATGTGTCCCCTATCTCTCCCTCCAAGTCAAACGCTGAACCCGTCTCAAACCTGTTGTCAACATAGTCGGCAATCTTGGAGATTGTTGTATTGCGACTGCTGACCAACGACGGCCCCAACCGAACGTCGAATTCGTTCTGGATTAGCCTCATGAGACTGATGATCCGAATAGAGTCTCCACCAATGTCGTAAAAATTGTCATCGACGCTGATCATCTCGCTGCGGATTCCGAGTACTGTAGCCCAAGCTACCCTTATCCGCCTTTCTGTCTCATTGGAACAATCACGAAATGGTGACGGTAGGGCTGATGAGGATGCGACTGCTGCTGGGTGGCCATGTTGCGACTCGACTCCTTCTTGTTGTTCAGGGTGGCGATTCTGTTGCTGCACTTTTCCTGTTTCACGCTCCTTGGCTCCTTGTCCCTGAAAATGTCTGGAAAAAATATCCCGGAGTTGAGTGCGATCCATCTTCCCAGATGTACTCAGTGGCAGCTCCCCAACAGCGAGGAATATACTGGGTATCATATACGCCGGTAAGCGGTGCGCCAAGGCATCTCTTGTCGACGGCAAGATTGAAACAGTGCGGGAATAGAGTTTTGATGAGCTTTTCTCATCATCAAAGCATAGGAAAGCCGTCAACACGGGTACTGCACTTTGTCCGTCTGGAGGAATAGCCATGACGACTGCGCGATTCACCCCGGCTATGCAGTCGCGTATGTGACACTCAACTTCACCCAACTCCACACGGTGGCCCCGGATCTTGACCTGAGTGTCTTTGCGTCCACAGTATGTCAGACTCCCTTGCTCGTTGTAACGTACCAAGTCGCCCGTCTTGTATAGTCGACCTTGTCTACCAGCGTAGCCTGCGATTCCCTTTACCAACCAAGGTGGATTCTCGATGAAGGCTGCCAGAGTCTTTTCCGAGTCTTCCAAGTAGCCTCGGGCCAAAACGGGTCCTTCCACGAGCAATTCCCCAACAGCTCCAATTGGCACCAGCCGACAATGATCCTGAGGAGACACGACCCAACACACTGAGCCGACAGCTTTTCCGATATTTGAGCTAGTATTGCTATTTTCTTCGACCTTGTTGATGGAACAGAAGATGGTGCATTCGGTTGGCCCATATGCGTTGAAGATTTGAGGAAGATGCCTCCACTTCTTAAAGTCATCGTCCGTCGCGTCTTCTCCCACAAATATCATGGTTTCCAGGGTGCGCATGCGGCCTAGCTCTACGAGCCTCGCCACAGACGCCGTCAAAGACGCAGTGTTTACCTCCATGCTGCTAGCGCTCAGCTCAAGGTTATTGAATCTGTCAGAATCGGATGGTATGCAGATGCAGCCGCCGTATAAGAGCGTCGTGAAGATCTCCATTAGGCTAATATCGAAAGTATAGGATGTGAATTGAAGTGCCCGCGTCTTCTCATTAAATCCCATCTTTGACCCATGGAAAAGGCAGCTGGTGCTGAGAGCGCCATGGTCCACAACGACTCCCTTTGGCTTTCCGGTGCTCCCAGATGTGAAGAAGACGTATGCGGCAGACGAGTCCAGTCCATCCTCAGCCAGGATTGATGCGGAAGGAACAGGTAATAACAAATCCTTTATACTCGCATCATACACCGCAAATACAACCCGATCGGTAGTAGTAAGCGTTGCAGCGTATTTGGCAGAGGTCAGTATTACCTCTGCTCTCACGCAAGCCAGAATAGTCTCTCTCCGACCCGCGGCTTGAGAAGTGTCCAGCGGAACAAACGCACCACCGGCTTTGAGTACTGCCAATGTAGCTACTATCGCCCACTTTGACTTTTCAAAGCACAGCGGAACCATTTTGCCAGGTCCTACACCGAGACTCGTCAGGTGGCCAGCGAGCCTGGCAGACTTGTCCTCTAGCTCTTCATACGTCAACTCTCCATCTGACGCACAAACCGCGGAAAATCCTCGTCGCTTCGCGAGGTTACCACTAATAATTTCATGGACACATGTGCTCTCTCTGCGAGGGACAATCTCGTTCCATGCCCAAACCTGAGTCGCATCTTCCGTAATTTGTAGAGGGATGGAAGACAAGGGCTCCCATGGCTTCGTAGTAATGTGCGCAAGAGTCAGAGAGTATTGAGCCAAGAGGCGATCCACCAACTTGGCAGGCACCACATCAGAATCGAACGTCGCGCGCAAATGGACTGACCCCCCAGAGGGACTGCACTCAATCGTGAGGGGATAGGTATGAAAGGTGTCTGCTGGATTTTCCTGAACCAGTGTGTACAAGGGGCTCGCAGGAAAACCTTCTTCCTCTGCAAATTGTATTATCAGGAGACTCTGAAACCGACAGGCGTCCGCAAACCCGAGCTGACGGATCCGTTGCAACCCAGTCTGCTCGAAGCGAATCATTTTTAAACTTCGAGACTGCACTTCGTCCAAAGCCTGCTGGATAGTCATGGAGGGTGTATGACGGATTCGAAAGGGGACCGTTGCAATTGTTGGTCCAGCCATCTTGTCAATGCCCTTCACATTCGCCATTCGGCCGCTGACTACGGTACCAAAGACGGCGTCGCTTTCTCCAGTAAAGCTTGTTACGACTATGCCCCAAGCTAGCTTGAGCGCTGCTGACAATGGGACATTGAATTGTGCGTCAGAGGGAAGGGAGACGCCACATGCTGCGTGTAGGGGGGACTGCAAAAAATAGGAATCCGCGGGTGTCGTTGTGAATACAGAGCCAGCAGCGTCTGCCAACTCTGCCTTCCAAAAGCGCCCGACTTCCTCGTCTGTGGGCTGTGAGAGGCAGTACTGGATAAAACACTTGTAAGGCGGTGTGATTGCTTCTTCGCGTTGATAGTAAGCTGCTGATAGCTGCTTCAAGATCAGACCCAAAGACACACCATCATAGAGAGCATGGTGTATAGTCACCACCGCTTTGTATCTCTCCACATCTTTGTCCCGCGGCAGAAGTTGAATGCTAAACAAAGGTTTCCCTAGTCCAACAGTGTACTGGCTAGCCGTGTCAATCGGTTGCTCGTAGCTCGCCTTGCACATGACAGCCTGAACCAAACTGCCTCCGATACTGGTGGCGCATACAATTCGTGTACGCAGGATGGGATTTGTTGCTATGACAGTGTCCCACGCATTTCGAAAACAATCCACGTCGAGATCTTGGGTGAGCTGGAGCGTGAACTTGAGGACATACGCACTGGGCTGCTTGATGGTGAGAGCGAATAACCCTTCCTGTAGTGGCGTGCACGGGTATACGTCTTCAATGCTATCCTTGTCTATTTCGCATTGTTCTGATATCTCTTGCAGCAGCTCATCGGGGGTATGCTCTGTTGGAAGTAGCGAGAAAGGTGGCGGCGGTGGATGTTGCTCGAAGTAGCAGGTTTTGTCGGCGCTCGCATGACTGGCTACCTCGACCATATCACAAAGACGAGGATATGCCAGGATATCTGCTGCCGCTAGTCTCAAGTTCATGTCAGTCGCTCGTGTAGACATGATCATGGCCTTAATGGAGTCACCTCCAAGCTGAAAAAAATTGTCGTGCATTCCCACGTCTCTAGCACTTAGACCAAGTACATCGGCGACGAGTTGGTGTATCCTGCCTTCTGACTCAGTAGATGGGGGCATCTTGTTGGGTGACCCAAAGCTTTGGTAGATGCCCAGTTCCTGCCTGGAAAGCAGACAAGCTTGGCCTTTGATTAGTCGCCGATCGGCTTTTCCATTAGGAGAGAGGGGGAATTGTGCCAGTGGAATCCACAATGAGGGGATCATAAAGCGAGGTAAGCTCTTCCGTAGTTCTGCCTCTGCCGAGGGTATCCTCGATTTGAAAGCTTCATCTTGTCCCGCAAAGATGCTTGGCTCATGCAGCGTACTGGAACTCTGAATTGAGCGCTTTCCTGCAGTACTGGTGGCGTCCCAGATGAAGGCGGCAAGTATTTTCTGGTCGGTCGAGCCTAGGGGTGTAATAATTTCCACTATGGAATCGGTAGCCATGGGAAAGGATTGCGCAACGTGATGCTCAATCTCTGCAAGCTCCATTCTTTGCCCATGAAGCTTGACCTGATTGTCTTTGCGGCCAACAAACTCTAGCGACCCGTCGCCAATGGGGCTATACCGTAACATATCTCCGGTTCTGTATAGTCTCTTGGCCGAATTGCGCCCTCGTAGAGCCTGCAGCCACTTTGGATACGGAATAAACGATGAGGAATTGAGGTCATCATCTCCAAAATAGCAGCGACCAACTAGGGGTCCCTCGACTAGTAACTCCCCAACCGCCCCAATGGCAACTAATTTCTCGGGATTGTTGGGTTCTACCAGCCAGCATGTGCCAGTGACGCCCCTTCCGACATTCACAGGACTTGCTGTCGGCTGGCTTACTGTCTGTATTGTGCTGTAAATTGAGCATTCAGCAGGGCCATACACGTAGATTAGTCTCAATGCGCCAGACCAAGTTCGAAAGTCCACGGCTTTAGCGGATTCACCACCAATTACCAGAACCCCAAGGTCGGGAACCGCGCAAGGACTCAACGTCCTGGCTACTGAAGGTGTCAAAAAGGCCCAGTTTGCCCTGCATTCTCTCATGGTACCGGCTAGGTTGTTTCGGCTGTCTGCTTCCTTCGGGACGCATATGCACGCGCCAGTTGCCAGGCCAAACAAGTAATCAGAGACGGCGACGTCAAACGCATGAGATGCAAACTGAAAAATACGAGACCGGTGGTTCAGGTCATAGAAAGGACCAAGAGAGGTAATCTGAGTGGCCAAGGCCGAGTGCTCGATGACAACCCCCTTGGGAGCTCCCGTCGAACCCGAGGTATATATGGCGCAGGCGGCATTGCCAGGGCGTGTCTGGCTGGACTGGTACACACCAGTCAACAGCGATAAAGCCTTTTCTCGGGTGTTGCTTTCGTCCACCTGGATAACATGCGGACAGCCAAGCTGTGCTGCCAACCCAGCCGTGTCCTTGGCACACAGGATGATTGGCACTTGTGCATTCTTGCAAATCCACGCAAGGCGCTCAGTCGGGTGGGAAGGATCTAACAGTATAAATGCGCCGCCCGCTTTGATTACTGCAAGGATAGCCACGGCTACCCATTTGGACTTTTCCAAGCAGAGGGGAACAAAAACCTCCTGGCGTAGGCCGTGGCCTACAAGAATCCCCGAAAGCAGCGACGACCGCTCGTCGAGTTCCTTGTATGTGAGCTGACCGTCCCAGGCATCAATCGCGGTTGCTTCTGGTTGAGACACAACACGGTCGTGGATCATGTCGTGGATGCACTCCATCACGGTCGGTGAGACGGAGTTGTTCCAGGCCTGGATTCGCTGCACGTCCTCAGTGCTGATACCATCTATGTCAGCCACTACCAAATCTGGTGATGAAACTGTCTGCTTCAAAATGTTGGCAAATACTTGTAGTATGCGTCGCGCCTGGGCCTTGGGCACTACAGCAGCATCGTAGACAGCCTCGAAATGGATCTTCCCGTCAACAGCAGGACTGCACAAGATGGACAGCGCATATGTATCCCACGTTGGCCGGACGATAAGGCCCTCAGTAGGGCTAAGAATCTCGCGATTCTCTTCTGATAGAGACTCATTCTGCTGGATTACCAGAAGACTCTGAAACTTGCATGCTTTGGCTGCGTCGTCTCCGAGGCGACTGATATTCTGCAGCCCAAAATGTTCAAATGGTATTGTCGATATCACACGATGTTGCAAAGCCTGGAGCTCTTCCCGTATTGATGCATTTGATCGCAATCGAATCCGCAAAGGAAATGTTGCAATTGTAGGACCAGCCATCTTGTCAATTCCTGGTACTGGCGATGCTCTGCCCGAGACTGTCAAGCCAAACACTACATCGTTGACGCCAGTATAAGTGGCCAACGTTAGAGCCCATGCTAGCTGCATACAGGTAGCGAGTGTTATATTGGCTGCCGATGCGCCGCTCGGGGGTAGTTGTGTACTCAGCATTTCGGATTCAGTAGTGTTGGGAGTATGGGTCTGAGACGGCAAGGCCGGAAACGGCTCGGCACGTATATCCGCCAACTCGGCTTTCCAATACTCAGCTGAGTCATGGCTCGCTTTTTGGACATATTTGACGAATTGTTTAAATGTTTGTGAAGCTAAAATCCTTCCATGGTACGCGTCACGAACCTGTCTCAGCAACAAGGACGTGGACCAAGCATCGTATATGCAATGATGCATCGTAACGACACAAAACTTTGGCGCCTTTTGAGCGTTGCATATTATTGATAGGCGAACTAGTGGTGTACCAAGGTTCATTGGTTTGGCTGCGTCCTTTACCAGATAATCGTTCAAATTATCGTTCATGTCAAACGCCATCTGGTTGCGGACGACGAGCTGATACGTTGAACCATTATCAGAGCACCGTACGAGGCGAGTTCGCAATGGAGGATTCGCATTCATGGTACTTTTCCAGGCTGACTTCAATTTGCAAAGACTGACGTCGTTTGTAATCTTGTAAACTCGTTGTGATATATAGGAACCCGGCCGTAAATCGTTGAGCGCGATAAGGCCTTCCTGCATTGGTGTGGTTGGATAGATATCCTCCACCTGTGAGTCTGACAATCCGTATTTCTCGGCGGCGGCTGCAAGTATAACTTGCTTACGGCTCTCTGTAATCAAGCCAAAGGGAGCACAGCAGTAATCGTCTTGTGTATGCCTCGGTGCGGAGTCGAGAAGATTTGCTTGGCTCGAGAGTCGCGGATGCGCAAAAATATCACTGAAACGCAGGGAAAACCCGGCTGCGTGCGCAATGGAGACCAGTTTCATTGCCGCCAGCGAATCACCACCTCGTCGAAAAAAGTCATCGAGTCTTCCGATGCTCGACTCGGCAGTGTTCAACACTTGTGACCACAGCGTACGAAGCTTTAGTTCTTGAGCCGTAGACGGAGCTTCATGGCTGACATTGGACTCCATACATGAAGCCAGTTCAACAACTGTCATAAGAGGGAGTATATCGCGTAGCTGTCTGCGATCGATTTTGCCCGAAAGGTTGAGTGGTATGCGGGATACTGGAACGACCAGAGCTGGGATCATGTATCGCGGAACCACATCGGCTAAACGGGATTTGAACTCTCTCAAGTAGACAGAAGCTTGATCCAAGGGCCCCAAAAGAAGAGGATTGCTTGTATCTGGCGATGTGGAGTCAAATCCGAGAAAAGCCGTCAATTTGATGTCGTAGGAGTGAGGAACGTGGAATAGATCCACCACCACGTTGGAAACTGCAGTATCTGACATTTCTGTCAGACAATTCTCAATATGCCGTACCACCTCATCCAAGTCAAGTCGCTGCCCGTATAGCTTGACAGAGTTATCTTTTCTGCTAATGTAGCGAACGGAGCCGTCGTCGGCAAACTGTGCCAGATCCCCGGTCTTGTAGAGTCGTCCGCTGTATCCTGGCTGTAATTTTTGTAGCCAAGGCGTATCGTGAAGAAAGGCAAGCGCTGTTCTCTCTGAATCGAGATAACCACGTGCTAGTATAGGTCCTTGAATGACCAATTCGCCGATAGCTCCCACAGGAACCAGCTTATTGTGATTGTCGGGATCAACCAGCCAGACTTTTCTTCCAACCCTATGGCCAACGTTCTTTCGGTCAGAGCCAGCCGTAGGGCTCGTATTGACACAGCACAGGCTGACACTCTCTCCTTGGCCATACGCAAACAAAAGGTTCACTTTGCCATCCCACGTAGTGAGGCTTGAGAGAGACATGGGCTCGCTAGTCAGAAGCAACGTCTGCAGCCCAGTTGCCATTTCTGGATTGAGCAGGGCAGCCACAGAGGGCGTCAGATTGGCCCAGTTGACGTGATATTCAGTAATGAACGTCTCGAGGTGGTTGAGTCGTTGCGATTCAGACGGCATGCAAACACAGCCTCCAAACATGAGCGTAAGCAAAACGTCGCGGTGAGCGATAAGAAAAGCGAAGCTCGAGAACTGAAGTACCCGAGAATGGGAACCCAAGCAAAGTGATTGCCTCAGAGTTGTGCCCCAGCTGACAAATGCCGCATGCTCAACTACAATTCCCTTTGGCTTGCCGGTAGAGCCTGAAGAAAACACAACGTAGAGTGCATTCCGAGGGGTGCTGGGAGTTTTTCTTTTCCTTTGCTCCCTTTCCCGTTGGCCACGATAAAAGTAATCTGAACCGGGTTCTACAGCCACAGACTGATTAGAGAGCTTATTTGCTATATGAAGCAAGTCTTGACTAGCCAACATGATGTCAATTTCGAGTTGGGTGCAAATGTCTGTCATGCGGGCAAGGGGGTAATATGGCTCGATGACAACATATGCGCCCCCGGCTTTGATGACGGCCAGGATGGACACAACAAGCCACTTGGACTTTTCAAAACATAGAGCAACAAAAGCCTCGGGCGCAACACCCAAGTCCATCAGATGCTCTGCGAGTTTTGATGACAGTCGGTCGAGTTCGCGATAGGTAAATTGGCCATTCCAGGCGTCAACAGCCATGTTGTCTGCATTATCAGCGACTTGCTTGGAAAACAAGTCGTGGACACATTTTTCTTCCCATGTTGTTTTGACATTGTTCCATTCTCGGAGAGTCTGCATGTCCTGGTCGTCGCACATGTTGAAATCACGCATTGGTGTCAAGGGTCGATCTATCAGAGTAGAAATGATTCGACCGATGGCAGCTGCCATGCTCCTTGCCTGCAGGATACCGAGCTTTGAGATTCGGTAGCCGAGGCTCATGGATGTTTCATTAACATCCAAGACGATATTGATCTGTATCAGTGTAAGTAAACTCATCATAAATTAGGCGCTGCCGCCCGAAAATTTGGTGATACTTACGTTGGCCATATCAGGTTGCCCTAGCACTTCAGCAGCTCTTCCGAGACCAACGTCGAGCATTAGAACCGTGTCGCACCCCCCCAAAGCCAAACTTTGCGAGGCTACATCTTCCAGGCCTCCATCTTGGTGTGGTTTGCTGCTAGAACTCTGTTTTAGAAGTTCTATGATGGGGGTGCTTCTGTCGATCACCATTCGATGCACCCATTCTTTCACAGGCGACTCGTTGCTGGCAGTTTCGCGACGAATACAACCAAAAGATATATCGCTTGCGCCAGTGTAAATTCCCAGCACTAAGCCCCAGACAAGACGTAATATGTCAATTGTTTCGACTTCATTTACATCACAAACCTCACTTAGAGGAGGACAAGTGACGACGATGAATCTCAATCCATTGTCACAGTCCCCATTGTTCTGTGCGTCCTTGCATGAGGACCAGTCGACCGGAGCCTTTGCGTTGGCCATAGTAGAATAGATGAGAAGTTTTGAGTCTTTGTCTCTTTTATTTTCTCCTTTTTCTTTTCTTGGCTCTAAACCCTCTCGGATTCCTTGGTTTTTTGTTGCTTGAGTGTGAGAGGCACTGGATCACACACGTTGACACGCAGACCGAAAACAAATTACGGAGAAACCATGCAAGATTGAGGGTGAGGCTTTCTACTACGCTCTGGAACGGGCCGCACTTGTCTGTAAACTACTTGACTACAGGGCGGTAAGCGTCGCATCTGCAGCACTGCGTAAAGCGTGGAGTGATTGCTGGGGGTGGAGATGACATTTGCCAACTAACATTCCAGTCTTGATAAGGTGATGATTCTATGGAAGAACCGGATGAAATATTGAGATCTGTTTTATTTTGAAGTACTTGTATCCCATGTTTCGGTTCACAGGAACAGCAGAGTGGATGGGGAGTGTATGGAGAAAAAACAGCAATCTGACAGGTACCTCTTGTTAGTAAATAGAGTCTTTTCCCCCTTCAAGTACCCTCAGGCGGGCATCAACACTACAAAGTAGATCTCGAGTGGCATCGCAACCCGTTAGTTCATGCAGTGCTCCGTATGGAAAGAACTCTGCAGGCACAGTGGCTGACTGAACTGAGGAAGCTGGAGGGCCGGGTTGAGGTACCATCGTCACGTCGCATTGCATACTTGTGGACCTCGAAGTGCATATATTGCTGTATGGGCACACACCTCTGCACACATGAAGGCACATCTTGGCCGTGCTTGGTACTAGGGTCTTTGAGAGGCAGTCAAACTTACTTGGGGCACGTTGGGTGAAGTAACTGTTCGGCCGCTTTTCTCACCGACTTACTTGTCACCACCGAGAGCCGGCGGATCATTATCGTCACTCACGCTGTTTGGCTATTCACACATCCTTGCTTCTCATCCGAGGGCGACACTGCGGATTTCCCTTTTCACGACACGGCAGACGCGGCCATGCACAGCGAGAGGAATTGATGGTGCATTCCTGCCACGTCACACCATGCATACACGGTCAAGTACAGACCACACAGCAGCTGCGCCTATGCTACCAGCCATTCGAGCAGCGGATCCAACCTAGCGGGAGCTGCCGGCAAGGAAAAACAAAATGAAATAACACAAAAAATAATTTAGCAGTTTACACTTGGAAATTACTGTTTCGGTTCTCAATTGTCAGACGGTTTTCTACAACAATCTGGAAACTCGAAACGATCCCCACGTACTGCATCCAAGTCTAATGAAAAACTGCTAAAAAACCTCGTCTCCTTTGAATGTGCAGTGACATTTCACTATATAAATAATTCAGACACTTTGAATCACTTCTTTCCTTGCTCAAAGTCGGCCAAAGGTTGTTTCCAATATGCTCGCAAGCATTATGCCTACGTGTGAGCATAATATGACCAGCAAGGTCAACAACCTCGTAAGTTTCGCGAAATTGTCTTGCAAATCTGCCAGTCTCTGACATGAAACTCAGACGGACCCATTGCCTCAAGATGAAAAGACAGAAAAAGTGGCCATTGATGCTAGAGTCGAATCGGTCTTCAGATTCGGAGATACTGAGCTTTTACGCTTGGATCTGCGACATCAGGACAAGCCACTGCAAGCTTTGCTCAGTAGCAGTGCCGTTGTCGAGGAGACGTGGGACTTGGCTCAGACTCTGACAGCCGAGTCCATCATCAGGGTCACAGGCTTCGTCAGTGAATTGGCCGAGGCCAATGGTCGAGGCAATGACCACACTGCCTCTGCAGCAATCCGTGTTACAGACCTACATGTCATTGCCATGGCAGCACCAACCCTTTCTGTATCCTCATATCACAGGGAAAAAATGCTTCTACCCCGTGCAGACCTTGGGGAACGACTCGACAATCGCATCCTGGATGTGCGGTACGCCGCCTCGGGAGCCATATTCAAGCTGCATTCGGGCATGTGCCAACTGGTTGTCGAGTTTCTTTGCTCCAATAGTTTTCACTGGATACATACTCCACGGATTATAAGTGCTACTATTCCAGGCGACAATGAGTACTTTCATTTGCCCTATTTCGGAAAGGACGCGTGGCTTGCCCAGAGCTCACAACACCACAAGCAAATGGCACTTTCAATGGATTTACGGCGCGTGTTTGAGATTGGGCCCGTATTTCGAGCCGAAGTTAAGTCTAGCGGTTCTGCCAGGCATGTTACAGAGGTAAGTCATGCCCAAATCGTTTCCATCTTGTTCTCAGCTGTCCACTGACTTTTGTCACTCACGTCATACCACAGTTTACCGCCCTCGACATAGCCATGGCATTCCATGATGACTACCATGAAGTAGTCGACTTGATTGAATCCATGCTGGTATTTGTCGTGAATCAACTTCAGCGACGTAGTCAGTACAAGCAGCTGCTTGAGGCTGTTCAGAAGCTTTACCCTCGAGCCCGGCCGTTCTGTCTGGGCCTGGACGAGCATGGCAAGGTTTCGCGCGTTACCTTCTTGGAGGCAAAGCGCATCCTTCGAGAGGAACTAGGCCTCGCATCGGACGACGGCAAGAATTTCACGTGAGTAGCCCATTTTCCCATTGGATCCTTGTAGTAGGCATCCATTCACTGGGACTATGATGCTTCTCCAAGCAACAACTGCAGGCAACTTATCAAATAACATGTGATAGAGATCAAGAAGAAGCAGCCCTGGGACTTTACTTCCGGGAGTCTGCCAGTACCGACATCTTTACGATTGAGCAGTATCCCGCACACATGCGCCAGTTCAACTCGCAAGCCGATCCAGACTCCCCCGGACTCTCCAATACATGGGATACCATTGTGGGCGGACGTGAGATTTGCTCCGGGAGTCAGCGCATCCACGCGTACGGCGACCTGTGCGAGGCCATGCGTGCGGGCGTGTGTGGCCCGCCGCTGGATCCAGACGCCGAGCAGTGGCAGCCGTACCTGGCTGCATTCAAGGCCGGCATGCCGCCCCACGGTGGCTGCGGCCTCGGCTTGAATAGACTGCTGCAGAGTATTCTCGGTCTGGAAGATGTCCGCGAGGTGATATTGTTCCCAAGAGATGTCAACAGGTTGCGGCCTTGAGCAGGCTGAGGTCCATGTGTGTCACTTTCTGCCTAGGATAGCAAAATAATTGTGGAGCAGGTATCGTGGCTTCTAGAAACCTTGCTGTTATTTATTCATATGACTTGCACGAATATAACTCCTCACGGGGCCTGGGTTCGGTGACCTTGTACTGCACCCGTGTCATGTATCTGGTTGCCAATTCTCTATCAGGCTATTTCGCACTGAAGTTTAAGCGGAAAGGGGTGGAAAATCTCGTCCAGTCGTTGAAATGAGCGGGTTCTGCCGCATGCAGGCACTCGAGGTAGCAGTAACCCCAAGTATAATCTAACAAAAGTGCTCTATACTAGGTAGAAATCGGATAGAACCAGATGCCAACAAGAGCAGCTGTGGCCACGCCAGAGGTACTTACTTGTTATGGTTTGCATATGTATATGTGAGTAAATATATTACTTCTCATTTATTTATTACTCTTGGATGATTCGTATAGACAGCGTTTTTACGCAACGCTAATGCATCAAGCATTCTGCCATCACTCCTTAGCGTCGGGGTGTTAATCGCACATCGTAGTAATGGATTAGTTCTTGCTTCACATTTTCTAGGATTCACTCGATAGATGTATAAAAGAAGAAAGATAAAATTCTTGTTCTTGTAGATTTTAAACCACATCGAAATCGACGTAGCAACTGTTTTCCCAAAATCTTGGACACTTAGTAATTGTTACGAAATCCCTGCAGATTTGATTGATATGTATTGATTGGAAATGAAATGACACAAAGCACAGCTGAGGTACCTCACGACTGAGTCATCACAACTGGCATCCATCCGTTAATATCGACACTAATTCTTATACGGCCTAAGAAGGTAGACTAATCCGTTCCTCGCTCTTTTAGGTCCAGGCGGCGTCACCGCCCGATGCACAGTCGAGCGTAGGCGACCACGAGATTTGCTCTCGAGCTCGTCTGCAATATTGACAAGCAGCGCGCCGTCGACTACGGGCACTGCTTGCCAGTCTTCAGTACGCTTTCCCTCCGAGTCGTAGACTGCTATCTGCGCCGTCACCTCTTCGTACCACATCATCGTCATTAGGCCGAAATCCGTGTGCCACGGCTGGACAACGGCACCCGGTTCCTGCACCGGGGGCTTGTACACGAGCTTGAGGGCCGTGTCGCTAGCAACCGTTGGATCGTCACTCAGCTCGGGAAGCTCCAATTGAACGGCTTTACAAAGCTCAGCCAGGATGGTCTGAATCGCACGGTTCAGAGAGTGGAGGGTGCTAGTGATGGCTTCTTCGTGGGTTTTGAGGCTGGCGGGTAGCGCCCACCGACCCTGCTGATACTCATCCCGGGCTATCTGTTAGGGCGACATCAAATTTAGTAACCCATGACGGACAGATGCTCGACTTCTTAGGCCAGGTTGAAGCTTACCTCGTAGTATTCGAATGTTTTGGCTGCATGATATCTAAATCAGATCACGACCAAGTATCAAGTCAGCGGAAATTGCTAAGAGTTGCTGCGCATCATATGACTTCCATACCCTCGCTCCATTCCCTCGCGAAGGCTTTGCTGCTTTTCTTCCGAATCAGAGGGCAGGTTAAAAAAGGCATTTCCAGCCCGAAAGAGATTTGGTATGCCCTCGTAGACGTCCCTCATCCTGGAATTCCCGAGGTCAAGATAAAACATGCCCACAGATTCACACGCCTGAACGAGTTTCTGGATCTCTTTGGGATCTTTGTTGGCCAAGGCATCGTAGTTGATTACCGCCAGAGATGCTTCTTTGTTGTTGGCAGTCATGGTCAACTCGGTACAAAGACAGTTTGCTCAAAGATTAGGAAGACAAGGAGAGAGAGAACGGGTGGAGGCGCATTCTTTCCTGTGCGCGCCTGGGCGGCGAAGAAGGTAGCAAAGAAGATATGTAGCAATCGAATGACATGATCTGGATACCTCGAGGGTCAAATCAACAGCGATAATCAGCTGCAATATATCTGCAGTGCTGCAGTAGTTTGTTGACAGGCGCACAAAGTCGGCGAGCCAGTGGATCGCTCACTCCTGCAGGAAGTGTTCTGTATGTCATCCTGCGGGAACTCTTGTATGCATATGTATGCAGGTGTATGTCGACAAAGTTCGCTACATTATGCACTATCAAGCAGCCAAGATGCCCACTTGGGACTCGGGTGCTGCGTACGTAAAGAGATGATCAGCACGCGCATGCATCAGTACGACGATAGTTACACAATCGACTCGTGGAGACCATTATTTTATAAGAGGGGTAAGATGGATCACATATCTCAGTGGCATATTATAACTGCCATTCTCGTTTAGGCCGGCATAGCACAGGTGCCGATGTCTCTCCAAGCCCTGCAGACTATGCCGATTTTTACTTGACCAGATGGCTCCGCGAGCCAGTCATTCAAGCAAACAGAAGTGCTGAATCGCTTCGTGTTCGTCATTTACTTTGGTGCTTCTCTCTGGGGCTTCAACGATTTGGAAACCAAGTCTACTCTCTTTCGGCGCTCAAGAGAGCCGTCCATTTTGAGTCCCATATCATGGCGCTATTCTCCTTCTTTGCTCTCTTCTCGGCCAGCCATATGCCACGCGTCACCAATATGGATCTGCCCAGGGTTGCTGATGGCTTTTCACACCTTGTCGCTCCTCTACTAGTTATTCTTTTATTTCTAGGTATTCGACATTCAAGGTGGACCAAGACAGTGACTCCCATTACACCTGTCTGTAACACTGCTGCACTGGAGCACAGTCGAGCCCAAAAGGCAACACCAGATGTCACGCACTGCAGATCAACCGAACGGTATAGAAGAATGTTCTTCCAGCTTCAGAATCTTGAAGACTACCCAGAGATACTGGAACCAGCTCTCGAAGAACTCTTGGCCATGTTTTCTCACGCACTCTCAGTCGCGCTGACGGAGCCAGAGTTCCGCAATGGCAGCAGTATCCTCAGCATCGAAAACTACAGCCCCGAAGCAATGTTCCTCTTCCTCCGCGATGCACATGAAAGAACTCTGTCAGGATGGTCCGACTACCTGGAGCGCCGGAAACAGGGACAAGGCCCCGAGCTATTTGCGACTGCTGAACAGGCCAAAGACTGGCTGGTTCAGCAAGCTCCTGTAAAGTTGGTCGACGGCGCGTGGCTCGGCCATGTACACAAAATTACTACACCATTCCCTCTCCGCAACGTTACAAAGCATGCTTGGCAGGTACTGTCAGAGGAACTTGGCGACGGTGACTCTGAAAAACATCATGTCACTCTTTACCGCAAGTTGCTGGAAAGCATCGGACGTCCCTTGCCCAGTGGCCACAGCGTTGATTTCATACAGTCCAGCGAGTGGAAGCGAGGCGAGAACCATGGCATCTGGGAAGCTGCAGTAGGACAGTTGGCCATTTCTCTCTTTCCTAATGAGTTTCTTCCCGAGATTCTCGGCTTCAATATGCACTATGAGGAGGTTCGACTCGACACAATGCAGGTGGCGCATGAGCTTACCCATTACGGCATCGACCCGTACTATTTCCTCATCCACATTAGCATAGATAATGCCGATTCAGGACACACGGCGATGGCGGCTCATGCTGTTGTGCAATATCTCGACGTGATGCGAGCAATGGAGGGTGAAACAGCCGTGGGCCATGCATGGAAGCGTATTCAGGTTGGACACGTCTTATCGCAGACTTTGGGGCGTTATCCTTGTTCTTCGACTACTACATTGGGTCCTGAAAGCCTGCAAGTGTTGCCAAGTGCACTTGACACCCAAGTGCTGGGCATTTTAAGAACCAAGGCTTCGGTATCGCGCGGCATACATTCGCGGAGCAGGGCCCGAATAGGGCCCTATGCTCTACATGAATGGCTCGAAGAAACAATGCGGATCGAGTCAAATTATTTGGATCTTTTGACGGCCCTCAGCCGGGCAAAGCCGTGGGTGGTTGCTGGGAACAGCAGGAAGAGCCTACTCATGCGAGAGCTGTCATGGGGGGGACGCATGTTTGGCGCCTTCACGAAGAATGAGGTAACAACAATTTGTCAATGGATCGATGCCCTCAAACCGGAAATCGAGCCACTTTTATACTGGAAGTTTACGCAGAGGCAGCCGGTACCTCCTCGGGAAACCGTGACAGAGCTCCAAGACCCGGCTTCTCATCATCCGTATGTCCCGGCTAGCAAGGCGGCCAGCATAATACATACTTTCGACTCATACATGACGACAAACGCGTACCAAGGATTTGATTTCGGTGCTTGGGACGCGTTGACAAAACACCCATCTTTGGACACAATTTCCCGCGATCGACTCCCGGATATCATAGCACTCTGGTTTGCGCACATCAGTCTTTTGGAAAATACGATAAATACACCTTCACGAACCGTGGACCCTGTTTATTTGAGCATTTTACGTCTTTTGCGAGCACAAGCGGGATTTGGTATCGAATCTGACATTGTCGCGGGCATGGACGAAGTGCGGCGGGACTTTTGCACCAGCCTGGTCGATATTGGGCTGGAGCTGAGCCAGAAGCTTTCCCGAGTTGCCATCAGTGCCAAACCTCAGACACTAAAACAGGTGCTTCTGTTGGTCGCTAGTCATGGTCAGCGCTGGGAGAGCTTTCAGTTTGCCAATGACATGCTGCAGTGGAGCGCGCGGCCGATTGCGAATCTGGGACTTCTCCTGGGTCTGTCATTGGCCTTTGTGGAGTTTAAGCATGCCGTCCGCAGAGCTCCGAATCTCTTGTGTCCTAGAACCCGTCTTTTGTTGGAGGCTATAGTGGCGAGAGAAAAAAAGTGTCTAGAAGAGTGCGCTCGGGCGCTGCAAAGGACAGATGATGCTCTGTATAAAGATTTGTTACGGGGAAACTACCTGGCAGTATCGATTCTGCCAAACTGTATGTAGCGAAAGGACGTCGAGATGCAATCATTATGAATGTCGCAAAATAAAAAGGATTCCGACCGCTAGTTGCCGATGAAGCAAAGTGCGGCGCGGTCTAAAATTGACTTTCAACACCCATCGATGAAGTCGATGTAAGCCTATTTTAACGGTGCAGGTGCTACGTGGTTATGCATATACTATATTCGTAGTTATATACTATACATCTGCAGCCATATGTTATACATGTATGGCCATATGCTATACATCTGCAGCTATATGTTATACATGTATGGCCATATGCTATACATCTACAGCCATACGTTGTACATCTACGACCATACAATCTACATCTGCAGCCATTTGTCATACATATGCAATCATTCAGTGTGCATAGTGTAAAGTCACATAGTGCATATGCAGCCACGTCGTATACAAGTGAAAGCAGGTGGTATCACAGTTGCCCATCTATACGTCATCACCGGGCATATATTGGCAAGCCAAAGCATTGCTAAGACCTTCCCCACTCTGAAACTCAGACGGAAAAGAGGCAAAAATGACCGACACAACTCGGTAAATAGCTAAACGCATCCTGCATACAGCCAATGCGGGGCAAGATAATGCACCTCCGATGTCAGACAATTACAGATGATAGTTCGCGGGTATTAACAAAGAAGCAAAGCATAAGATGCGATACACCTTTTTGTGTGTTATCATTGTGCACGTAGTGCTCATACCGAATTGCACGGCAACGCAAAGCCAGACGCCTTGTCTGCGTGTAGAGAGTATCAACGAGGAAGGAGACCAGCATGAGGACAATGTAGGGCTAGGTACAGACAAAACTGTAAAATTTGCTGTTTCTTCGAGCACCAGAGAAGTATGTGCTGGTGCTTGAACCAAGAGAAAGAAGGTGAAAGCTAGAGGAGAGTAATGTGCTTAGAGTTGATGTATTTCTCAACTCTTCTGAGTGGGGTGGCTTGACTGCAACATATATTCACACTTGATTCTATTCATGCACATACTCAACACAACTCCATCGAAAATCTGGTGACTGTGAAACTTTCCAAAATGGCACTGGATATCAAGACTCTATCTCTCTCCTTGTCACTAAATTCCAAAGAAAACATTCTCCCAAATGCGGACACAAACGGGGAGACGCTAATGGCACAGAGCGACAGTGTGAAATCCAACAACGATGCAGACAATACAGAGTGCGACATCAAGCTGGCGTGGACAGATAGCAGCGAGTCGTCCAACGATTTTCGCTCCGATATTTTCACAAGGCCAACATTGCCCATGCTAGAGTCCATCATCTACACGACACTCGGAGATTGCACGGCCGACGAGGACAAGACGACTGTTTCTTTCCAGGACTACGTCGCCAGCCTGGTAGGCCATGAGGCTGCCTTGCTAGTCATGTCCGGCACCATGGGGAACCAAGTCGCACTTCGGACCATATTGCGCAGTCCGCCTCATGCCATCCTCGCCGACCATCGAGCACATATTGCCACGCTTGAAGGTGGCGGCGCTGCGAGCGTCTGCGGGGCCATGGTCAAGGGCATTGTTCCCTCAAATGGGCATCATCTCACGCTAGACGACATTAAAGAGCAGAGTATTCTAAGGGAGACGGTATTCGACTGCCCGACCAGAGTCATCAGCCTAGAAAACACCCTCTCCGGTACCATCATGCCCTTTGCGGATATCCGAGCCATTGACGCCTGGGCACGCGCCCAGGATCCGCCCATTCACATGCATCTCGACGGCGCTCGCCTCTGGGAAGCAGCTGCCGCCGGGGCCTGCACGCTGAGCGACGTCGGGGAGTGCTTTGACAGCATACAGCTGTGCCTCACCAAAGGTCTCGGCGCACCGCTCGGCAGCGTCCTCACGGGAAGCTCCGCATTCATCAAGCGCGCGAAATGGAGCCGCCACCTGCTCGGCGGCGGCATTCGCTCCTCGGGCATCATCACCGCGCCGGCACGCGTGGCGATTGACCAGGTGTTTCTCGGGGGCCGGTTGCGCTGGGCGCACGAAAAAGCGAGACGCGCGACGGACGTCTGGCTCAGCTTGGGCGGAAAGGTGAGGCTGCCCACCGAGACCAACATGGTGTGGTTGGATCTTGCCGCGTCGGGTGTCGACCGTGATGAGTTTTATGCGGTAGGTCGGGATCTGGACCTCAAGGTTTCCAATAGCTTGTTTGTTGGGCGGCTTGTGTTTCATTACCAAGTTAGTGATGCGGCGCTTGCTAGACTCTGCGAGCTATTCAGGATTGTTCTCAAAGACCGATAATATAAAACTATTGAAAGAGAAATCACTCTGTAGGTATACTATAAACCTTTATTTAGACCAAAATAAGGTACTATTCTAAAGGTGCTTATTTATACATTTATACCCTATAAAATCGCTAGTGATTCTACACGCAGCTCTGCACAAGTATAGTGCAGTAAAGATAGGGCACATTTCTCCGTGTGGCACCACCAGCTGAGCTCCTGTTGTCGTGTTATTCTCATTGTCCCTTTTCTTTATATCAATACCATTTATCAGTCAAAAAACGCAGAATGCGCAATAATACTGCTGTCAAGGACAAACAAATGCCACCACCTGCAAGCTGTACACCGTACCCAGTACTGTCAACAACAATTTGAGACATGGCTGGGCATGCAGAATGCAAGTTGCGAAAACATCTCTTGTCTCAACTCAGCTGCGAGTGCCCTGTCACGTTGCCATGCCACGGCGGAAAATCGTCTGGGCTCGTCTGGGCTCGTCCCGTGCCGTGTGGACAGCGAAATGGTACTTTTGGCACTGTAAATGTGAGCGACAACTCACTACTAATGCAAGCCATCATCATGTGCGACAAGACAACGGGCTCTCTTCACGACGCTTGTGACGGCGCGGCTCCATAACTCGTCAATGTTTACTCGGCTAGCCAAGTTCTCAGCTTTGCTGCTGCTGCTGCTAGTTGGAATTCCTGAAATGCCAACTACTTCATCTTCCCATCTTCAGCCTAGCTTCGCCTCCTCTGACCGGACTACGTATACATTATGAGCAGTCGCAAAGTCGACGCCAGCCCTTTGCTGTCGTCGGTTTCAAAGCCAGTTCCTGCTACCCACGCGTTAGGGGTGTTGTGCGAGGATTTCATGCGTACCGAGTCGAGGAAGCCGCCGCATTGGACGGCGTATCTGTGGGATACGCTGGACAAGTCACCGGAAGAACGACGATTTTTATTCAAGCTCGACGCCGCTATTCTCACCATGGCGTCGTTGGGATACTTTATCAAGAATTTGGACCAAATCAACATCAATAATGCCTTTGTTTCTGGCATGAAGGAAGACTTGCTCCTCAACGGAAATCAGCTTAATTATATGCAAACTTGCTGGACAGTGGGCTACGTTGTTGGGCAAATTCCGAGGCAAGTACAAGTTCAAGCAAATGCATTATTATCTTTTTGCGGCCAAAATAGCATTGACCATTTGTATCGCCCTCGTAGTAATCTTCTTTTGACACGAATTCGACCTTCATTGTGGATTCCCTCGTGTGAAGTTGTATGGTCCGTCTTGACGATTGTCATGGCCAAGTGCAGCCGGGCGCAGCAAATATACGTGCTGCGGTTCTTCATCGGCCTCGCAGAGAGCACCTTTTACCCCGGGATGCAGTACATTATCGGATCTTGGTATCAAAAGAGCGAGCTCGGCAAGCGATCCTGCATATTCCACGCAAGCAGTGCCGTTGGCAGCATGTTCTCCGCCTATCTCATGGCCGCTGTGTACCATCTTGACGGCGTGCAGGGGTTCAAGGGCTGGCAGTGGCTGTTTATCATCAACACCGTGATATCGCTACCAATTGCCGTCTCTGGCTACTTTTTCCTGCCCGACGTGCCGGAAACCACGCGGGCATGGTACTTTACCCCAAGCGACATCTTGCTGGCGCAGAAACGCATGCAAGCGGACGGGCGTGCGAATCGTGCGCCGTATACCAAAGCCAAGTTTAAAAAGATTGCTTTCAGCTGGCACATCTATCTTTTAACCTTGCTATACATTTTATTCCTGAATGGTGGTGGTGTAGCCTCACAGCCAGCATTTTCCATCTGGCTCAAGCAACAGGGCTACAGCATACCACAGGTTAATGCCTATCCTACATTGACGACGGCTGTCCAGATTGTCACCACCATCATCTACGCATGGACTTCGGATACTATTCTGAAAGGCGAGCGATGGCCATCCATCATATTCTCTGGCATCATGATTCTCATTGTCAACACGAGCCTCGCGATATGGAATATCCCAATTGCCTGGAAATGGGGGTGTTTTATATTGGCTGGCTGTTCCAGCGGAATAAGCGGACTCATTTATGCGTGGATGCACGAGATTTGCGCTCGGGACAACGAGGAGCGAGCACTGGTGGCGGCTTCAATGAACGAGATGGGCTATGTGTTCCAAGCATGGCTTCCGCTGCTGATTTGGCAGCAAATCGAAGCACCCCAGTACCGAAAAGGATACTTGGCTTCTATAGGGATCGCGATAGCCATGATGGGCATTGCCATGACTATTCGACATTTGCAGCGAATCGAGACAGCCTCGCGACGAGTGAGGCTACCCGCGACAATCTGATTTGCAGGCGTCCACGACGTTAGCTATGGTGCACGGAACAGTCAGCTGGCAGCTGTTCGGGTGAATACTAGACAAGGTCGGAAAGCGAATTGTGAAGATCTATGCAAATGGCAACTATAAAAAAATCGAGTCTCAATCTAGCTCTCGGCAATCGACCCCAACCGTGGCAACTTCATCCGAACAACGAGGAACGCAGAAATAATTGCTGCAATGATACACGAACCAAATGCTAGCCGTAGTGCAGCGTCGTAACTTTGCACCACTTGCTCCCGATACGGTTGCTCCAGCTCTGCGATTCTGTGAACTGCTGTTCGCGCCAGTGTAATAACGTCGTCTCGGCGTGGTCCACGAACAAAATTGTCGAGATAATACAAGAGTGCATTCTGAACTACGACACTGCTGAGCGCAACGCCCAAGACAAAGCCCAAGCTGCGCCAAATAGCAAGAGCGCCCATGACGACAGCCTGTTCATCACTCGTAGACGCAGCCAAGACTGCTACAGCCGTGGTAGTAAACTGCAATCCATTCGCCAGGGCGTATGGAACAAGGGCAAGCATGAGTACGGTGGCAGAGTATTTCGGCTGCATGCATACGAGACATGCGATACTAGACGGATAAAGCACCGCAGCGTAGACAAGAGGCCATTTTAGCCTGCGCGTCTTGGTGATCAAGATTCCCGCCAAAGCACCTGCTGCAGATGTCAAGATGGCAAGGAGCATTAGTTGGAAGCCAGACGAGGTTGCGCTGATTAGGAGCACGGCTTGAAAATATAGCGGCCTATATCCACGACGCGGGGATTAGTCTGAGATAGTTCAAAGCGTTGCTAGGAGAGATGGCGGACAAGGAATCACCAGGTTGAAAAAAAAAGAGAAAAACAAGAAAGAAAAAGGATAAACGAGAACAGGGCCATGCTTACGCGTTGAAGAGAATGGCATTCGAAATGAGAGCGCCCAAACAATTGGAGAGGATCAGGTTCGCGTGAGGCCTGACAGTAACAAACTTGAGCGGCATGATGGGCTTTGTCGCTCGCGACTCAGTCAGCAGAAATGCTGGGAAAGCTACTGCAAATAGCATCAAGGCAGTAACGACAAATGGATGGCTCCCTTTGTAAATGAAGTTGTTAGTCTAAAGAAACTCTGTGCCCATAACCGACCGCTATCGTCACCTCTTTCATGTACGAAAAGAAAAACCACTTACAAGGAAGGATATTGCCACCGAGATTCAAGCCAAGAATGAGCATCGATATAGCCAGGGTAGCCAACAAGGCACCCAGCGCGTCAAATCCTCTAATCACCTGGCTGAGAGATTCCCTCTCCCCAAGTACGCCCAAGCCATTTGGAATCGTCATGGACAAAACCGCCAGGCATGCCAGAAGAGGGGGAACCTGCGTGCCAAACGCCCATCTCCAGCCTATGGTATCGGCAAAGGTACCGCCAAAAGTAGCCCCCAAGCCAGAGCCGAGGCCAACTACAATGTTGATGTATGATAGGTAGGTGCTTCGGGATCTGTTTACTTTCGTCAGTGCTGCAAACACAATTAGGGGGATTTCTTTGGGGGAGCGTGAGGGATGATTAAAACAGTGCAATTCTAGCACAGCGAGATACATACTCGACGGGAATCATGTCACTCATGGTGATGCTTCCCATTAGCATGGTGCCTCCAGCACCGACCCCGCACAGTGCCCTGGCAGCAATGAGGCTCTCTATGCTAGTCGCCAGTGCACACCATAGCGTAGCCAGGGAAAAGGTGGCCAGTGCGCCGAGAAAGAGCGGCTTCCTGCCGAATGCATCCGAGAGGCGGCCAAGAAGTGGCTGTGAGACGGTCGACATGAGCATAAAGGCCGTCGAGAGCCACGATGCCAGCTGGGATGCGCCAAAATATGACGTTATCACGGGGTGCGAGGACACCATGATGGTGCTGTCGAAGAAGTAGAGAAACTGTGTCATTAGAATTTGCGAGAATATGGCCCAGAACCGCGCTGTTGACACGCCGCCTAGGAATCTCGGGGGCTCGTCATTCGTCCGATGGTAGACGGGCTGCTGGGACGGTTGGTGTGTCGAGGTGCCGCCGCCGCATGGCTGCACAAGGGGCGTCGTCTCGCTTGGAGCGGAATTGGCAGGCTTGTTCATCCTGCCTCTGTTGTTCCGATCAGAAAATCGAGGATAAGGTGAAAACTTTGCATGCCAATCTTGGATGGATGTTTCCATGTCTCTGTCAGCTACCCGCATTGCTTGGAAAGGAGCTGTTATCAACTACGAACGAGCAAATAATACACCTGGCACGATATGTATATATATAGTTTTACCGTCTTCACCAATTTTGCTCCCTTGCTAAGCAACAGGCGAGACATTTTCTAATGAGGTGTCGCCATATGCTAAATTGACTGTGCTGAGGTAGTACCTGGCAAAAGCCACGCTCCTTCGCCCTTGCTTGGCCTTTCCATTCTCGTGCTGCCCTCGTACCAGCATGTTATCAATTCTGGTTGCCAATCGACTGATTTGCTCTCACCGCAGCAAGGAATCTAATTCTGATATCATGGTATTCAACATTTCGATTCCCAGTGAGATAATTAGACATTGTCTCAGTCTTTACATCAGTGTCACGAACGCTACAGCGGCAAGCGAGGGGACCGGCCCGAGCAGGGTCAAAAGATAGATTTCTGTATCAGAAAGAGAAGAATTAGGGTATGTTTAGACCTGAATAGTAACTAGTAATCAAGACTCCGTTACGCTAATTGATCTCTTTAATGTTTATGATTTCATATACCTATTTTTCAGCTGTCATATATTACGATACTTACACTATAACCCGAGTCGATGCATGGTAATCTAGCGAGCCATGTCAGCACGATAGACGTTACCTTTCAGCTTGGGTCGTTTGTTTTCTACATCCAAGTCAGTACATTGCAAGCAAAAAGCCCAAGTAGAAGCACATACCCTGAAGTTCTTGCATCTCCTTATCAAGTCTTGCTGGTGGTGCCCCCTCGACCAGTCTCTCGTGCAGCGCATCCATATCGTCGTATGCAGCTAGCAGTCTCTCGCTTCCCAGCGCCGCCGCCTGGATCTCTTGGCAATCATGATGCTTTTGCCGTCATTCACATCTAGCTGTCTTGCCTAAAAGACAAACGACTCGACATGTGAAAAGAAACCGTTTGTCCGATAGACCTCGTTGACGGTGCCCCCATGCGTGCAGCTGGTGTGCCGTCACCTTTTGGCCATAGATGAGAATGTCGTTGGCGCGATGGATGCCGAGGTGCAAGGGGTCAGCTACTTGTCCCAATAACCTGCAAATGGTGGAAAGGGTTTTACTTTTGATATCCCAACCGGCTGAGGAAAATCCGCCTGCTCTGGTCAAAATGGTAAATACTGTGTCGGGGCTGCTCATTCAGCTCCCGGAAGGCGTTGATTGTTTCTGGCAGCAGTCGGCCACCGAAAGCGTTCAACAAGTCTGGGCGACTAAACTGCTCCAGCGTAGCCAATCTCACGATGTAGTACACAAAGTCTAAATTCACCTTCATGACCCAACTTATCCTGAAACCTCCGCATTAATGGCAATTTAATCAGTCTTGATTATGGTGTAATGAATTGCGCTGATTGGAAAATTGTTTGGCGAGGTGCCGGCGAGAATAAAGATAGGCAGGCTGTCAAATGGGGAGTATCACGGGACCACACTATAGGCTTGGGTACCTATAATGGGAGTACCAAGATTCGTACGGATGTAGTTATGCATAAATGGGGAGATTTTCAGCTTGACAGCGTGCAATCTGCTCGCGTCGGCGTTGTTGTAGCTTGCACGCTATTGCGTTCCTCAGCGAGGCAGAATGCCGAAAAAGGAAGTTGGTTGCTGGAGTAATTCTGAGCTGTGCATGTCGTTTGTTGGAGAATTCGACAACGCGCCCCCCCCCCCCCTCCTTTCCCTCCCTCACCCTATTTTTTTACTTCCTTTCTTCTGGAATCTATTTATTTGTGTATTTTATTTGTTTGTATCGTTTGATCGCTTCTTTCGCCCTGTACCTCGGGTTTTCCTGCATGTCTATGGTATTCTTAATTGAGTCGGACGAGTATATTCCTATTATAGGGTGCGCTAAGACGCCTGAAACATGAATGCCCCAACCAATATAAAGGTTCTTATGCACAATCTCCCGTCAACGTGGCCAACATTGAAGTCACATTTTCTACGTGACAACGTATTTCGATCCAGGTAGGGCTGCGTTCAAGCATTTAGACTTTGACTGGGGTGATTCTGCTGTTGTCTATGCAACACGCCATCGCCCTGGGCTAGAACATTGGACGAACTAAATCTACTATTGAACGAAAAATTTAAGGCTAGGGGTAGCTCAGTAACATCAGGACGCCAAGGTCAGCTCTTTTATCTAAATTTATATAGCGCAGTTATAGTTACATAGATGGCGGTAGGTGACGAGCGTCCACCCCTTTACTATGCCCGTAACATTGAAGCTTTCGCTAATGCCTCGAGGCGGCTACTATAATCAGAGTTTTCTTGGCCACTGAACCTGCCTTGACCGCCGGCGCCGATGAGGCCGCTGGCGAGGCCGCCTTTGACCTCGGCCTGGTTGACCCGAATGACCTAATTAAGAGAAATGTCGCCGCCGCCGCCGCCGGCCGCGGTGGACGATAGAGGCGTGGGTGCGAGTGTGCAGTAGGTAGAGTGTTTTTTTTTATATTTTCATAGAATTAAATATTTCCTGTTAAAGTTAAGACCATTGTGCCTGGCCGTTGGCAGGCCGCTTGGTGGCAGGTCCGGGATCGGTGGCCTCGAGCATCAAGCCTCAATTCTGTTCGTCAAATAGCGGATCTAGTTCGCCAAATATACAGGCCCTATGGTCCTGTGTTGTAATTAACACAAAGCGCGTCCCAAGTCTTTTCGGGTTTGAAGTATATTAATAAGTCGCGATGATGTGGTCCACTCGTTCAGGAGCACCGACCTCTGCATAAAACCCATGAGAAGATAGGAAATGAGCAGCCTATTGCCGTTCCACTCGAGGTAGAATTGACAGAGGCTAGGCGATGGGAAGATGGTCATATGTATGATGACGACTCTATATAGTAGATGGATGCTGTCGTCAGGAATTCCATCAGTCACAGTTCTTTCCTCTCTGTCGCTGTGGTGTCTGTATTTGAATTCAGATTGCCTTCCGTTCCTTTTCTCGTATTGAGTTTCTATTCTTCTTCACACATTCTTTCATTTAACCTTTTTGAAATCATGCATTTTTCAACGCTTTTCAGCCTTGCAGCGGCTGGCGCACTGGTCGCCTCGATGCCGTACAACGGGGCCAATCAGTGAGTGATAAATCTCGACTCGTTGGGCCTGTTGGGCCGAGTATGACGCCAGAATCCAGACAGCTAACGGGGAGTGCAAAAGGATTGTTGACAATCAGGGCCCCGGAGTGTTGTCGGCCGATACAAAAGGACCACAGTATTGGGCAAAAGAAGAGAAGCTTCTATACGATCTGCTCATCAAGTATCGCAAGGAGGCGAACGTGCCGAATCCGGAGATCCCGCGCTCTCCCAGCCTCAACATGGTCGCTCAGACGCACGTCGCCAATCCTTTCTTTGAAAAGTCCGGTTCGAATTGCAACCCGCACTCTTGGCCTGAAGCTGCAGAGAAAAAAACAAACTGGAAGTCTTGCTGTTTCGACCTATCTCAGCCAGAGGCCCATCCGTGCATGTGGAACAAGCCTCGTGAAATCACCGAGAAGAAGTATAAAGGAGACGGTTTCGAGGTGTACTATGGTGGGGACCCCAAGGTGTATACCAGTTCAGACACCGCCGAGGAATGTCTCCAGGCGCTTCAGAAAAGCCCGCATCACAATGATGTGTTGATAAACAACGCAACTTGGACGATGAAATGGGAGGCCGTCGGGGTTGGTATGGCAAAAGGGCAATGCGCCATCTGGTTTGGTCTCGAAAAGGACACTGCGACATTGCCAGACAGTCAGACAGCGCAAGACGGTCTGGAGATTCCAGATGCTCAGGAACAGCAAGTCGTTCCGGAGATTCCAGATGCTCAGGAACAGCAAGTCGTTCCGGAGATTCCAGATGCTCAGGAACAGCAAGTCGTTCCGGAGATTCCAGATGCTCAGGAACAGCAAGTCGGTCCGGAGACCCCAGATGCTCGGGAACAGCAAGACGGTCTGGAGACCCCAGATGCTCAGGAACAGCAAGACGGTCTGGAGATTCCAGATTCTCTGGAACAGCAAGTCGTTCCGGAGATTCCAGATGCTCAGGAACAGCAAGTCGGTCATGAAAAGCCGAACAACCCGAACCCGAACTGCAACCCCACGCCGACTCCGACTCCAGACGCAGAACCAACTCCCGACAATGACTCTCGTGTGGCCACAATCTGGACCCAGTGCGGCGGCAAAACTTGGACCGGTCCAACTGTTTGTGCCGAGGGTCTTGTTTGTAAGAATTTTGGGGTTTGGTACTCCCAATGCAAGCCTGCGGCTTAAACTTGGTTGGTTTGGCAGAAGCACAGATGATAAGAAGCCGGGGGAGAAGAAAATAAGACAACTCTTTACATTCATTCAATGTATATTTAATCCTTTCTATTTGCTTATAAAGGCCTACTGCAATGCCTCATTGTTTACCGTCATGTCCTTACGTGTACGTATTATATAGCTGCCAGTTCCGCTGTGTACGGATCCTGTTCGTCCGTGTTCCAGTGGTGACGCAATAACCAGCCATGTCCTCGCCGGAATTTTGATCGTTATGTCACGTATAACACCCATCTCCACCGTGTCAGCTTTTTGTGAGAAGGCAGATGATGCCCTTTACGCCGTTTGGTGTCCTGTCCGTTTCGGCATGACATCATGCTCGCCCACTACGGGTACACGATCACTCCAGGGTGGTATTGTATACTCGTGGATTGTCTTTAGGCGCTCCGTGTTAAGTCTTTGCCATTGACATGGCAATATTATGTATTAGGGACACCAATCGTCGTTTCGCTTTGTATTTCGACCTCGCCAGTGGCTGTGTCAAAGTAAATGCGCAAAGGTTGACCCAGAGCCTTCTTGCTGCTTGTTGAGCGCCTCGTTCCCGAACCATTTGGATACTAGCTTCTGCTTCGGTCACTGCTATAGCCACATTTCTGAAGGGCGGATACACCTCAACTGAGGGTGCTGAGTGAGTTGAGCAGAGGGAGGGCACCCTCAGGTGAAGTGCACCCCACAATGACACAATAGTATATGTATGGGCTCTCCAATCTGTCCGCTAAGGGCTAATCTATGAGTACAGCCACAATCCTGTGTATTTCAAGCCTAAATGGTATTTTGGTGAAATGGACTGGCACTCGCTCAGTGACACCGAGCTCCGCTTCGTCTTCAGTTTGCAATTCATGCGCTAACACCAGGCCGTTCTCTCGGAGCCCTATTGCAAGCCCTGTTTCGTCCATATTGTATCGATTCGCTGGTAGTATCTCTTGGATGGCTTGAATCGTCAGAAGTTTGAAGAAATCCTGGATAACATAAGTTGAAGCGCCGTTTATCCGTTGGAAATCAAGCCTCTTGCCTCTTATGGTCTTGACTTCTGGATTTCGGTATAAAAAGCCTTGTAACCAATTTTTGCCAATTGGTTGTTGACAGCCGTTGTGTTCGGCCAGCGTTGACGCGATCTTCCTGACCTGCTCGTGTGTGGGAGGGTTACCTATTGTATCCTGAATTAATATCCAAGAAATCAGATGTGATTCCTGAGCCGCAGGAAGCTTTTGCATCTGCCTAAAAGCCTCTTTTCGTGATGTTCTGCCCTTCAAACGGGCCTGTATCGTTGACCGTGGCACATTCCAGCGTTGTGATGCGCGAGATTGGCTGTAGCCCCCAGCAACGTCCTGGAGTGCATTTTGAACGTCAGATTCCGTGTAATCAGGCATAATATATATGCAGGAAAAAGATTGTAATTAAAGAACAGGAATTGCGCGAGAAATCGCGCGTTGAATTATGTTGGTTGGAACAAGAGGTGGCTGGGATTACCCTGCCAAGAAGTGGGTGGTGCCAAGAAGTGCCTGTTCGGCTTACTCAGTATCCTCGCTACCCCGCGAATAACCGAAACAAGCGACCTACCGTCTCCGACTTTGATGTATGTAAGAAACGCTCTTATTGCTCGAGACAAGAACTAAGCGTATTTTAGCCATGATGCGTAATACCTACACTGAGTTCTTGGCTTGCGGATGCGGTGTCGGCCGACGATGTCCTACGAATGGCTGTGACGGGAAATGCGCTGTCGTCGTTTACGATGAGACGAAAGATTTCACCTCGACCGCAAGATGCGATCAACACTCGTATGCTAGCCCGCCTTCTAGTTCAGATGGAAGTGCCTCGGATACATCCGAGGAATGATTCTTCGCTGCTGGCGACAATTTGTATTTTGTTTGGGTGGCGCATCACATTGGTCGTGAGATGTTCATCACCAAACAGCTGTTCAGGGTCTTTCTGAATCGACCAAAGAGCGTATTAGTTTGCTACATCAAAACATCGGCGTTGCTCGCACACAGCAAGTTGGTGACAAAGTTGGAAATAGGGCTTCATCTGCTTATGTAGGCTCCACCATCGCCCTAACAAATTCGTTTGGACTGATTACCTAGGTAGGGAAGACAAGCTACTAACTGCAAATATATCCAGTCACTGTCCCGTCCATGGTGTTTCGGTAAGCAGAGAGGAAGTGGGCGTCAGAATGCGGAAATGGGGAGACTTGGTAGTTCGACTAATGGGAAATAATCAAGGGAATGTTGGAATTCGACTGTTGATCCTCGGCCCGCACGATCCGATCTGCTAGCGTCCGTACCGTAGTACTGTATAACCTGGATGCCTGGGTTCTCGCATCGTAGATCCCGCTTCTTGGGTTCCGCACGGTCTCGCGCCGCGAATTTATACCTGGAGAATTGGCTCCTATTTCGTGGAACCGCTAGCCTGCTCTTTGCTCGGGAATTGCCCGAGCGGCCACACTTGCACCCTTGTCATTGGCTGAGCAGTGCACTGGCAACAGAGGACATCAACGGTGTGACGCATAGTCTGCTTCCGAAAACTATTTACATTGATACTGTTGCGAACAGCAATTTCATGCCTCAAGCATGCGTCAAAAGACGAGCAAGCCGACGGGACAATGGCAGGGAGCAAGCCGGGTCAGAGGATTTAATGTAACAGCATCACGTGATCTAAGGCAGAGGGGTCTTATCTTGCTGACGCTAGCAAACGCAACTCCATTCCAACACCTGGAACCGTATTATCCACCATGGCCTCTCACGATGTACCCCGGCAAGAGCCCGACAAGGCCTCGCGCAAGCAAGAAGCTGGACGATACTTGATCAGACTCCGAAGAAAAGACAAGAACTTCGACCACGTCCACGCGACTGATGCGCTCATCCATGCTCTCTCAGTAATGGAAAACCTCGAGCTCCAAAACATAATTCATGTCGGCACCTCCTTGACGGAAGACCGTGTCCATATCGTCGTTGACTACAACAACCCATGCCATGAGGCGGTTCAGGTACATGCGTTCAAAGGCAGGAAGCTGAAGCGAATCAATTTCCCACCCGGTCTAGATAGTTACTTGCACGAGCGGGTCACAAATTGGACATCACATCGGAGCCGGGGCATGACGTTTCCAATCATAGATGAGGTTAGTCTCGACTCGAAACTATTATTTGGGCCTTTTTGACAATCGTCATGGCAGATATTTCCTGCCGGATCGACCGATCCTCGCGCGCCTCACAACTTAATCCGTACGACTGGCAGTACAGTTTGTGCAATTCCTGCTCCTGTCCAAAAAGAGGAGAAATGACCGAGCAGGTGCTTAGACGTGGCATCTCCGTCATCCGCCTCAAGCGAATTGATATGACCGAGCCCTTCCGGAAGGAAGTACTTTCATGTCGAACAGCTCTGCTCTCAGCGCAATAAATAGCGATCGGGAGCCAGTCGCTCTTCATGGGTCGCCAGTTGTCAATCGCAACATAAACTAAGATTGCTCCGTCTCCCAATGAGATCCCAGAACTCAGATCTGAGGATGCCGTAGTAGCGATGAACGGCGTGGCGTCTAAAAGCACTGGCGAGTCGCTAGTTCAGCCCTGATGCCACAAGACGGTGGACTGCCGCACCATGCTCCTACCGCGGCCGTCCCAGTTTATCGTCTTTACATACTTCAAGGCCGCACCCCAGAGCATTGTTACTATATAGTAGATGGGATGCATACACTCCGAAGGCTACGCCTCCGGAGTCCTCTCTACTAGTGACGGGGCTTCAGAGCTTATGCTCCAGGCACCTCTCTACTAGTTGGTAGATCAGCTCGCCACGTCAAGTGCTTCTCTAAGCTTTATTTAGGCTTCTAATGCCCGCTTACAAAGACTATGTGGTAATGACGTCGCCAATGCTACGCTCCACGAGAAAAGCTCCCGTACCGATGGGCTGGGGGGGGCTGAGTTTCCTGGAAATTCTTCAAGCACATGCCATCGGGCCTTCTCTTACGAAGATGCCATCAGACGATCACTCGTTCGTCCGCCCATTATAGGTTCCCCCTTGCAAGCAGCGTTTCTTGGCTCCTTTCCAGGCAGGAAGCTTGTCGGATCAGGCAGCCTCGTCCGGGTGCTCGATCGCAAAGTCCGCCAGTGCGGACACTCTCGGGCCAAGGAACCCTGCGCATCCAATCACAGTCGTCGAACTTGTAGCTCGTCAACGGTTCGAACAGTCAGCCTGTCCGAACGTTGACTGTTGCAAGCGCCGTCCCCCGCCTCGCCCCTTGTAAGACTCGGAGCGCGAATGTCCGCGAGTGGCCATGTGTCCACCATCATGCATCGGCACCTGCACACATTCAGACAGCCTCCTGAAGATGGCAAGATCTTTTGACATGGGACGAGTCATCTTGGCACTATATTGGCTCGTCCGACAGTCCGTTTTGTGCTGTCGGACACGCTTGTCAGCTCTAGTGCATATCATACGGGTTCGTCGGGGAGCGATCGGGTAACCCAGAGTTTGGTCAGTCGAACGCAGGGTGAGATATATCACAAGCTATAGTGGTTTCTTTACTTATAAAATGGTTCATGTGTCTCTTAGTTCGACGAGGAATTTATCTACAATATCGAATCACTTTCTATCATGGAGAATCAGACTCTGCTCTCTTCAACTGCGGCGGGCACTTTTGCCAACCAAAATGCTGCTGCAAGCACAACCCTAGCACTGCTTTTTGCACTTTTACTCGTCAGTTTCACCTCGAGTTTCTGAAATAGAAAGAATTTACTGATAGCCACCCAAGCTTGCCCTCTCGAGGCTGCGAAAGCCAATCTCACGGATTCCCGGCCCTTGGTATTCGCAGTGGACTGGCCTAGTTCTCAAGTATCACTGGGTCAGAGGTCAAAAGAGTACATATGTGCATGCTTTACACGGAAAATATGGTATGGGAATAAACCTGCAGCCACCTAACGTCAATCGCGCTCCATGGCACCCCAACTAACACCAGCCATACAGGCCGCATCGTTCGCATAGGCCCAGACGAGGTTTCCGTCTGCGACATTGACGCAGTCAAGACCATATACTCGGTCAAGGAAACATTTCGCAAGACGCCATGGTACATGGACTTTGTTGCCGGTGTCGAAAACATTTTTAGCACCACCGACATTGGCTTCCATCGCCAGTCGCGGCGCTTGCTTGCCGCGCCCATGGCAGATTCCGCGATCCAAGAGCTGGCGCCACGCGTCAGAGGCCACGTCGACTTTGCCATTCAGCAGATGAAGGCCGAAGGCCAGACACGCAAGGCTGTGGATGTATGGAAGTGGTGGCTCTTTATGACGACGGATATCATTGTCGAGTTTACCTTTGGCGAGTCGTTTCACATGCTCCAGCGCGGCGAGGTGAGGCAACACACACTCCTCTTTGTAACTGTTCAGCCAGTGCGACCCGAGTTGACAATAATCCTGTGTACAGGAAAACGAATACAGCTACTTTTTGAAGAATTCTGGCATGTTTGGTATTTACCGATCAATCTCGCCACTCATTTCCAGCCTCAAGTCCTGGCTGCCGTTAAAGAGCAGCAAGATGGCGACCAAGGCCATTGTCACCATGCACAATGCTGCTGTGGACGGCATCGCCATCCACCAAAAGATGGTTGAGGAAGATGGCGCCGACAATGTGAAAAGAACCTTCTTCACCACTCTCTTTGACGCCGCGCAAGAAGACGGCACAGCCGCCGTCTCACCCACGAGGCTCATTGGTGACGGGCAGGCCTTTATCATTGCCGGCAGCGACACGACGGCCAACACGCTCACGTACGTGGTCTGGGTGGTGAGCAAGAACCCGTTTATGAGGGAAGCCCTGGTTGCAGAGCTGCAGACGCTGCTGCCGTCTGATTACACCGACGCAGACCTGCGCCAGTGCAGTCTCCTCAACCGCATCATTAAGGAGACGCTGCGCATGCACACGGTCGTGCCCGAGGGCTTGCCGCGCGTAGTTCCCCCCGGCGGCGCCGAGCTGTGCGGCTTCCACCTCGACGCCGGCACCGTGGTCAGCGCCCAGGCGTACAGCATGCACCGGGACCCGACCGTCTTTGAGCGGCCCGACGAGTTTGACCCGTCCCGCTGGGTCGAGCCCACCAAGGAAATGGGAGATGCCCTCATGTCCTTTGGGCGTGGTTCTCGAGGTGAGAGCGTTTTTCTTCGGTTTTTTTTTTTTTGGAAATATGCGGAGCTCTTGAACTAATTCTTCTTCTTGGGATGGGCAGTTTGTATTGGCCAGCATCTTGCCCAGACGGAGCTTCGGATGGGCATTGCAAGTTTTTTCCTCACGTTTCCGAATGCGCGCGCTTCCACACGAGAGGGCATGTCTGATGACGACATGATTGAATCTTCGTATTTCATCATGTCGCCAAAGGGCCACCGCTGCCTCATTGAAGTTGGCCAAGTGAAGCACGGCTGAAAGCGATGACGAAGATGAACATGATATTTGGGTTCCATTGTTTCGAACAAACCTTGCAGATCTGATTTTCTAAAGTTGACGATGTCGCAATGCTGTATCGCAGCGTCTTGGACACCACGTTCATGTCATCAATGAGTGAGTGTATGCGTGCTCGCTGGCGGGGTCGCGACATTCAATCTGTTCGTTCAAATTGTGTGCCCCCTTCTTGGAGCTGTAAGCCTTGTAGAATATTATTTACCTTCTTCCACTTTCAAAAAAGATTTTGTCTTACAGTCCTGTGACGAAACTTTCCCCGTGTTCCGCTCTGCGGCGTCTTACAAGCAACAATGGCACTCGTACAGTTTCAGTGTCGTAGCTTATTCTCAGAACTACAGCGGATTATTCACAGTGATACCCAACACTGATTTCACCCCGAACCCGTGGATTTGGTCAAGAGGAGGCAGCATGATTCCTGTCTTGCAGATGGCCGTCGTCACTTTGCACGCATACTCCAGGCCTTACTCCACCTTCCTTACGCAATGCCGAAGTAAATAATCGAGCCGCCGAGAAAGTGAGCTTCATGGGTTGCGACGTCCTCAACAGCTCCTGATGAAGCTATGGAAGATGCAATGACGGCAGCTGTATTGGCTCGTCTTATTTCCCTGCCACTTTGCATTCGGCCACACCAACAACGTTGCTGTTCGACTCGGACGTCACCCGCAAAGTCACGACGCCCTCGGCAGCGGCTCCGTCGGCAGCCCGGGCCGCCACCAGAACATCGACGCCTTGACCAAACTTCGCCGTCGCAATCTCATTGGGTAACTGAACCTCCCACCGCGAGCCAGCCACGGTAGCGCTCAGTCTGTAGATGTCGGAGTCCAAGTACCGCGTGATGTCAGCCCCGACAGCCGAGCACTGGTTTCCCTGCGTGCCGTTGTTCTTCACGTTGAAGGCGCAAAACACCCCCGACGCAGCAGAGGCAGTATCAGGAAGGACAGATCCGCTTGACACTTTGACCGCGTACTCGTTACCGCTTGTATCGTTGAGGGCACGGGCAGCCACGGTGTAAGAGAGCGCGCCCTTGCCGGAGCGATGGTGTTCAAGAACGTAGAGATGAAGGCCGTTGGCCTTGTCAATGTGCTCGAATTTACTCTCTGAGTTGGTGCCCGCATGGAAGAGGGCGTCGAGAAGCTGCCGGTAGTCACCGACGCTAATCATGGCCGTCGTGCCGTTGGGGCGAACAAAGTCCACAAGTTTAATGTCCTGCGGGTTTGCGTCGATGGTCCACTGGAATGGGGGGTCAGGCCCGTACTTGATCTTGCTGAACATGACGCCCGAGTCTGCCTGGAACGAGTCGGAGCCGCTCCGATCGATGACTTCCGCGTCGTACGCATCGTACCCGCCGCCGTCGCAGAGGGGATCTCTCGTGGTATTGCAGGCAGGAGACAAGTCCTGCACGAAATCCACGCGGAGCCCAATCACGCCGCAACGCGAGTTTCTGGCCGCGAGCTTGGCCACCACGGGGCCGCGAGCCTGCAGCGTCGACTTGGAGACGTTGAGCAGCCGCTTGTCGGTGATGAGGCCGAGCCAGAGCTTGTCGCGGATGGTGTGCTGCGAGCCCATGGCGCCGCCCTTGAGCGCTGGAATCTGCCAGCGGCTGTGCGGGCCGCCGGGGCCGTTGAAGGTTCCGCGCGACATCATGGACCACGGGCCGGTGTACGAGCGGATCGGTGGGACGCCGTACGGGTTATTATAATTGTCTGCGATATCGATCAGGTGGCTAAGCTCGTGCGCGTACGTGGCCATACCGGAGCTCTCGCACTGGACGGAGGACCCCAGGCCAATGGCAGCGTCCGGCCAGAGCGACGAGGCGGACGCCCACGACGTCCAGTTCACATATCGCGTTGCGGCGAAGTTGGGGATCTGCGATCCGGGGGGAGGACCAAACGCGTCAGAGACGTCGTCCTTGTGGCTAAATTTCATCTCGCCAAACTCCTGCCAGGTCGAGGACTCGTCTTGCCCGGCGGAGAGGATGAAGACCATGTCGAAGGACTTGGTCGTGTCGTTGCCGACGTCCCGGCTCCACGCCGCGAGCACCGCGCTGCGGAGGTTCAATGAGCACGTTTCGTTGACAGGGCAAGCGCCATGGTTGAATCGGCGGTCGATGCCGTATTGGTAGTGATGCGCAGGCATCTGATACGGACCAAACGACGTCAAGTCTACGCCAAACCGGCCACCAGAGTCCTCCATCCAGTACTCATGAATCGTGTGTCCCCGATTCAATTCCGACGGCTCATTCAGCAGATCGCGATAATAAGACGGCACATCCTTCCTTTGCACGTTGCCGTAGCCAGGTAGCGGGTTGCCAAAGACGGTCGAGTTTGGGGGTCCGGTAACGACAAAAGGCAGGTTATCATAGTCCACTGCCACAAGGGCAACGTTGAAGTTTCTGTCGGAACCGGCGCGGCTGGCGTCGCTCCAGTCCGTACCCGGAGGAGCTTTCCAGTCTGCCCATGTCATGTCGTCCGGGTTCACCCAGTGTTGAGGATCAATGGGCTGGAAGGGCGCCTGTTGAGGGCCGGCAGAGGCCAGGGCCACGGCTCCGCTCAAGGCCTCAACAAAGAATCTCGAAGCGCATCCCATGATAGTTCAGTAAATGAAGAAGGCAGAGTCCAAAGTGATGCGTTACACCAAGCATTCCGTAGCCGAATGTAGGGGCTTCGAGCTTTTAAGTATTTGTCAGTATCTCGGTACTTAGGTATCTATGTATTCAAGTACTACTGTCTGGTCTTGCATACGCATTAGCATGATAGCCAAATTACAAGCTTAATATCATTAGTAGTGCTACGTGGACGAACTATTTTTGCGACGTGGACGAGCCACACATGACGCTACACGTAGGGCTGTAAGAGATACATGGCTTGTAGTGTATCTGACATGTAGGTAGAAGTGTCTTTTCAAAAAATATTATGTATTTAGCCGTTCTATGTGTCCCTGCCACCCGCCGCCGCCGCTAAAAGCCGCATTATCGGTGCCTACGTGACCACGGCCGCCTTTATGATTGATCGGTCCGGTTGAATAGAGGCGGCGGCGGTGGCGGCGGTGGCGGCGGCGATAGAATTGACGTGCGTGACCTAGTTCTTATTTTAATGGTGGCAGAAAAGGGATATCGTGAGGTACTGGCGGCGTTGTTGTGTTGAAGCTGGCAGCGGAGATACACTGCCTAACGCAGAGGTTCTTCTTAGATACCTAGCTTATTATGGGCTTCACCGGCTACTTTAGGTACCTTTGAAGTAGAGGCGGGGTAGATCACCCAAGGGTCGTCCACGTAGCACTACCTTACCTTATCAGTACTCTTTATAAAAGAGGCCATGCTTCAAGACAATAGCTCAAAGTGGCTATCCGTCAGGCTTCGTCTAAGCCCCGTTCGCCTATTGCCCAACTGAGGAGCCCTTGTCATCACAGAGGAGCCATTTGGCCCTATAAAGATGCATTAGTTCTGACCACTGTCGTTTTGAGGCTAGTGCTGTAATAAATAGTCTGCTCATGTTTTGCCCGCCCCGTAGCTAAACCCTGCCTCTTGGCCTGCTCAGCCTTGCTGCCGACGCCCGGTCGCCTGACCCCGGTGCCCGCACCAATGACGACATCTCCGAGGCCCTCCCGCATCGCCATGGCCCAAGCTTTAAATAGCAGAACTTAGATCTAAAAGTAGCTTCGCATTATACTACTAAAAGCAGTTTTCGACATTTGGCATCGCGAAAGACAAGCCCACGAACCAAGATGAAAGACGACATTTTGCCCCCATATGAGACCCCGGCGCCCGCCGCGCCCCCGTACGAAGAAGCCCAGTCTCACCACGACGACGACGACAATGCCACCGTCGAGCCGACCATCTTCATCCTCGCCGGCCAGGCCGTCTACGCCGAGACGATCGACGGCCCACCCGTCTACGAGCTATCCCGCGCCGTCGCCACGCTCACCAAGTCGACCGAAAAAGTTGAATTCGAGCGCCTCGACCAGGTCCTCAGCGCGGCAGCCCCAGCCGACTCCTCCGCCGCCTCGCCGACAATCCGTCGCCGCCGCCGGCACCTCTACGACCTGCGACGCACGCCGAAGCAGCCTCGCCTCGGCCTCGCCCGCTCACGCGCGCGCTCCGACGCGCCCGAGTACTACCTACACAGCCAGTCATCGCGGCGGACGCTCGGCCACGTCGGGCTGGCCAAGACCCGGTCCGGCGGCTGGGCCGCGGGTTTCCGCGCGGTGCCCGTGCACGTGGCTGCGAGCCGGGCGCGCTTCGCCGATGGCGCCGACGGCGCGCCGCTGTTTGCGCTGCGCAGGGACAAGGGGGGCCGCTCGCGCTGGGTCGCGGCCGACGGCGAGGAGACGCTGGCGATTGAGGACGCGGCGGATCGGCAGTGCAGGCTCATATTGACGAGGGCGCTGCCGCGCAAGGAGGTGGACGCGCTGGTGGCGTTGTGGTGCGCTAGCATATGGCAGGAAGCGGCTGTGAGAGCGGACGAAGAGCTCAGGGGAGTCAAGGACAGTAAGTTTTGTCTTCTGGCATCGGGGGATGTGAATGGTGTGGTTGCTAATGTGACATTAGGCGCGTTTATAAGGACCATGGACACAGGAAGCAAAATGTATTGGGGAAAGGACGTATATTAGGAAGTCATTCTGGTGCTTTTTTTTCCTTTTTTTCGGTTTCCAGTGACAATACGATATCCAGCTGTTTTATTGCTAATTTTTCGCGTTTCTTGAGCAGACATCTCATATCCATTGCACAAGGTTTTCTGAGGCGGATGACAAAAGTGAGGCTTAAAGCTGAATTCTCTTGAGAAGCATATGCGATTACAAATTATTTATCGTTTCTTCCGTAGTATTTCACGACTCATCAATGCCCAGCTGTACATGTTCTCGGTTCCGAGAGCGGCATCTTGCCACACGGCTACCCGTACGACTTAGTTGCTGCGATGCAGTATTTGTTACACGGAGCACTTTAGCCCCCTTATATAATGATGCGATGCAGTGTGTTTCGTTTTCATGTCTTTTTTCCCGTTCTTTCCTTTTTCATATAGCAAACTCTCTTTCTATACGCCTTTGTCTATCGCTGCGCCTCTTCCACCAGCAGCCTCAAAGGCGGCTACTTCACTACCAAACCAATTCAAGTGGCACCATCTAGAAGCAACATCACAAACTCACACATCAAAACCATACACCAAACAAAAAAGAACAATATGTGCTGGCAGCTTCCAAACTACTCCGAATACCAGTGCGGGCACCCCGGCACCACCACCTTTCGCCTTAAGCGATGCCCTGCTGCCAAGGATCGTTGCGACTGGACGCCTTGCCAAGTCGTGCTGGATAGCGAAGATGGCCCCGCGGACCCCCCTACGCTGATATGGAACCCTTGTCAGACGTGCAAGAAGAGCGGCGACTGGCTAGAATTCATTGACGTGAAGGGCCGGCTCCGGTGGAGGAGGACTGTCGCTGCCATTAAGCCGCCGTCAAAGAAGAGGTAGACGATGTCTTTAAGACGTGCTTCACGTATGCCACTTTTTCCAACTGTTTGTCTGTTTGCTTGTTGTCTTTCAAAGCACCCCTATTTGCGCATTGCTTCTCTGCAGCTTGTTTCGAAAGCAGCCCTAGACGCGAATCACAAGGTGGCCCAACGAGACAAAGAGCATACATGGCCAGAGTGAGATGCTATTTATCAAATATATATTTGCTCATCCAAGACTTTGATATAAACTCAGTTAAGACTATCAGCAGCTACTTAAAATGTGCAATGCGTACAGAATCTACCACAACTACATCAAGTGCGGGCACTCGGTCCGCGTTCCCATCCACGTAGTCGGCCCGCCCTGCCCTGCCGCGCTACACCTCCTCCCCGGCCAAAACTACTGCCCCGTCGCCGTCGCCGCCTGGGAGACGAGAGTCGAGACTGTCGACGAGCCCTGTCTGTCTTGCAAGCAAGGCCGCCTCTGGTTCCTGCTCATCGACAAACACGGGCAGTACAAGTGGTCACCGTGCATCCCAACGCGCAGCGCAACGGCGAGTACGCCAGGTGTCCCGAGGTCGAATCGGCAAGGAGCCAATGAAGGCTTGATGTAAGTCTCTCATTTATATTTTCATCTTGTTTTTCTTCTCTTTTCTTCCCATCAACGTATGATTTCCTGGGGCTGATCTGAGATAGCAGCGAAGCAACCGTGGTGTGGTCTTACTCAAGAGAGGCATGAAGGAGGACAAGTTGTAATTCCGGCAGACTTTGTTGTCTGTTTGTTGACAAAAGAAGTGATGTTTTCTGTCTCCTCATGCCCATTAAGCCCAGTGAGGATGTGGCCGGGGGGCCTTGGTGGGCGCAGCAGTCTGTCAACGAGCATCCCAATGGCGGTCCTCCCTTTTAGTATTGGTTGCTTAGACACTTGATGTAAAGTCAATCACAACTAGAGAATATTGAATGATTGTTTGAAGTTTGAAGTTTGTCTGTATTAATTACGCCATCAGCCATCTGCAGGCATCAAGTAGACATCTGTTCACATTCTCATCCCCCACCTTGTATCGGTGAGCAGGATAATCACGCCTCAACAAAACACTTTCGCTATAGCTGTGGCGATATTATGAGAGCAAGAAGATCATAGAGAACAAGTACAAATCTCAGCAAGCATGACCTACCGAAAGCAAGAGGAACGCGCAAAACAAACCTGCTTTTGGTGACCGCCTAATTTACCACCCCGTCTGAGATTGACCTAGCTCCTGTCCTCTGCACTTCAATTTTATCGCTCTCTCCACTTTCGTACCTAGTACAGGCTGTGTCAATTTAGAATGATCGGCTCCAGCACGACGTACAACTCTAGGGCTCACTGTCAAAGGCCGCAGGCTCGTACAATTCGCACACGCTATCCTTGTCACCGCCGACTTGCAACTGCCGATATTTTGCTTGTTACTTGCATACAAAATTTTGATTGCATTGTTCTGCTTAAGCGCTGTCGTCGATCTTGTTCGATGACGTGGATTTAAAACAGGAACAGGGCGACTCGGTGGTACCAAGCACATTGACACCAAGACAGCCTGTCTTAGCCACGGCGTCTGAGAGACCACTCTTCTTGGTAGACACAAGCTCGACGAGCTTTGCGCTACTTTCTGCGTCTGTATGCTGGACCGTTGTCTGTTGTACCGATGTACGCGCCGCGAGGCTGGTGTAACTGACCGTGCGCTGTTGGGCATCGCTCGAGTCCCTTTGTCACACCCTCGATCAGTAGCAAAATTAGCCCTGTTAAGTGGAAAGTATCAGGTCTGCTGAATACAGATTACGACAAGTAATGGGTCCTCACGGCATATGAGAGCTTCAGCAGTGACGCTGTTCCTTGTCACCAGCATCTTTCCGTTGAAGGTAGCGACTGTACCTGATACAAGATCTCGAGTCCCCGGCAGTGGCCAGATATAGGGGTAAAATGGACTTAATGCTTCTGCAATGCAGATGAACTTTCTTTTCTCGGGAGACAGGTTCTGCACTAGACACCACCGCGTATATATTCCAGAGCATTTCTAGGACCAACGCCCAGAAAGCCTACATCCACAACACTACCATTCCAAGCAAAGTGCTAGTTCAAATCATTCAATGCCATCTTCTCAGTGCGTGGACACAGCCAATCGGTGGAGATAATAGAACAATGAAACAATGTGCAATGTTTCCCCGCGGGCGACACACACTGGGGTGATCCCCATGTCACGGAGCAATGCGGCGTGTACTACGGTGATATGTGTTCCGAGTGTCTAAAAGATGGAGCTCTGGGGAAAGAAGAGCATGGTCATTTCGCTTGGTCGAGGTGACGTCTCTATGGAGACTCTTACACGCCGATCAATTTCCAATAGGCGCCCGCCGTTGGAGCTGGCTGGCATGGCCGTGGTACCGAGATGCAGAGAGCAGGCTCTTTCAGTATACTATTCAGCGCGCGTCAAGAGCAGTTGACATCGTTGGTTCGTTGGTATGTGTCCCAACTGCGGAACCATGGAGTGGACTGATAGTTGAACAGAAAATTGTAGAATTGGCGTGCCTATTTACACCAAGACTGCGTGTCGGGCAGTCAAGCGGGCGTCATCACAGCTTCGTGGCACCGTCGGAGCATGCCACCACACATTTTGAAGAGCTACACTCATGATTCAAATGCACCTCAATCACTCCTGAATCAAACGAATATGTTGAGTCCAAAACATTTGTCTGGGCGTCTCGCCTGAGAATGAAGAATACAACAGTTACGGTTGCGGTATGGTCACAAGAGTCAGCGAAATATTTAAACACGAACTCGTCCAAGAGCATCGAAAAGGCTCAATCCATCGTCCACCACATCAAGTCTAGGACAACATGTGCCGAATTTTGGTGAATCTTAATAAATTTCTTTGCGGCCATGACAACGCCACTGCTCAAGTCCAACGAGCAAACTGTTCAGGACCCCCTTGTTCCAATCACGACCCGATAATCAGACTCGCAAGTCCGCAATTCTCATGCGAAAGTTGCAGACAGGATGAAAGCATGGCGAGGCTAGATGACTGGGTGAACATGGGCCGGGAGCGGGTGCGCGGCTGCCCACCGGGATCGACACGGCATGGGGAGGATGATGCACGAGATTACATCGAGCACGAACGGGAGGAGCATCGGTTCCATGTCGAATACAACGGACGCAACATCGTGCCAAACTTTGCAGGTCTAGGCCGTGGGCTAACGCGGGGCATGCTAGGTCTCGTCGCCGAGGCCGTGCAAGATCTGTGGGAACGCGCGCCGGTGCGAAATCTGTGTGATCCGCCGGCGCCTTTGCTTCCCCCGGTATTGCCGTCTCCGCCAGTGCGGCAACCTTTCGTCCGGGCCAGGCGCAGGGGACCGCCACATCGTCAATCGCCGTGTTGTGAGCCGGAGTTCGGCAGCGCGAATTTCAGAGCGGATTTCAGGGCCAGGGCAGACTGGTACCGCAACCATCGAGATGACGAAGACTTACATTTTGACGGGGACAATGATTCGACAACATTTTTTGACCCATTTGACATGCCTCTGGGTCCGCGGGTTAGGTTCGCCTGAGTACGGATGAGGATGGAGGGCAGCTTGGGTGTTTGATATTGGGCAGACAGGCGAAGCAGTTATACGAGTGAATAAATGGTTGGAATTGCTACGTCTTTCGGGACTTGTAAACGCGTGGGTGCGAAGCCGTGTTGAATCCGTGTAAGATGTGCAAGGGTGGCATAGGGCTGATGGTGGTGGTGTACGATGACTCAGGTAATAGTGCAAAGATTAATGCACATGCTTTTGTGTGCATAGAGGGCAAGCTGAGTTCTGCACCAGCAGCGGACAATGTGCTTCTGAGTGGCGCACAGTGTGAAGAGTCGATTTTGCGGAGGTGGGCAACGTACGGTGGTGGGTCACCGTATGCCACTGTGAAGCTTGGTGCCCCTCAAGACACAAAAATATGCACAGTGCGAGGGAGTGAGCGGGCTGTCTGACAGGGCCCTTGGTTGCCCGGAGAGGTCCCGCCGTGCCCCTCATCGATTGTTGACATGATGATTTTGAGTGTGAAAACAAATGGCCAGAGAGAGGTTGTTGCAATTTTGTCCTACGAAAGGGCAGAAATGGTTTACTTGGGGACAACTGAGCTAACGATAGATCGTAGATCTCGGGCATCTGGAACCTGCTGTGTAGAGTAGATGGGGAGAGAGTTGTGTGGTAGGTATTATTAGGTGGTTATGCCCGTGACAAGGCTTGCAGCGACCTGTGTTTTGTTTGGAGGGTCTCAGCGCGACGGGCCAACCAGCGAGCTTCCTTGCCTCTAGTTACAGCCGCTGCCTGAAAGTCTGTCGAAGCGTGTGGAATTACGTCGCCTTTAGCCCAAGGAGGTGCAGTATATTCGCGCCTCATTTCGCCCTGGCTGCTTGGCTACCAACAGCTTCCCGTCGAAATTAAGGAGACCGTTTACAAGACAGACTGCCGACTTGAATTTGCTTATTTTTCACCATCAGCCGCTTCATTTCCACAGACTCTCGCTTGTGCAGCTCTAGTCGTTTCCTCCGCGACGCCCCATCCCAGCGGCCTGGGGAGGCAGACGGCGAGGTAGGTAGGTAGGTATTCACTCACCCAACTCTTCATGGCAAGGCAGGGACAATTTCGCCCTTTGCTTCTTTCCTCTGCCTGAATCTTGTCAAATTCAAAACATTGCATATACTGACAACAGCATGATAAAAATCTACATAATATAGTGCAGTCTGCTGCACAATTGTAAAACCCCCCTAAACACCCAACCCACAGCACGCGCCTGCGCCCTGCCAGTGAGTGCTTCAGCGCAACTGCCCTGCATCTCGCTACTGTGCAAAGTGGGAACGCGAGGTACTTGATACGGCGGCGTTTTTAGCTGTGATTTATCGCGAAAATGCTCAGCCTGCCAGGTACCTCTCATTGGCTGCCGACAATTCGCCTCTCCCCCCAGCTTCTGCTACCACGCTCTCGCTCCTCCTGTTGCACCATCAACCCCCCAATTCCGCTTTGGGCCTCCCGTTGTCTTTTTTTCTCTACCTACTTTCTTCATTTCCTCCTCTTGATCTTTTTCCATCCCTTCCTTTCTCTCCTCGCCCGTCTGCTGAAATAGAGGATCTTCTTTTCAAACCGCCGCATGACGACTTTCTTCACATCTTACAATCATGTCGAGCGCAGAAATCAATCAAGTGCTCGCCAACTCGCTGTCGCCTGGTATGTTGTGGTCCCCCCCTCCATGTGCCAAACGCACATTTCAGAATCGCCATCACACCCAGCTTGCGTCTGCGCGTGCTTCAACCCGACAATTCTCTAACTAGCCTTTTTTTAACAGATGCGGCGCTGCGAAGTGCGGCCGAGCAGCAGCTCACCCAAGCTGCCGAGAGCAACTTTGTAAGTAACAATCCCCCAGCTACCCCTCAGCGCTTCTCTGCACGCCCTGCACGCCCGTCTCTGCCCAGTCACATGCTCACCGCTCTCGACAGCCTCTCTACCTCGCGACCCTCGTGCAGGAACTCGCCAACGAACAAGCCCAGGGCTCCATCCGAGCTGCCGCCGGTATCGCCCTCAAGAACGCATTCACAACCAGGGATTTCGCCCGCCATCAGGAGCTACAGGCCAAGTGGCTCCAGCAGACCGACAATGACACCAAGAACCGCGTCAAGGAGTTGACCCTCCAGACCCTCGCATCCTCCAACGCACAGGCCGGCAACGCCGCTGCCCAGGTCATTTCTTCGATTGCCGCCATCGAGCTACCGCTAAACCAATGGGCCGAGCTCATGCCAGCCCTCGTCAAGAACATCAGCGAAGGTGCCGACCATCAAAAACAAGCCTCCCTCACCACCATTGGTTACATCTGCGAAAGCCAAGACCAAGACCTACGCCTATCTCTCGGCCAGCACTCCAATGCCATTCTCACGGCCGTCGTTCAGGGTGCCCGCAAGGAAGAGGCCAATCCTGAGGTTCGACTCGCTGCCATCACCGCCCTCAGCGACTCGCTCGAATTCGTCCACAACAACTTCAAGCATGAAGGCGAACGAAACTACATCATGCAGGTTGTCTGCGAGGCCACCCAGGCTTCCGACCCTCGCATTCAGCAGGGCGCCTTTGGCTGTCTCAACAGAATTATGGCCCTCTACTACGAGAACATGCGTTTCTACATGGAAAAGGCCCTCTTTGGCCTCACCATCCTCGGCATGAAGTCGGACGATGAAGACGTTGCCAAGTTAGCCGTCGAGTTCTGGAGCACTGTCTGTGAGGAGGAAATCTCCATCGAGGATGACAATGCTCAGGTCGAGACTTCGGACCAGGCTCGCCCATTCTACAACTTCGCTCGCGTTGCCGCCCCAGAGGTCATCCCTGTTCTCCTTCAGCTTTTGACAAAGCAAGACGAAGACGCCACCGACGACGAGTACAATCTGTCCAGAGCCTCTTACCAATGTCTGCAACTCTACTCTCAGGCTGTTCGTGCTACCATCATCGCCCCTGTTTTGCAGTTCGTTGAGACCAACCTCCGTGCCGACGATTGGCACAACCGTGATGCTGCCGTCTCCGCCTTTGGTGCCATCATGGAGGGTCCTGACGAAAAGGTCCTCGACCCCATCGTCAAGCAGGCCCTCCCTATTCTCATCACAATGATGGATGATCAGTCCCTCCAGGTCCGAGACTCCACCGCATATGCTCTGGGACGTGTTACGGAAGCTTGCTCAGAGGCCATTGACCCCCAGCAGCACCTGCCCACTCTCATCGAGTCTCTGTTCAAGGGTCTGCTCAGCAACGCCAAGATGGCCCCGTCTTGCTGCTGGGCTCTCATGAATTTGGCCGAGCGTTTCGCCGGCGACTTTGGTGTCTCTGCCAACCCCATCACTCCTCACTTCAACAACGCCGTCAGTTCGCTCCTTGACATCACTGCGCGCACTGACGCCGACACCTCTGTTCGCACTGCTGCTTATGAAGTGCTCAATGTCTTTGTCCAAAACTCTGCTACTGAGAGCATGCAATCCGTTGCTTCGCTCTCTGACGTCATCATCAAGCGCCTTGAGGAAACGGTTCCCCTGCAGCAGCAGGTTGTCAGTGTCGAGGATAAGATTACTCTGGAGGAGATGCAAAATAGCCTGTGTACTGTTCTCCAGGCCATTGTGGGCCGTCTAGAGAAGGAGATCGCTCCTCAAGGAGATCGAATCATGCAGGTTCTCCTTCAGATACTCAGCACCGTTGGCGGCAAGTCCAGCGTCCCCGAGGCGGTTTTCGCTGTCATCAGCGCTCTCTCCACTGCCATTGAGGAGGACTTCCTCAAATACATGGAGGCCTTTGCTCCCTTCCTCTACAACGCCCTTGGCAACCAAGAAGAGGCAAGTCTCTGCTCCATGGCTATCGGCCTGGTTAGCGACATTACCCGATCCCTGGGCGAGCAGAGCCAGCCCTTCTGCGACAACTTTATGAACTACCTCCTCAATAATTTGAGAGTACGTAACTTCACATCCTCGCTTGACCATACCACGTTAACCAGACTGCAGAGCCAAACTCTCGGCAATCAGTTCAAGCCCGCCATCCTCCAGTGCTTTGGTGATATCGCTTCTGCCATCACCGGCCACTTTGAGACGTACCTCTCTGTGGTTGCACAGGTCCTCGAGCAGGCCGCCACCGTTACGGCTACTCCCGATGGCCCCTACGAGATGTTTGACTACGTCATCTCTCTCCGTGAGGGTATCACTGACGCCTGGGGCGGCATCATTGGTGCCATGAAGTCGAGCAACAAGAGTAAGTCGGGAGTCCAAACTTGTCTCAACCGATATACTAAAATCTTTTAGCGCAAGCCCTTCAGCAATACGTGCCCGCCATCTTCCAGCTTCTTGGTGTGATTGCTAGCGACTCTACCAAGAGCGAAGGTCTGCTGCGTTCTTGCATGGGCGTTATTGGGTATGTATTTTTTTTTTCTTCATAAAGCCTCGGCGCCATGATGGTGAGACTGACACGGACAGTGATCTTGCCGACGCCTACCCCAACGGCGAGCTGGTGGACGCTTTCCGCCAAAGCTGGCTCACCGGCATGATCAAGGAGACCAAGACCAACCGCGACTTTTCTGCCCGCACCATTGAGACTGCTCGCTGGGCTCGTGAGCAAGTCAAGCGCCAGCTTGCTGGTGGTCAGAACGCCATGACCTCCTAATTTGCTTCCACAGTCGCTCTCCGATGCCCAACATTACGGCTAACCCCTTCTCCCTCCCCCATCTCACATCACTGCATAGCCCACGATCGCCACGCCTTTCACGTGTATATAGACCCCGATGACACAACATTTACCTTGAAGCAATACCCCTTGTTCACGACGCATCACCAATACCTCATTACCTGTCACGTCATTAGAATCTTTATTCTTTTTCCCAATATAACACAAATTTCCCCCTTGTTAACCTCCCCTATTTTTTATTATCATTTTATCTGTGTTTTCAGTGCAACAGTCTGCATTTTCGACGGAATAGAGATGGTTCATGTATGTCTGTCCCCAGTTTCTCTGTGACTGGGCAGTCAATTTCAAAAGTCATGTAGAGAAGGATATCAAAAACAGTTTTTTACGGGAGTACTGGCGGCTGGACAATTTCCGTATCTTATTTTTTGGTCTCCTTTTTTTAATGTTGATGGTGAAACTCACAAGAGCTCCATTATGTGTTTTTGTCTTCTTTTCACTCTATAGTTCATTATGCCAAACCCCCTTATTTCATTGTTTGTTTGACCTGTCGTTGTTGCTGATGATAGGAGCAAATCATAAACTGGCTCTGAGCCAAGCAGAATGGGAGGACAAAGTACACTCTGCATTGTCAACCTTTGAAGAAAAACTGTTAAATGAGGCGAGTAGAGCAGAGACACGGGCAGAAAGGAGAAAGGAAACAACAGTAGCAGACTGTTAGACCTAGAGAATCAGGTGAATCTCCATAATCACCGCTGAGTTCCAGGCTCGTGATCTGAAAGGCGTACACCAAAGACGCTATAATTTGTCTTCTGAAAGCAGTCACCGGATGTCCGTAGATGTCGGCAGCCAGCTATAGAATGAGTTGGTTTTCACTAGCGTTGCAAGAACTTTCAGTCAACGTGTGACTATGAGAAAAGAAATGAATTCTCAGGAAGATTATTGTCAAGGAGAATAATTCAACTTCATTATTATACGACTTCCTATACTGAAAATTTGAGCAAATACATGTTCATATACGCTGTGACTGAAACCAAGGCTGTGTAAATGTCAAGAAATGAAACCAGCGCCCCCTACTCCTAGCAAATGTGATAATACGCTCCAGGTGGAAGAAAAAAAGCAAAAGAACAAAGAGAATCAAAACAATGCTAGATTTGTAACAAAAACCCACATTATGTAATTAGGCATCTTCCTGACCAACAATGTCTGTTTCAAAGGGTTGGCTCGATTCGGGCCTAAGTAGTCGTATCCATCAACTGGTCGTATACGCCGGGCGTGTACGTGTAAATGTTGGTCGGCTGCCATTGATCAAATGGCAAGCTTGAGTGCGGATCGTGTTCGCCGTCAAACTGGAAGAGCAGCTCATTCTCGAACCCATCCAACAGCGGCGGCTGATGCGACGAGAGGCCGGGGATGACCTGGCCTAGCATGAGATTATTCGCCATGTACCCCTGCTGCTGCTGCTGGGGTGGCAAGTTGGCAAAGCTTGGAATCAACATGGTGACCGCATCAGACTGCTGCTGTTGCTGCTGCTGCTGCTGTCGGCGACCAAGGTGGGTGGGGACAGGAGACGGTGCTGCAACGCCGGCGAGCGGCCAACGCGGAGCCATGTCCGCAGTATTTGATAGCTGGTGATTGGCTTGCGCGGTGTTGCTGTCGGCTGGATTGGTCACGGCTCGTAAAATGGGGACTTGATTGTGATGATGCGGACCGCCGAATTGAAGCGGAGCAGGGTGCGCGTCTGGCCGTGATTGCAGTGATTGGCTCGTTTGGTACTGGCTAAGGTAGGAGCGGTTGTGCGGCGGTTGGAATTGTTGTATCGGTGACGAATGTGGTTGGTTCATCTGGTTCGCGTAGTGAAGGTTGGTTTGGGCCTGTCCGTGGGTGCTTGAAACTAGAGGGCTTTGAATAGGGTCATGGCGAGGCGCACCCATCAAGTTAGACGTTGCAGAGCCCGGCTGCGTGCCAGGCACTGGCAGTGCTCTATCTGGCATGGCCGCAACTGCAGCCACTGATTCGGCGGATTTCGAGATGGGTGGTGGCAGAGGATGGATGGCTCGCGGGATGGGGTCCTTGCCATCATCCATGCTGCCCTCAATTGTAAGTAGCGTCAACTTAGGATCGCGGGAGAACTTTTCCAGAGATTCTGCCCAGCGAGATGCCAATGGCCAGACTTCCTTGCTTTCGTTGAGAATACTAATCGTTCTTTTGAGCATATCGGGGCCCCTCTGGGCTATAGAGACATCAGGGCAGATGTCAGGGTATTTGCACAAGTAAGTCGAAAAAAGGCCGCAGCTGTAGACGCAGAAAGAGGCTATTTGGGCGCCAACACTTTCATCCGGGGTTCGATCTGTGAATTGGGCCTCGATTTGTTCGTAGAGCAACCGAACATTTCGAAATAAGTCTAGAGACAGGTTTGAGAAGAACGGCTGCTGTTGCGTTTGTTTGCTCCCTATCAATTCCGCAAGATAGGGCCGACGAATCACAATGTTGCACAGCCTCGTCATCATGGTGACGCAGAGGTAAGCCAGGTCTTCGCCCACAGTTTTGTATTGTCGCAGCAGCTCGTGACTGAATAAATGATTGGGTGGTAGCGACTCCTCCCAGTCTTTCAAGGTTGTCGCCATTTTCGCAAACTCACTTTGGGGATCCCACGGAGTCGAACTACGAGTTTCATACATAGTGCTTCGACCGACAGTCCTCCAAAGGTTATGTATTTGCATGAGAGTGGCGAAGAGGGACCGATTTTTGTCAGAGATGAGGGCGGGATCATTCTTGGCCGGCTGCGTTCCGGCCAATGCGGCGCGCGAGGTTGGCGAAACACCATTTGCAAAGTCTTCCTCGTTACAAGGAAGTAAAGTGGTGATGTCGGCAGCAGATAAGGCTACTGGCGAAACTGGGCCAGAGTGCAGATTGTCCTGACTGTGGAGCATCCAGATCGTGCGACGGGCTGACTCGGCCACCATGATTGCTTCTCGGGTCGGATTGTTAAGCTTATATGTCTCTTCTCGATGCAACATCATGAGTGTAGCCATGCGAATCGCAACGCCCATGTTCATCTGTGTCGCATCAGCATCAGGCGTCAACCAAAGGTATTAGGGTTTCTAACATAGCTATTGTTTCTTAACCCGCTCCCATGCTGGGCAATGCTGAGCAGATAAAAGGCTTGGCACAGTTCCAGCGAAGGCTCAGCATATACCTGTGCGAGGGCTATCCTAGAGGCACGCTCCATGAAGAACTCGGCAGCCTTGACGCCGCTGCCGTATCTGACGGATAACGCCGGTGTCATTCGGGCGGAGACGCTCAGGATGCTCAGCAAGAGAAACAAGTTACACGAGTGAGGGCTCATGCGCAGCTTTTCAGGGTATTGCCTCTTGGGGAGAAAGCCAAGCTGAAAGTAATAACGGGTGAAGCGATTGACACCATCGACGAGCTCATCTAGCGGAGGCAAGCCGTCCCACGAGTCGGCGGGCGGCTCTTCTGGACGCTTTGCTTTTACAGCGGCTCCCTTGGGCCTTTCGGCTCTCGTACGAGGGTGCCGATAGTCCCGGTCAAGGTCAGGTTGGCCACGAGATGGAAACTCGCTGTGGTAGGTGGGGTTATATCAGCATGTGCTATTTTTCTTGTCCATGGTATACGTCAATGCGTCTTACCACTCGGTTGCAGCTTCTAGGCCACTTTCTCGGCAGGATTTACAGGGAGGTTTCCCCTTATCATGAATGCATTTCCTCCTCAGGCGACGGCAACTGTGCACGGATAGAGCGGTTAGCAGGCGACACAAGGTCGCAACGGTCTCGGCAGCGGACTTTAGTAGCTGGACTTACGCGCGACAAGCGATGGCGGCTCTTCGTTTGATGGCCGTCTTTGAGGGCGCAGCGGGCACAGCGGGCAGCTGAGTAGACGTTGATGGACTGGCAGATACATGGGCAGTCGGTGATGTGGACGCAACGGATGAGGCAGCGGTCGAACCCAACGCGGAGCCAGCATATGAAGAGGTATTGGCGCCGGGATCCATCACGATGGGCGACTGGGACGCCTTGACGACGTTTCAAGGCCCGCAGATGGTTCCCTTGACCCTCCGAATCCAAGTGTGTTAATGATGATGGATATTGCCGGAGGATTCACCAGCAAGGCTAACTGTGGTTCCTTGGTGTTGTTTGTTGGTGGTTGGGAGGGGCGCGGAGATTTGCCTGCCGGAGCCTGGCGGCGGTAATGCCGAGCAGAGCTGCTGGGCAAATGGACAAGGGCCGACTTTGGCTGCCTTGCTGCCCCTCTAATTACGAAAGGGCTCGTCAGGTTAGGCAGGGTCCTTGGGGGCTGTTCTGGCGGCAGGCAACGGCCGGTTCAGCTGGATCGCACAGATGGTGTGGCGGCTTAGAGGAAGATCTACCCGATGGCGCCGTTTGAGACCGACAATGGAAAAAAAGAAAATGTGCGACAAGACGTTTTTTTCACAGCCAGCGAACGGTTTCAATCTCGAAAATAACCTCTCGATAAGAATTGCAACCCTGCCCCATTCGACTGGGAACCATTGCCAGGGCTCTCGCAAGGTAAAAATATCACGTGAGCTGCACGTTTGTGACGAACGGACGAGCGAGAACCGGCTGCTGCTGTTTGCTGATTCACCATTCCCGATCTCCGCCAACCTACCGTGTTGATCACCACCACTCGCATCCACTGCCCAGGTACCCCCGGGAGCACCACTTGTTTCACATGTCAAGCTTCCTTGCTAATCTGTCTATCAAATTGTTTGTGTCGATCAATATCGCCAAGCGCGAGTCGGCTCCTTACACAGAGGTAACGCCTGACACCACGGCCCCGGATGGGACCGACTGGTTGGCCGCTCGTGATACCCTGCACCAACGCAACACGCGAAACTCAATCGCACGAGACCCTTGACTGACGCGACAAGAATGTAATAAGACTACCATGCCTTCCAAAATGTCGCTAATAACCACTGAATCGGACCTCTGTAATCATTCGCGTCTTCTTCGTTGGTAAGAGGCTTCAAGAAGCAAAGATGCGATGGGGTGCAGTGTATCTTGACTATCCAATGGACTTTCACCGTCTTTGGTATTTTTTCCCCTGCTTTCTTCCGATCATGCTCAAAACGGTCCGTATGTTTGGCATTTTTCAAAAGCTTTCAGACAAATATGGAACTGAGCGTCTCATTGTTTGGGCTCAATGCCGCCTGCTCCTCGACCTTTTGTAGCTTCAACTTCATATAGGCGAGCCGGGCCTTCAGATGCAGCAAGCACTAATCCGGTCGAATTCGCCAAAGAAAAAGGTCTGATAGTCCTGCATCACGCATCTTGCGAGCCAGATACCGAAAGTCTGCCCTTCCCGTGCCATTGCCCGCGTTCGTTTACTCTGACTGTGGCTCCTGTGCTTTGAGTATGTGAATAATTATTCGTTCCAGCGTTACAGCCGATTGCGGTCTTGTTTCAATAGCCAACTCATTCGACGATGTGCTCTGAAGGACATTTTCAACGTGGATCATATTCGCGAGCAGCTTCTATTAAAGAATGGAAGCCTGAAGGCTATCAAAGCCTATCAGTCCACCAGGCGCTTTGCTGCCTACTCAACATCCTGGATAACGGCTTTGTACAAGGCGTATTTCAGCTCGTTGCTGCCCAACCACACACTTCTACCACGTCTGACCGCTCATCAGCCGCAGCGGTCAAATGCAATATTCCGCCACATTTCAAGCCTCTTTGTTGATACGATAGTACAAGCAACTCACTCTCGTGCCGTTTTCGGACCTCATTTCACGCATAATATATATGCCTTGGACCCTTTTCTTGACATTCTTAGCAATGTGATCTCGATGCCATGTACGGCCGGCTAAATCGACCAGAATAGCACTTGTCCACGATTGGCAGTCGGCTCCGGCTAGAGTTACTGCTGACAGACGACGGTACGATGCCATCAGCTAGACCCTGCTCACACGGCATCCTAGGCAATGTCGAGTCCACCTGCCATTGACCAAACATCCATTGCCCAAGTGGAAGACTCGAACAATAGGGGCATCTCACATAGCAACGCCAGTGTAGTAGAGACGGGCACCTGCTCGACAGTGGACGAGAGGAAATTGTGAATGATTCGGGGCTCGCCCCGTACAGGAATGCATCTATTCAGCCACACGCTTTAGGATGATTCGCTGTTGCGCTGGCCAACTACCCTTCTCATCGTTTCTCATCGTCCTGGTTCAAGAGATAAAACACCCTAACAACACACCACAGAACGCGGTTTCGGTATCAGATCCCCTAAAATTCGCGGACTGCTTGATAGTGTTATAGTCAAGCCACTCCTAGAATTGGGTTCCATAGTCAACGTCGTCTCTGAGTCTTTGCGAGCGACACAACCTTGACATCGATACCACCGGCACGAAAGTAATCACTTTTCTTAGCGGCAATGCCGCTGAAAGCATCGGCTGAGTTGTCGGTTATCTCAAGTTCAAGGCTAGAAATGGTACATTTTCCTGGAACCTTCATGTGCTTCACGAAAACAAAGATAGCGTGATTCTAGGGGAAGATGTCTTGACCAGACCAAGACTCTCACACAGTAGTATTCTTGGCGCAATAAAATTGCTATCTGTCCATGAATCTAGAGAGACAGACACTTTTTTAAATGAACAAGACTTCGGAGTGACGCATTGGCTCTCCTGATTCAGCCGGCGGCGCAGGTGGGCGCGCAACGACACACACAGTACTCCGTCGTGGGTAACACTATCTGACGTATCTGACGCAACGCAAAAACGGCGTAGTGAGAAATGGTTGAGTATCTCTTCAAAGCGGGCAATGACCTCTGAGAGCTGAAAATCACGCAGAGAAACCGGAAACAGCTGTGGATAGCGTCGTGGCCGGATCCTCAAAGACCCGTCGAACAAAGAAACGAGGCGCAGAAAGGGGCACTTTGGGACAGGGTCAATCTAGACCGCTGCCGACTCCTGCACCTTCAGCCGACCCGAACCTCGGAAGAGTACCCATCTCAATACTTCCACTAAAGTCTTCGATTGGCAGCTTAAAAAGAACCTGGCACTTGACAAGATGAGTGCAGAGACGGCGAGGCTAGCTATATCCAGGAGAACAGTGTCATTTGTATATAAGCAGTCTCGTCATTGCCATGTGCCATAGAAGTAATTATAAGACGTCTAAATCAGGTTTTTCTTGCCTTGCTTTTACCGCGAGTATTCCCTTTTACCGCGAATACTCGCATGTTCTCCTGATAGATTCTATGCCGATGTCATGACACTCTTCAGTCTGTGGAAACTTGATCAGTAATTGCTGAGAAATTCTCGGTGACACGATAACATACCTCCTGATGCCCTCTGTTACCATATCCGGGTCTTGCGTATACACCAGCCTGAACCAGCCCGGCTTGTTTGCGTGTTCCTCCGTAGGGTGCACAAACACGCCGGCCGCCAGCGCCTTTTTCGCCAGCGCAAACTCGGCATTTTCCTCGCCGTCTAGCTCTGACGGCAGATGCGCCCCCAAGTCAATCCACAGAAACAAGCCCGCGTTGGAACCTCCGAGGTACGGAATGCCCGCGTTGCGCAGCTCCGCGGTGACGTGCGCGTACGCCTCCTTGATGCGGCCGCGCATCGCGTCAATGTAGGCGCGGCACCAGACGCGGTCCTCAAGCATTAAACATGCCATACGGAGAATGGGCCCAGCCGGCTTGTGGAAGCGCATGAGGCTGTCGAGGGCGTGCAGGACGGGCTGGCTGCGGGAGACGAGGGCGCCGAGCTTCATGCCGCCCGAGGCAAAGTCCTTGGCGAAGCCGTACTCGACGTGGAGAAGGTCGGCATCGAGGAGACCCCGCGGGTCAATGGAGAGGAGCGAGGTAAAAGGCACGGCGGCGGGGTCGTCGGAGGGAAAGACGGAGCAGGCGTAGACTTCATCGCTGATGAGATGGATTTGGTGGCGCTGGCAGAGCTTCATGAGCTCCACGAGCGTGTCGCGGTGATAGCATTGACCTGTAGGAGTTAGACCAAGTCTTCTTTTGTAAGAATGGAGCTGAGATGACCTTACCAAGAGGGTTGTTGGGGTTGACGATGAGGATGGCCCGCACCTTGATGCCAGACGCCGCGGCGTCGGCGAGCGCCTCTTCGTACTTTTCAATTGCGCTCACCTGCAGGCACGTCTCGGCATCGGTGTCGGCGTACAGGACTCGGATCTGCTCGCGGTTGCCAAAGTCGAGCTCGAAACGTCCGTAAATGGGGCGGTTCAGCAAAATGGCGTCGCCCGGATCGGCCACGGCCCATGCCAGCATGTCGTGCAGCGCGCTGCACGAGCTGGTCGCGCGAACGTGCGCTGGCTCAATGGGGAGGCATGGGCTCAGGTACTCTGTGAGGTGCACGGCCAGTGCCTTGGGGAAGCGTTCCGAGTTGCCGTAGTTGAAGTCGTCGACCTCGAACGTGACCTGGGTCTCGGTGAGCGAGGGCGTTGCACACCGACTTCTTGCTTGCGACATACATTGCGGTTGACGAAATCGCACACCTCTGGAACAACAAGTTTCTATGTTTGATTATAAGTAAAAGCTTCAATTTTTGGCAACATTTTCTTTCAACAAGGGCTCTCACGCACATTTTCGGCCAATGCAAAAGAAATCACACCGTCTGGGTTCGTGTCCTTGTCGTAGGTCTGTCTCGTGGCAAACTTCCAAGGAGCGCTCAGGAACTCGGCGGTAACCTGCGCCCGCGCAGAGGTTCGGGCAGCCATTTTGATATCGAGATAGAGTAAAGCGTGACAAGGTAATGGATAGTTTGAGTTTTTGAATACAGAATGGCTGACCGTGATTTTGCTCGTAGGTCAAAGGGCCCAACAGAAGTGGGGGAGCTGGGCAGTAAGGCTGCCAACGGAGAGCAATGACTGGACGACTCAGGCAGTCTTTGAGGAGATTTGAGGGATATATTGTACTCAAACTATGCATTACAGGATGAAATTTTCTTGTCAAATCTGCAGACATTCTGCACGCTGCTGACGTTGTCACGTAGCTTGACGGCCGGTGAGGCGATACTGAGACTATGCACCGTGATGTCCTGACCTGACCCACCTCGACTATCTAATGAAATCCTTCTTCGATTATGGCTAAAAGCCAGTGGGTGTTGTGATATGCATAGCATTATGCAGTCATTCCCAGTGCCTGCGGGGTATATGCGGCTAGCTGGTGGCTGGATCTTTAATTGGCGGCAAGGCTCTGATATAGCTGGGGTTAGAGGCGAGGTTATTTCTCAGCTTGAAGAGCGATCGCTGACTAGACTTTGTAGAGTAAAGAGACCATCGATGCCAATGGGCGGCCGTATATAGGCAGAAGTATACTAAATCTCATCGAATAACGTATCGTCTTGGATCTCAACTGCTTGCTGTTGGCCGGTTGCATGACCTAGGAAGGGACCTGCCAGCTGGCAAACACTCAATCATCTACCGGCAGTAGATTGCAAACGGCGCGTCTGAAACGCGTGATCGAAGGCCATTTCATTCTACGTGTTTCTGAAATGGCACGCGTTGGCGAATCGGTGATGTCTTCATCATCTTCAAACGCCGCCGCTTCGCTTCTACCCATGCTATACCTCCAAGCGCCGCCACACGCATCGCCAGTCTGTCTCTTTACCTTTTATCTTTTACGTACAAAATGTTTTACAGTAATCAAAGTGCGCATGGTCTTATACAATCTTTGCTTCCTTACTCTGTGCGAGCTGACACTCCCCAGTTTTGACCAGTACGCAATATGGCGTTTCCACGATTTGGTATGCATCTCCAAAAATGAGCAACCGCTCCAACACGACTAACACGACGCAAGGCTCATTGCCACCGTGGGAAAGTCACATCAAAAGCGCGTAACAAAGAGGGCTATTCAAGATGTCAATGTACCTCGCGCCTGCGGCAAGATCCTCGACCCCGGCGCGCCGCTGGCCCTGCGCCTTCAGGGAAATCTCTTGTACGGCGTCTCGAGAGTCTTTGCCGACCAGTGCGGCTACCTGCTCTCCGATACGGAAAAGACGCAGAATGATATGATGACCTTTTTCCGCGCCATCAAGTCAAGCCACCTCGATCTGCCAGATCCCAAGACCAAGTAAGCTTCGTGAACAAGTCGCCACCACATCCGCTGTTCTGATACCAACCTTTTGCCTGGTTCTCTCTAGACGTGTGAGCATTACATTGCAGGACGATCCCAATTTCGACCCTATGAGCCAGCTTCCGCCGCTGGATCTCGCCGTCATTGACATGGAATGGCTGGCCATCCCCAGCCAAGGCTCTGCGACCAAGTTCTCGCAAATGTCTCCCCTTCAGGCTTACACGAGCCGACGCGGCTCCATGAACCGCCACACCTCACTCATCAATCTTGAGCTCCCCCCGTCTTCCCACTCCCCAGGGAGTTACCGGATGCCTGCCCATCTCGGCCAAAGCAGCTCCCCCTGCGCCAAACTCGGCCCCTTTGACGATATGCCCGAGTTTCTCCAATCGCAAGCAGACGAGTTTGATGCGATTGCCGGCATCGGGCTCAACTTTGACGGCGACGGTAACCTGGTCGAGGAAGAGCCGGAGCTACCCCCTTTCTTTGGCGACATGCCCTCCAACGTCTCCATGCCCGCCTCTGGCGCGCAGCCCCTGCCTCTGGAGGACCTTTTCCTCATGGGTGAGGAGCAGGCGCTTCCTGACGCGGAAGCCTTTCCCGCATCAGCCGCTACTCCCGCCAACAGAAGCAACAATAGGGTGATCGTCTCGGAAGAAAACGAAACCGTTACCACGTCAGAATTTGTGCAGGCAGCGGCGCCCGTCAAACGCCGGCGCATGGCCCGCCGCGTCCCCATGGTCGACGAGGAGACAGCCCTGCCGCGCAGCCAGCAAAAGCACTGGCTCAGCCACTACGCCGACATCATGACCGACGCAGCCAGACCCCGCGGCGGTACCGGCGCCCTCGCGCAGGCCCGCAGGAACGCGCTCGCCTTTGTCCTGCACAACGGCCTCGCCAACGTCGGTCTCGAAGCCCGCGCGACCGGCGTCGCCCATCCCCTCGCCGCCGCCTTTAGCGGCTGGAACGTGCTCTCGCAGCTGCACCCGGACGCGTTCGGCCAGCCCGAGCCCGAGACGCCACGTCGGTCGTCCCGCCGCCGCAAAGCCGAGGAGGCGTTTGGCGAGGACGACGAGGCCGAGATCCAGCGCAACGTGCGTCCCCGTCATGATAATCTCGACGACGTCACCGCCGAGATGGGCCGTGGCCAATACACGGAGGGAATGCTGCCGCCGCCGCCGCTGCCGCTGCTGCCGCCCAGCGAACAAGACAACTCGTACGTTGAAATGGGCATGGACGCTTTCCCGCCCATGGACGACCACCACTCGTCGTCGCTCATGCCCTGGAGCCGGCCTGGCTCCGCCGCACCGGGCTCGTCCGTCCGCGGCGCGCCAACGCAGCCCGGCAGCGCGCAGAAGCCAGGCCCCGCGCCAAGCCCGCTGCTGCACCGGAGCACCAACCTCATCACGGACCTCGACCGCCACAGCGATCCCATCGCCGCGCCACCAGGCACGCCGTCCCACGCGGTGCTGGACCTCGCCGCCCTCGACTCCTCCCCGTCAGTCATGGACATGGACGCGGTGCTGGATTTCGCCGACGCCGCGTACGCGGGTCTCGACGCGGCCAGCCAGGCCTTTCTCGACTACGCGTCCAAGCGCGCCGTCGTGCACGGAGACGAAGAGGACGACGACGAGCCTGCGGAGAGCAATCGTCGTCGGCGCTGGGTCGACTTTGAGCACATTGCGAGCCCGCTGAAACACGACGGCGCCATGGCGGCGCAGGCTTTCTTGCATGTGCTAGCGCTGGCCACGCGCGGCGTCATTACAGTCCGTCAGGACAACAACGAGCACGGCACTGAGCCGTTTGGTGCTATTTACGTGGGTATTGACCTCTCCTCGGGCGGAGAAGAGTAAACGTTTTTTTTTGTCATGGATGGGTATTGCTTCTCTGCTTTTATTGTGTATTAATTCTCTTAGGGATTTTTCTACTGGCATATACATAGGGACATTACTGGCATCTACGCTCGATATTTTCGTTTTCGACTATTTCTTGCTACTGGGAAAACAAAATGACGGTTTCAAATGGGGTTCAACGCGATTCATGAAGTGGTACAGTCAGGCAACTGGCAATTTCTTGTTCCTGGGGCAGAATACAACATGGCTCGTGGACGTCAAAGAATTCACTGGGGAGATGGAATGGCATCAAAGAACTCTTGATTACTTAACAAAGGATGCAAATATAGCTTACGCAAGAGCATTGGTGAAACGACATTCAATCCTCGAGACCTGAGGCCAATTGTATGTCAATAATATAATAAATTTTATTAATGCACACGGATCTACTTGTGTGCGTGGTATATTTTAGCCGTCAAATGGATCATCGTCGTCACTCACGCCTTCGCGGTCCTCAAACACGAGGTACTCGGCGTCGATTTCGCCAGCCTTGCCTGTAAGCTTCTTCCAAGCCTGGCCCACAGGCTGCAGCATGGTATCACGAAACGCCAAGTCGAGAACTGGGGCGCCAAATGTTACAATGTCATCTTCCCTGATATCTAGTGAGGGCGTTCTCGCCCCTAGTTGCTCGTACTGCAGCTTATAAACGACTTCAAGGGCTGCCGAGCCCTCCGAAGCAGCATGCAGCAGAGATGACAGGGCCGCATCCAAGATAGCCTTGGACGACGCGGTGGAAATTGTGCTCAAGTAGACGACACCTAACGCAGATCAGGTTAGCAAACGTGGTACTTCCAAATCAATGCGGAACAACAAATGGATATTGGGAGTGTCAATCAGGTTGTCAGAAGATTGATCGTCATTGTAAATCAGACAATGTAGATAAGTATTCGTAGATGTGTATTCATCCGGACACTGGGAAATTTGCAGATGCGATAATAAAAAAATGGTTGACTTACATTGACCAGAAGGGCATTCCCCCGTGTCGCTCGAGTGCACCATGGCGTAGATAGGATACTCTGACGTATGCCCACCGTCATCGGAGACTGAGCCGGTAGGGAATGCCACCACGATGGCGGACGGGGTCGGAGACCCTTCCATCACCGCTTCGAACAGTCTTGCCAGAGCAGCGCCAATCACGGCTGTGATTCGCGTCAGGCAGACACCGTCTTCAGGGACAGTTTGTGAGCTGCGAAATAACGTCTTTGCCTTCACGGCCATGCCGTTGGATAGAGATATTTCCAGCCGGGTCGTCTCATCCGCACGCTTTGCAACATTTGTGATGCCCGTCCCAAGCATGTACACAGCGCCGCCGACGGCAGCAGCACGGCATCCGACCTGGCACACCTCGGACAAGCCGCCCCATTTCGGGTAGACGGCTGCGAAGCCAATGCCAAAGACACCCATGGAGCTCAGGTGGCGGCTGATGGCGACCAGTCCATCTTCGACCGTAATGTTCCCATCGAGGCTGAGGGTCAGAGTGATGATGTAGGATTGCAGTGTGGTATCCAGCTTGAACTCGGAGTGCAGGAACTCGGCGAGTGGCTTATCGGCGTGTGGCCTCCAGACCTCCGCCTGAGGCTCCGACTCATAGTCGAGCACAAACTTGAGAAACTTCATGAGCGACCTCTTGGCTCGAACCGGTATCGCCGTGCTTGAGAAGACGTCTTCTCTGGTGGACGGAATGCGGTTGAGCGTTGGCAGCGCCTCATCTGCCGAGGCAGGCTGGAAGATGAAAAACGATCCAACGGCCTGAAACTCAATCTGCCGGAAAGCCTTGGAGGAGACGAGCTTGTTGAGAAGCTCGGACCGGGCGTGGATCAGCTGCGGCGCGAGGGCCAAGCTGTAACCACGCGGCGACGGCACACCCTCAGCTTTGGTTACCTCGGCGGCGCGAAAAATTCCGGTCGCGTCGGGCGATGCATGCTTCTGGGCCCAGGCATCGGCTTCCTGGAGGCTAAAAGCAGCTTCGTTTTCTCCGTAGTAGCCTTCGGGGTCGACGTGGAGGATATTCTTGCCTGATCGCGAGAGAGCCCTTTACGTTCCAACACGGGGTCAGTCAGAAAATGTCAGGGTTCTCCGTAGGCGGACACCTATGCGCCTAGTCGATGGAATCCAAGCTTACAGGGCAAAGAGGGACTGCTGTAACCCCGTGCCGCTGATAACTACATCCCAATCAGTGTCTGAAAGGGATTCCATGCTTGCGCAGAGCCTGCAGTGATGGAATAAGGTGGAAGAAGAAGAAGAGCAGGAGGAGAAAAAAAAAAAGAAGATTTGAAGTCGTGCGTTGGTCAAGTGGGGGCGCTGCCTCAGGCGGTGGGCAGGGTGGTCTATTGTCAGGCTGCCAGGCTGCCAGCACCAGCGCGCCCACAAAGCTCTTCGCAAGTGTGGGAACTTTGTTCAGGTTTTCTTCTTCTTCTCTATCCGCTCGCCTCAAGTTATCCTCCGCGGCGTCTTCGGCCTCTGGCCCGTGGCGCTGCGATTTTATTTGAATTGAGTGGTAGAGTAAGCTGTCGGCCGGTATCTACTGCCCTAGAATAACGTCTGAAAGGGTGGTTCGAATGGTTGATACATATCACTGCAAAAATGACACTGTGTTTTGCTGGGGCAATATAACCCGCTACATGATGGTAAATATACCCCAAGCAAAGCTACCCGACCTTCTATTTACGGATGGTCCTCTAATCGAGGGTATCATGCTATTTTTTATTGATGCTATGCTAAATTGACATGGCATCGGCGAAGCCCTTCCACCGCTTCTCAACAAGTCTAAGTAGCTGTTTTGAGCGCAGATGCTCGGGCGTCAGCACGGTGCCGCCGTGTTTTGAAATAGACAGTATCCTTGTAGCTCCTCCAGTGCAATCAGCCACCACCGTAAGCGTCTCGTCACAAAGTGACTCCTCCAATGTATCCGGATCGACCAGCACCCAGTATTTGCCCTCGGTCGGGCGATCGGTTTCCTTGCCGGTGAAAACGACAGCTGTGCAGGCAATGGGGAAGCCATTGACCGACAGCGGCTTGGGAGACTTTCTCGAGCAGACGACTAGTTCTCTATCCGGGTCGTACCGAGCCTGCGGCAGCTTGGTATCGCGAAGGGCCGCCAGCGTGGCAGCCCAGGCGGCGTCCAATTGGTTTCCATCCAGCGAGATGAAGAAGATGTCAATGTAGAGCACCCAGTAGGCAATGACTTGGCGTTCATCGCTGAACTCATCCGCGTCTTCTGCATCCGCATCACGCATCTCGTCATCGTCAGCCGTCGTAGGGTCCGCCGTTTGTGTGTGCCATATGCGAAAGTCGGCCGCGTTGAGAAGCTTGGAGCTGTGCAGTGCCGAGTAGACTCTTGTGCTGAGCGTCTGGGCGAGCGTCGAGGGCGGGCCGCCCGGGAGATTTTGGGGAGAGGAGCCGGTCGCCAGCTCAATGTTGGGGACGAGCAGGTCGTAGTCGCGCAGCTCCGACTCGGTGTTGGAGGCGCGGTAGTTGGGGATATTGGTCGTCAGGATGGTCTCGGCGCGGACGCCGCAGATGGCGGTTGTGTCGCCGATGCGCACAAGCGAACTGCCGTGAGCGTGCGAAAGAGACGAGAGATTGACTTCGGGTGTGCGAGCCTCGTCCGGAGCGCGGCCATTGCTTCGTGCGGGCGGAATGTCTTGGCTGGAGGGCTCGAGGTTGGCGAGCAGGTATGGATGCGGCGAAAGCTTCGCAAAGGTGGCGCGCGTCAGGCCAGCCTCTGCCATGATTGTGATGTAAATTGCGGTTATGAGGTTTCAAAGGTTCGAATTGCAAAGTTCCCGAGGCCAAAGTAGGGTAAAAGTAGGCGGATTAGATACCTTTCGGAAATTGGTAAACTGATTTTTGGTAGAAAACTCAAGCGTCGCTACCTCACCTGGTGGGCGAGGTGGGGCCCCAGCAGTGAACCAGATACCAGCCATGCGCAGCAAAGACCGGAATTGTGTGCATATCGAGGAAAAAGCATGATGAAAATGAATCGATAGTGATTTCCAGAGTCTGGATGCATTAATTGCAAGTATCGAAGTGAGCCACTTGATCTTCATGAGAAGGCAGCAATAATTCAATGGCGAGTAACTGCCTATACAGAAATATCATTATAAGAATTAAGTAATAAATATGAGGCCCTCGATGACCATTGAGGAGATTCATGTACTGCGTGTTGGTGTGATGCTTGTGCATTGTCTCGTCAATCATACATTCCACGCTCAAACGATTCCGCACAAAATGGACTTCCACCATGGCTTCTTCTCCTGTTTGATATATTGATGCGCCTTCAGATCGACATAGTCATCTTGAGTATCCGCATCAGCACAAGTGTCTTGGGAAGAAACACCCTTGTACGCAGCGATGGCAGACAGGTAGAGTGCAAAATCGCCCTTTTGCTCGTCAAAGAAACTGTTACCAAGCAAAATCGTTAGGAAACCTGTTCATATTCATAAAGCCCCCTCTTTTCAACTTCCGATTTCGCGTTCAGGTCCAGACATACCTCCTCATCATCAAACCCAAGCGTTTGATGTTAGCCAAGTCCAACGGCTTGGCATCCGGCTTATCTCGGCCTCGATACGTCGCTTTGAACGCCTTCCACGGCAGCTTAATGTCGCCCGGCTTTTCTGCCACAAATTCGGCCTCCCAGCTGATGGAGCTCGTTTCCCTGCCGTCCTTGCGCGGCGGCAGAAGCTCGTCTTTGAGCGTCAGAACATAGCGTTTGCCATCGGCCTTGTGCGACCCCGCGATGCTGATAAGGATGCCATCATAGCTGGATAGATCGAGTGCTAGCTCACCGCGGCTATGCTGGGAGGCGAAGCCTGCGCCACCAAGCGTGGACGTGTCGAGATGGCCGTGGAAGGACGCCTGAGTCTTGTCGGCGTCAGAGACGGTGAGATACGACTGGCTTGAGCCACCACGGACGCGGTCATCGGACGTTGTCCAGAGTGCGGAATCCCATTTCCTAATTGGCAAAAGCACCGAGCAAGGCAGTGAGTCAGCTCTCTAACGTTCTTGTTGATGTGTCTCTAAGCAGAGCAGGGCTGTGATGGTTACTGAAGGATACCCGGATAGGTGAGGCAAAGTATCGCTTTGCGCCTGGCATCGGGGCATAGCGAAAGTGTACGAGGTATTGGCTTGCATTTCCCTGCGAATCGAACTTACTTTTCGCCTCCATAGAGGTAGCTAGTATGGAGAGACATGATTCTGGTCGTGGTAGATGAATTGATGTGATAGCGCTTGCACAGCCGATGCAAGAGTTAAGATTTAATTGTTGGGGGTGAAGAACCGAAGCTTAACAGCGGCTAGTATAGCGATAGTACAGCGGAGTACAGCGGCTACCTAGGTTGTATAGGTAGCGGCCAGTATTTAGAGCAGCTACACCTTTCTAGGTAGGTAGGTAGGTCCGTAGTACCAAGAAGCTCCCACGTCAATATGCCAGACAGTATTGCAGAGATCTCTGTCGCCCTTCAGAAACGAAGTTAGAGAATGGACAAACAAGGCTCGGCCAGCAGATTTACCATTACCAGTGGAGGAGAGAACTTCATCCGAAATTAACTAGTTTTAATCGATAGGTAGCTGGCATTCTTTAAGGTGCTCCTGTAGCGCCCAGCCGCCAGTGCCAACTATGCTGTCGGTCATAGCGACGTTTCTAGGTATATCGTTGCGGCAGACACAAACAAGGTTGCTGCGCCTATCCAGCTTTTTATGCGCAAGAAATCTCTTCATAAGGCAAGCATGCATCTACCGTACTTTGATGAACTGGACCAATAAATCTTGCAGAAGGCTTCTTGTTCCCTGCAGCCAACAAGCATTTCGGCGAAGCTGTTTGCTGCACCAACGCCACCCTGAACGGCTTCTGCTGAACTTATGGGCCTCCACGTAAAGGCCCACGTACTCTTAGTTAACGTCGGTATTTTGGCTCTGCTCTACTGGTAATTGTCGACGCCACCTCAGCCATCTATTGATCATCATTACTTTGTGCAGGATTTGAGAGGATAACACTTCGAACACGTCCTAGCCACCTCTGCACACCTCATGGCTCGCTGGTTGGTTGGCAACGGGTTTCGCTATAACCCTGGCCAACTTGGGCGAATCACAGCGCCGCTATAGCCGCCCGTTTGTCTACCTAGCTCTCACCCGCAATTTTCTCGATATTCTGTCTAAAGCTTGCCTCGTTTTATCGTTTGCAAGAAACACCTGTTTACATCAAAGAATGGCCTAATGCATCACATCACGCAGCCCTGCCGCTTACGATCGGCACTGGATTATTGCGCATCGATATCCGGATAGTATTTCTCCACTCGTGTAAATGCATTCAGGCTGTATGTGTCTCTTTGAGCATTGGCATCGCGAGTCTTGTTTGTTGAGTGCGACATGCTACTCGAGACATGCAGTACTAACAAAAATGTAGAGACTGCTTCCGTATTGTACATGCCTGCGGCACTGTACTGATACCTCCTTCAAATGCGGAGATTATCGGAAACTTGCATCACATACGCTAATGTTGGCGCCCGGGAATCGATCAACAAGCGAAACCATCTTGTGCAGGCCAGCAACGTCCGACGTCACTCTCTCTCTCTCTCCCTCTCCGAGATTTCAAGCGATGCTGATGCTGCAAAGTTGGAGCAGGCCTTCACACCACTCCCGTCTATCCGTACCCCGTACTACTGCTGCACATGCAAGCCTCATCACACTTTGCCCCCGCGGAGCCTACCATTCACCGTGTCGCACCGCTACTCGGTGTGGTGATCATCTCTGCTGGGCCCCTGCAAAGTCCAGAGAACCATGCAAATCGTCCAGCCTAGTCCCTAGTCTTGTCCAATCTCGACGTGCTACCAGCCGCTGAGTGAGCTGTCTCGGCCCAGTTGAAGTAACTATGCATGTCCGACGCTTTCTCAACGGAGCCATTCATGTCGCTCCCCGGCCCTCGTTCTCCCTCATCATGTGCAACCTTGCAAGCCGTCCGCACGCCCCAGTGAAATCCTCATTGGCATCCGATCTAGCTCTCATCTCCTCTGCTATGTCCACTGAACCCGCTCTGCGAGCGGCCCATTCCGTGCTCAGTTCACCAGTCTAGCCTTGGCTCTCATATATTCTCCGTCCTCATCATAGCTAGCCGTCTTCATTTTAACGATACTCGGAGCGTCACTGAGAGTTTCACTGGCCATACCTCGTTGCATGACGATATTCGTCTCGCGGCCGTCTGTGGCTGTCTGGCGCAGGCTACATTCTGTCTGTGTTGCCCTCCGCACCCAGCTATCACGCCGCCGCAATACATGACCACCTCGATCGACCAGGCTCAACTAGAGCGCCGCACCTCGCAGTAACAGAACCACTTTGCGCACATCTAAAGCGCAAAGTTTCGCACGGCGCACGGCTATTTACTAGAATAGGCGGGCCTCACGGCAAACATCATCGGAGCCTCCGCTGGTCGAAATGGCACCATCCAGATATAGCCAAGCCGCTGCGAATGCGGTTCACGATATCATGTCCCGCCTGTCAAAACGAATTAATATACCTCTTACCCCTACAAGCCCTCCAGGGCTCGTACAGGCCAATGTTGTTGATCCTTGGTCAAAATCTGGGAAATATGGTCTTGGATGGACCTATTTCGCCCTCGCCCTCGTCTCAGCCGTCGTTGTCGTGCGCGTTTGGCACTTTTGGCAAGACAAAATTCGCCAGGCCATCTATAAACAAGAGTTGGAAAACCATTACAAGACAACATACAATGTCGACTCGGACACGTATCTCTCGGCGCTTCGAACCGGCCAAAGCGCGCAATTTCTCCCAGAAGGCCCCCATATCGGCGACAAACACTTTCGACCCAAAGCGCACTTTTCTTCGGTAGGCATCGTCAACGACACGTTGGCTTTGTTTCGATGGGTTTTCTACAGGCCCATCCCCGATGTTGCCCTTTTTTCATATCGCTTCACATTCTCATCCCTCGCTGTCCTAGCATGCTCCTTCATCTCCATTGTTTTTGTCACGCTCTACTGTTTTCTCCAGCAACCTCTGTATTGGCAGAGCATCCAATTCGGATCTCCGCCGCTCGCCATCAGAGCCGGCATGATCTCCGTGGCCCTGACGCCGTGGATCATTGCTACCAGCATGAAGGCCAACTTGCTGACTCTTGTCATTGGCATCGGTCCAGAGAGGCTCAACGTTATGCACCGATGGCTCAGCTACCTCTGTCTGTTCCTAGCACTCGTCCATATGATTCCATTCTACATTCAGCCCGTTTGGAAGGATGATGGCATGAAGGTCTTCTCAAAGCTCTTCCCCGATGGTACTGGCATAATTTACGGCACTGGTATTGCTTGCATTGTTCCTCTCATCTGGCTTTGCGTGGCATCGCTGCCTTGGATCCGCAGAATCGCCTACGAGACATTTGTCCTTTTACACATTCCCGCTGGCGTCGTCTATACTGCTTTGCTCTTCTGGCATACGAAAAACTTTCTCATGTCCTGGAACTACCTGTATGCCAGCCTTGCCATCTGGTTCGTCTGCTACATCATGCGCTTCCTTCGCCTCAACTGGGTGCGGCCCTGGCAGCTGTCTTTTATGGTTGGCGATGAAGCTGCTGTTACGCTCATGGCTGAGAACTGCATCAAGGTTACAATACCTACACGGATGCGTTGGCGACCTGGCCAGTACGTATATCTACGCATGCCTGCTATTTCTGTCTTTGAGAACCATCCCTTTACAATCGCGTCCCTCTGCAGCGAGGATTTTCCCTCCGCGTATGGCGAAGACTACAGAGACTGCGTTGTCGTCTTCCGCCCCTACGGCGGCTTCACGAAGAAGCTTCTTGACACGGCGATGCAAAACGGTCCTTTCCATACCTACCGCGCCTTCCTGGACGGACCCTACGGCGGCATGCGGCGCGATCTCGCCGCCTTTGATACCTGCATTCTGATTGCCGGCGGCAGCGGCATCACGTCCCTCATGTCGCAGCTGCTCAACCTCATCAAGCGTATGCGCGACGGCAAGGCCATTACCCGCAAGGTGGTCGTGGTATGGGCCATGAAGAAGATGGACTCGATGCAGTGGTTCCGCGACGAGCTGAGTCTGTGCCGCGAATCGGCACCGCCCGAGAGCGTGACGTGCAAGTTCTTTGTCACATCGGCGGTGCGCGACCGCCACAACCTGGCCGGCGCGCAGCAGCAGATGACGGCGCCCATCAACGGCGGCGGCGGCGGCGCGGCGGCGCAGCACAAGCGCCAGCTATCTCATCTCCTACATAACAAGCTCGACGACTTTGTCGCCGGCGTCGCGTCGAAGCGGAACTCGGCCCTGATCTTGGACGAGGCCAAGGGTGACCCCGAGCGAGAGAGGGAGCTGCGCGCCGAAAACGAGGACAAGATCACGGCGCTCCCACCGCAGAAATACCTCCAACCGCATGCGCCCCATCACCACGCGCCGCCGCCGACGCAGCAGCAGCAGCAAGAAGAGGCGCAGCGGCCGCTCAACGCCAACGGCTTCCCCATCGAGAAGAAGCCCGACAAGGACGAACCCGGCGCGGACGGCGAATTCCACTTCCCTCCTCTGCAACGCGAGAACCCACCGCACTTCAACTACGCCCCCGGCACACTCCACGCCGACGCCGAGCACCTCGCGGCGGCGCCTACCCCCCCGGAACTCGCGCATCTACGCACCACCGACCTACCGTCCTCCACCGAGCCCCGTCCCCGGCCGACCTCGACCTTCGGCCCCCCCTCGGGCTTCGACTTTGGCTTCCCCGCCACGCCGACCGAGTTCCAGAAGAACCTCATGCGGTCCGCCTTTCCCGTGCCGCACGAAATCGACGGCGGCTGGTCCCTCGAGTACGGCCGTCCCGAGCTCGGCTACATGCTACGACAGTGGGCCACGGGCGGCACCGACGGCCGCGGTATCCTCGGACGGCGGACGGCCGTGTTTGTCTGCGGCCCGCCGGCCATGCGCGTCGGCGTGGCGAATACGGTTGCGCAGCTGCAGGCGGAGATTTGGGGCGACGACGAGCTTGAGGAGATTTTCCTGCACACGGAGAATTATGCGCTGTAGAGGGGCGTCAAAGGCGTGTTATCTTTATTGTTTCATACGTATAATTCTTCATTGTATTTATTCTCCTTCAAAACCCTTGAGGAATTTTTCATCATTATACTACTTTGCATGACATGGTTTCGTTCTCCGCAGACCGTCGTACAGTACATTGGCCCACGAATCCTCACCACAAACAATTTTGCCGTGTTACAAGATGCAATGTCGCTTGATTGGATGATAGTAGCAGTATGCAGATAATAGTAGCAGTATACAAACAAAAGAAAGAACCTTGATACAAGACATATACCGACCCTTTTGATCCCACTTTTACCCACGGAAAAGCCAGCCCCTTCTCACTCCATGCATATCCCGACGTTTAACTGCATCATCCATTTCTCAGCATCACTAGTTGTTGCCCTGAAGGGGCGCGGGAGCCGCAGGGCTAAGGGTATCGGTGACGGTTGGCTGCTTGGTGCGGAGGGTGAGCGGGAAGGGATACTCGTCGGGGTCCTCCTCGGCGCTATGTCCATCAGTTAGTATATAATCACATTGATTTCTTCTCACGTCGAGTACACGTACGGAAGCTTCCAGGCGACATAGTCCTCGGTGTTCAGCCCCTCGCGTCCTTCTTGCAGGCTCGCAAAGTCGCCGGGTGTCATCATGCCGGTGCGGTCCCTGGGAGAGCCGGGCACGGAAAACGGTCGCGAAATCTTCTGCTCAACACCGGGAATATAGTCCTCGTCCGCGTCGTCCTCGGGCCCAAACGAGTCCGGGTAGGCGCGGCGCAGGGCGAGCTGACGGGCCTTGACGTACTCCATGCCCATGCGCTTCCAGTCGAGCAGGTCTGAGAGCCGCTCAGTGCGGTTACGCTGGTTGATGCGCTGGCGGCGCGACTTGCCGCAAAAGTCAAACATGTGGCCGGTGAGCTCGTTGACGGAATCGTCGACGCCCTTTGTGCGGCGGTCGACAATGTAGATGCCATAGTCGCTCGAGTTCTCAATGAGCTCCTCCATGTAGCAGCCAAAGCCGGAGAGGTTGGTGGTAATGCTAGGGACACCCATGACTGTGCACTCGGCGGGGGTGTAGCCCCAGGGCTCGTAGTAGGACGCAAAGACGCCGAGATGGCAGCCGCGGACAAAGTCGTCGTAGTCGAGGGGCAGGACGGGGTTGGCCGAGTTGAGAAACTCGGGGTGGAAGACGACTTTGACGCGATCGGTGGGGTGGTTGAAGAGCTCGACGCGGCGAATCTGGTTGAGGACGGGATCTTCGTGATCGTTGACCATGTTGTGGGTGACAATCGGGGGAAGGCCGTGCCTCTTCATGGCGAACAGGCGGCGGCGGAGGAGGACGCGGTCCTGGCTGGAGATGAGCTCCTTTTCGTCGGGCATGGGGTCACCCTCGTGCCACTTGAGAGAGCGCTCAAATATGCGGCGGCCGATGCTCTGCTCGATAACGTGGGTGGTGTCGCGCAGAGATTTTAAGACGGCTTGGCCCTTGAGGGCTTCAACGGTGAGCGAGGTGGTCTTGGCGGGCATGATGATGAAGGCAACGACAGTGATTTTGCTACCGGCGGACTTGAGACGGTGGTTGAGGCGGGCGAGCGATTCGATGAACATGTCAACGCCCTTATTGCGAAACTCGTAGCGGCCGGCAGTGAAGACGTAGATGGTGTTGTCGGGCTCAAAGTCGTAATGGCCGTAAAAGTGCCCGCGGACAAAGTCGTGGATCTTTTCCTTGTAGACTTGATGCAGGTTCTGAAACTCGTGGACGGCGGAGAACTTTGTGACATTGAGGCCATTAGGGAGGACACCGTCGGGCTTGCGCTTGAGCAGGTGCTCCGACTCAAAGGCGGTGATGTGGGAAACGGTGGTGAAGACGTCGCAGGAGTGTGTGGCGGCGCGTTCGATGCAGTAACGGTGGTAGATGCCGCGCTTGCCGGCCTCGGCGTCGACGTCAAAATTCTGCAGGTTGTTGTAAAAGTCTACGGAGCCGGCGCAGAGGTATCGACCGAGGAGGGTTGCGTGGGTGGTGAAGATTGTGGTGACATCAATGCGGCGCTTCTTGGTGAGGGGCAGAGCGACACCAGCCAGCCACTCGTGGAAGTGGGCAATGACGGCCTTTGATTTCTCATGGCAGACAAACTGGACATGTTAGTTGAGGTGTGGACAATGGCAAGAGTGCAGCGGCATACCTCTCCGAGGAACCAGGCAACGAGATAGCCAAAGACGATAGCCTCATTGGTCTCGTCGTCACCGGGGGGCGAGGGGATGCTGGCCACGTTCCAGAGGTCGCCCTTCCAGTCGTTCAAGTAGCCATAGGCGGTCTTGGTGTCGAAAAGCAAGACGCGAGGGGCACCCTCGATGAGCCAGCGGCCGTACATGTAGCCAATGCCGCGGTCCTTCATGGCCTGCAGGGTATTGGCCAGCTCGGGAGTGTTGGGCTCCATCTCTTCGACCTCGACAGCGGCCTGGGACATTGTCAGTACGCATGCGCCATGGGTTTGGGAGGCCAGGGCTTACGGATTGGTGGTTGAGGGGGCCAATGAGGGTGTAGCGGTCGCCATATTCGGCAGTGGTGACGGGCGCCTTGGACTTGATGACGGAGTAGATGCCGCCAACTGGTCATATTAGCAGAGCTATTGGGTGGGCGGCAGAAAGCGGTAATTACCTCTGTGAGCAACCTCGGTGGCGACCTCAAAGAGGAGGTGGTTCTTGACGTCACGGGTTGGTTTATCACCGTTGGAGGCCATGGTGACGAATAGGAGTAGCCGACAAAGCTCTAGGAGGAAAGGTTATGTCGAGCTAAGCCCTTGGCCTGAAGCTGGAAGAGTGAAAATGCAGCGACGGTGTATCGTCTTGGATTGGGCCGGTAGTCTTGTAGTCGGGTCGAGGTGAGGGGAAACCCGCCACAAAGAATGTCCTTGTTCAAGCGGAGGAGCTATGTGCGGCGGAGGCGGTCGACTTGTCGCGGGTGTGCTGCGAGAGCAATTGGTAGGTGAGCGACCTGTAGATGAAAAAAAAAAAAAAATGCCGTCTGATGGAAAGAGGAAATAAGAAAAAGGCAGACGACAGAACTGCGCAGATGGAGAGGAGAGGGTGTCGAGGCTGGGGTGAGGCAGCTGACGAGAATGGGGATGGAGGCTGGAAATCTCTAGCAAGGTCCCTGGTTGTACAATGGAGCTTGACCAATTGCAAGGCACGACCTGAGCTTATAATTTACCTTGCCACTGTCCAGTGGTAGTAGCCTTTTGCGTAGTGGCCTTCTACTCAGTGGTAGTGGCCTTTTTAGTGGCCTTGTGACTAGTGGCTCTCACCAGACGACCCAACGAACCACAATGACGCTCAAGTACCCCGATTACAGCCAATGATGGCCTGAAGCAGCCACTTATAACGGGCCCCTTTATTATGGGTCTGGGGTATCTGACGTTTTGCAGCTCGCTGCAACCAACCATCTGCCATTTTCAACTGGACCTTGGTGCTTACTCTGGGGAATATACAAAAGAAGTCCCGAGCTACTCTGTATATCTATTTAATCACTTACTTATCCTGCCACCTGCGACTCCTGCTCTCGTTGCTTTCATTTCTCCTCCAGCATACCTAATCATTACTCGTCATTCAGTCAGCTACATCCCGCAGACCGTTCGGTGGCGTCTACCATTCCCGCCTCTCAACCCCATTGACTCGGCCAAATTATGGCTTTGGCGTCATTAGCTTCATTCGACTCCATCAGGCCATTCCGTTGCAACATGACCCAGCCAGCCTTCTGCTGCCAATAGTCAGGCAGCTCATGTTTCTCGGCATTCACCGCTCGAAATTCTTCTCTTATACCAATTCATCCACAAACCAGCATTCTTTTCCCCGGGCTACGCTGGGGTAAATTCCATGCTCTTGTTGGCTGCTTCTCCGCAAAACGGCCGATCACCGGAGCCGGTGGGGAGAGCGGCTAGCGCAGTTTCTCCGCCAAAACCCCGGGCTCCCGGCGTTGGAGATTTGCCTCACCCGACTTGCTCTCGACGCCCATGCTGTGTAGCTTTTTCTTCTTTTTGACCAACAGGACCATTGACGGTGCAAAGATCTCTCTCGTCCGTCTTTGGCGTCGGCGTCCTTTCCCCTTCTGTTCAAGTGAGCAAGGCAAGTGTAGTAGTGCTGCACAGCTCTTATGAACCGCTGCGCGCACACACCGACCACATTACCCCGAAAGACCGAAGAGGACCCAGGAAGCAGAAAATTTTCCGCACGGAAACTGACATTGCAAATAACACATATATCTTTATACGGGCCCGCTCAGGTCGTGGCCTCTCTCGACCGCTCCGGACGGCCGAGATGAGAAACGTAAATCGCGCCGTTCTTATCAGACCATGCCGAGGCACACTGATGGACTGTTCAGCTGCAAGAAATAGCTAATACTCCTTCTCTAACAAAACACTTGATTTTTGAAGTTTGATGCCGCCCAAGCTGCTCACCATTTGACCACGTCTCGAAAGAGTACGTATGTTACTCATCATAATCAGTCACAAACCTGCCACACGGCCGATAATCACCAGATTGCCGGTTAAGCAAGTCCTAGTACTGCATTTCAACTTTAAAGAGATGCCACTTGTTTATGCCACAATGCAATGTATTGACCGCGAGCGGATAGGCGCTTGAGATCATGGAACTGAAGCACTCTTCGCTCAAGCGGTCTTTCCTGCGTCTATTCGCACTTACGTCTTACAATGGCAAATTGGTTCCCAATACAGCCAAGTGCATCCGAGAACCGCATCCTATATCAAAATTCACCTCTCTTATCAAAACTGGGTGTTCACGTCAGACCGACTGTCTGAGCATGAGAAACATAGTTTCGATGTCCTACCACCAACTCGTTTTGCATGATTTACAATCCCATCAAATACGCAAAATCACCAACGAAAGTCATCATCGTCATCAATTTCGCACCATGTTTGATCCCATATCGTGCAAACATGCCCAGTGTCAGACATGAAACATGGTTTGAGCCCCCACCTCATCCCGTCACCAACAGTCTACTTGCACGGCTGTTCTTATCACATGGCGAAGAGTTTTCTTCCTCATCTCCTGCTAGACAGGTGAGTTTCATGCACAATCTCGTCCCTCGGACAGCATCCGATTCGTTGACCGACGTAGACCTGCGATTGTACCGGCACAGTGCCCGCGAGCAAAACCGGTACATGACCTTCGATAACCCGCAGCAGCCCATCGGCCGTGCGCCGGATCCTGCAGCATTGACACCGCATCGGTCACGATTTTCTGTTCCTTTTCTTCCTCTCGTAGGAAGTCTGTAACTCCGTACCGGAGTAATCCGTACTTTGTACAGCTACCAGTATGTCATACGGCGTCCCGTATGCACTCCTCTAAGCCGTGGGTGGTGGTGCCCTGTGGCGTCTAGCGCCCCGCACTGCAATCTGTAGCCAGATCCCGCAAGCTCTCGAAAGAGGAAGAAGACGGGAAAAAAAGAAAGCAAATCCTCCATCATCGAAAAAGAAAGCATTCCATCATCAAAAAAAGCAATATGTTCGAGAAATAGAATACCGCCTTTTTACGGATAGTTTCATGGCGTTCATCACCGTACATGCGCAGCTTCCTTTTTCATCTCTCCAAGAGCCCAGGGGGGTCATCCGCCATCAAACCAGAAATCAAGGGTTCGAGAGCCACGTTGCCACGATGCCCGGGTTCTGGAAATTGCACATTTGCCCTGGTCTGTACCATGTCTTCCCCAGCGCCACACGCACACTGTGCCTACTGACAATGGCAAGAAGGGGAACGTGACGGCTGCCCATGGTAACCACCCGCCGCACGGCCCCCGGAGCCGGAAGAAGACCTCGTTTGGTGCGCTCAATTTACTTTACCCCTGACCGGACGTTATCTTCCCATGCACATCATACCCTGCCCAGGATGATGTGAGAGGGCTGAATAATCCCATGATCAGTCTAGCGGCATTTTAAAAGCCCATCTGGTTCAGTAATTTCGTCGTTACCCATATTAATGCCCGTTTGGCTCCAGCGAACCGGGGGGGCCTGTCCCGGCTATAAAGCATTTACGGATACATGTTCGTACTAGAAATTGGCATCATGAACTGAGTCTGTGCTCTCCGCTGTGGGCATGGGAGTAAAATTGAGGATTAAATGGCCACTTCGGCTGCGTCTCGACGGCTCGAGGCACAGGGGTAGAACACATTGTTTTCCCAAATGCGGGTAGAAGATGCAAGAAACATGGAAGAGTCAATCGAAAAAAGTATCGCCAAGCGTTGACTAGATTTTGGTATTCCGAAACTCATCATGTACTGAGTACACTGTAGCACAAGTGATTGAGCAGTCTCTCAAAGCGTACAGCAGCAGAGGTTCAAAAAGCGCTCGCTATCTATCAGCTTTTGCCAAGGTGTTGAGGAATTAACCTGATACTCTTTCCAGAAAAATAGATGACTGGTTCTTTCGACCTCTTTCGATTTTGGATACCCATGCACAGTATGTGCAGGGACAAGGCAGGATAATAAGCGAGGTGAAAGGACAGCCGGTACGGATCCTGGGACGGAGGACCCACGAGACAAGAGGCGAGAACCAGCCAAGCACTACAATACAAGCGAGAGAAAAAGAGCAGAAAGAAAAGTCAGTCAACCACGGCGCCAACAACCGCCACATCGCCAGCCGTGCCGCCGTCTCGAGGTCCACTTGTACCTGCATACCTACTCGGTATCCGTACGCAGAACATGATTCCCGGCCCGGATAATCAGATGACCAGATGACCTCATCCTCCATCACTTTCTCATCTATTCAAGACACCCAGTCACAAGTCAAGCACTTGGATCTCCCATTACCAAATCGCTAGAGTAGAAGAGCGCATCTCCTCTTGTACACGCAGCCATGCAGAGCAGATGGGACCAAGGAAGCACGCAAGGAAAACAAAATCAAAGAAAAGAAGAAGAAAAAAAGGTTAAAGAAGGATGACGTTGGAAGAGCGAAAATAAAAGTTTAAAAATGGACGGCCTTTTGTTGTCCATGTACACAGTGTCGTGCGCGTTTTGACAACAATTGCGGTGGTGGTGGTGGTGGTGGTGGTGTTAATCGGCCAACCAACCGCTTATTCACCACAAAAGACACAGACCGCTTCGCTTTGACGCTGTCGCGCACGTGGGGATTGACAGCAAGCAGAAGCTGAGCCGCAAAGAACAAGACTACAGCTGAATGACCTCATCGCTGCTTTTTTTTTGTCCTTGCACTTCCCCTCTCTTCATTACACAGAGTTACGTAGTGTTGTAATTTGTTTCGGCAGAAGAGTAGGACAGGTTGGGTTAAGACGAGCATCACAATTTCGTAGTCATTTTTTTTCTCTCTCTAGTTTTCTGTCTCGCTCCGTCTTCTCATCTCGCCCGCCCCTATTGCGAATTTCCCAAAATATCCTTCCACGTGTCATGGTACAAGAATAGCCTTTTTTTACTTTTTGCTTGTTCCTGAATACAGTGGGGTTTCAACAGCTTTCACTAACCGATGCAGCACTTGTCTCGGGAACAGGAAACAAGATAAAAAAAATCACATCAAACAGTTCACAGCTACGGATACAAGAGCATATTTGATAATATCACTTGACTTGACAACTCTGCACAAAAGAAAGAAGGGAAAAAATGTCAAGGTTGTTAAACCCGTCATGGGTTTATTGGCGCGCCCGTTACGAACAACCACGCGCATCCGCTAGGTGTACCCCGCCGAGACTTGCATACACGGACGGCGCTGGACCGCATGAGTCGCCTTGCATAAAAGAAGAAGAAAAAAATACGAACTTGTTGTGCCCGAGTCGTCCCTTCCTACGGCAACACCGCTTGCCAAGACGCCGTCATCGAGTTTGGACAAGTCAAGAATAAAATTCATCGTCAAGGATGCTCCGCAGAATCTGCGCACACTGTGTGCGCTGCCCACCTGTACATGTGCGTCGAGGGTTGCGTCCTTGCATATGTACTCCAGGGTCCTCTTCTCTTTACGGATATACTCTATTTAATCCATTTCTCTGACTCTTGCATTCACTAGTCATGGTTCATTTCTACTTCAATTAGCGACCGTTATTATTCCTTTGAATATATAGCAGACGAACCCCCCCACCAACGGCGTATACTAACTACGAATAGTAACACTTGGCCGAGACAGGGCCTCCTAAATTAACCCAAGATCTGAGAAACACATGTTTCTTATTAATGTAAAACACTGTATTACTCGCGACGTATTATTCCTGAGTATGTTCCTCTCTGCGCTCGCAGTGAGGCTCTCACTGCGCTGTCGGCGGTAAATAGGTAGGAACCCATGCACACACAGCTGTCATGCGGTCGGTGCGCCGTAATGTGGCTCCGCAGACGTCATCGGGGCCTTTTTCAGCTTTCCTCGCCTATCATGGAGCCTTTACTGTGTAAGGGCAAAAGGAAACTTCAGAATACTCTTCATTTGGAGTACTTGAAGTTATTCACGTCAAATGACACTGCAGAAATTTAGAGGCAGATCAAGTAAAAGTCGCAGTCGCGAGTCAATTCAAATCTATCGATTCATAGGCCCCAAAGCGGGTCACCTCAACAAACGCCTGGCCTCCTCAGAGGCACCGTTTCCTGCTAGTCATTCTTGTTAAACAGAGAAGAAAACATCAATAATGAAAACGCCTCCCAAACTATATGATTCGAGTCCGAAGCCTTGCATATTTCCTTGTGCTTGATTTCCGTGTTCCCCGCGCTGTGCTGTCCTGTGTGCCCTTATGCGCCAAAGAAGAGGTGTAACAGAGTGAATGAGTGTAAAGAAATACTGGCCAGCGCCATGCTGACGACTGCTTTGATTGATGCAACGATCTCGCGACAGCACCATCCCATAGCATGGCAATCGCTTATACGCGGATGCTCATTCGTCGGCTTAGCGAAAAGCTGCGGAGGCCATTCTTGGCACTGTTTGGTGATGTAGGCGTGGTAGGTGCGGGCGCGACCTGCTGAGCATTCTTCTTGGCCGTCGTCATGAGATTATGGTACTTGCTGGGCCCGCCCGACTTGGGCGATGTAGACTCGTCCTCCACCAGCTCTTCTGTCGCCTCCTCGCCAACCTGCTCCATGTGGACGAGCTCGTTTTCGCGGGGGGGAGTGCTCAGGGTAGGGCGGCTGCGCTTCTTGACCAGGCTGCTGAAAGCGCGAGAAAACATGGCGGTTGGTGTCTTGGGCGTCTTCAGGCTGTCAGTGTCGTCCTTGTCGGGCTTGCCAGCCGCAAACGGGTCGACGTGGAGGAACTTGGGGCGGCGCTTGTCTATACTAGTGATCATGCTGCTGGAGCGAGGCGGGTGATTAAGGCTAGAGGTGGCAGAGGATGTGGAAGAGGAGCTGGAGCGCATGCGGCCCAGAGAAGGCACTGTCGAGGTAGGGCGTAGGGCGGCATCGTTCGAGGGGCGGCGGCGGAGTGAGGTGAGCGAGGTGCTGCGGCCGGTGAGGTTGATGACCGAGGGTTTGCCAGAGAAGATGACGGAGACTACGCGAGCAAACTCGCCGTGTGTTACGCGGCCGTCGAGCGACTCTTCGCTGTCTGAGTCAAACGAGTCGAGGTCCGAGAGGTCGTCGGCCGAGGACGATCCGTCTTCCTCTGACGACAGGTATACCAGGTGAGGCGCTGCGTGTGTGAGAACGGTACGGTCCTCGGAAAGCTTTTGTGGCAGCGTAGCGAGTAGTCGCGAGGCTCGCAGAGCGCTCTTTTGGGGAAGAGCCGGAGCTCCAAGGCCGGCAGACGCAGCAAAGGGCTCGCTCTTGGTGGAGTGTATTGACAGCATATCGTCGGAGATGTCGTCGAGGGCAGGACTGCTGGCGACGGCGGCTGTGGTAGTGGTGGCTGTTTGTTCAACCGACAGGGAGAGCGAGCGTGGACGAGGCGAGCGGCAAGAGGGCGAGTTATAAGTCGACTGGAGCTCAGTTGCGGTGTCGTGGTCTGGAATGGAGGCGGCGGGGAGGGTGGCAGGGTGTGGCGGCTCGACGAGAGGCATGTTGATGTTGAAGCCGCGCGGCGGAGAAAAGCGGCTAGTCTTTGTCTAATTATGGCGTGGTGTAGAGAAAGGTGAGAGGCCAGACACGGTTTCTCGTGCAACGGGTCCTAGTACACCGGTCGGTGATGCAGGTACATCCGGGTGTAAACGGCTGCCAAAGCTGGCGAGACGCGAAGTAGAGGGAGTAAACGATAGGATGCCGTGCTATGTTTATGGCCAACGCGGTTCCGCAACGACTTTTGGAATGGCAATGAGCTGACTTTCGAGTGGCCCAGGTCGAATTGTCGTGTTGAACGGTAGGAGCGATTCAAGGGGGAGGGGGGGTGTAATGTTACGAGTAGAGAAGGAAAGGAATGTCGACGTATAGAATGGAGAACAAGGCAGACGCCAAATAACGGTCCAGCCAAGTAGTGAAGAAGATTACAACAAGTAGAATAGAGGCGTTTGCCAGGAATGCAAGTGATTGAGAATGGCCAAGATAAAAAAAGAAGAATACCAGAGCAAAGGTCGAGGGCTGGGAGTAGGTGTGGCCGGCCGGGAGGGTGGGCTGTATATCAATTCGGTAGATGTGCCAGTTCCACCGCTTTGGTATGTGCGTTTGGTGGTGCAAGAGCCGTGCGAGATGCGGCGAGAGAGCACTGTGTACTTGCGGGGCTGATTGTGTGCCAGTCGGGGGGGTCCCCTGGTCCTGGCCCTGACCCTGGCCCCTACGAGCTGCAGACTAATAAACTACTCCATAGGTAGGGAGTTTTTATGGTGGGGGTGATTTTGAATAAATGAATACAATAAAATAAAAAAGAATAGAATAAATGGGAAAACGCCAGTAAATTGCTGCCCAGTCCAGCAGTGAAGCGACAGGCAAAGTGTCAAGCTTCCCTTGGCAGCCCCTCCCTCTGTGGATTACTACAGAACAAAGAGGGGGGCTCATCATCACCAAACAGCCGCCGTCCACCCATTCACGATACCCAAACTCACCCAGCAATCCATTCCACAACTTGCTCATCGTCGCAGACTCTGTCACAGCTGCACCTCGTTAACTTTTTACACCCGTCACAGACTTGCTTCATCATCAGCTGCATCCCATCCCATCCCCGTGGTCGCCATTTTGTTCCTTGATTTCCTTTCCTCTTGTTGCTGTTTCAAAAAGTGCCCTGGCCCCAAACTTTTAAAACTATCAGTACCGTATCGTGTGGCAGGTGGCGCTGCTGTGGCTGCACAGAGAGAAAGGAAAAAAATTAAAAGACGAAATTTCATCCCAAACGCGACCGCCGTATTGAAAGGGTGCATTTTCTTTTTTTTTTTCGCCCCGCCAGAAATAATCTCCGTTGCAGTTTGCACCTTGTTCGCTTTTTTTTCCTTCTTTTGCCCCAGGAACAGTCAAGTGATGAGATTTTGCTTTCTTTTCTCATATTTCAATCTCACGAGGCTCTGCACACTACTAGATCTTTCTCTTTTTACAACCCTTTTCATCTTTACTGTACCGCTTACCACAAAGACAAAAGGGTATAAATGCAGTCTTGATTGTCTGTGCCGTGGGCTTGATGCATGTAGGCTTGGCGTCTGGTTCTCCATCCTTGCACCCCAAGAATCGCTTCACCTGAAAAGATGGATAAAAGAGCAAGTAATTAACCGAAAACAAATGTTTCCTTGCCATCAAATCATGCAGACAAGAAAGATGCCCAGCAAAAGCTGGCAGTGCGCCACCGAAGATGGAGTTGCATGATGCATTGCAGCGTGCCATCAAACCCACTCATCCTCGACCATCATGACTCTGCGAGCCCTTTACCGCTCTTCTCTTATAGCCGAGAGTCGCCCTGTTCATCATTTTGGGTTCGCAGTTGCCCTTGCAGTGACTCGCCGTGTCCAGTGTCTTTCCATCACAGGGTCTCATCGGTTTCTGGTTTGAGATGTATTGTTTCCGCTACAGTCACTCGTCTCTACAGCTCTTTACCAATCGCAACCCATTATCGAGTTTCTGACCCCTGACTCGGCCTCAAAACCTCTGGTCCGCCTCTTTCTCGCTTTCGCACTTGTTTCTTTAGCCCCCCCCGCCGTGCATCCTCGCCAATCATGCTCTCCTCTCGACACCGTTTCCCGCCGCCTGACACCTCAGGGGGGCCATCACAGGGCCACTAGTTCAGTCCGAGGCTCGCCAATCAAGAGGGGCGCAGCGTGTGTCCAAGGAGAGCCAGCGATGCGATCAGCGCCCCCTCGCCTCAGCGATGCGCAGCTCTGATTGGAGACATGCCGACCTTGTCCGACGCCCAGCACGTGGCCAATCAGCGTATCCCAAACGCTGTCAGTTATCGCTTTCTTGTAGCACTCGCCATTGATTTGGTAGTTGGATAGCACGATAGTCATCGCGTACGAGAAAACGGCCACTGGCTCGCCATCCTTAACACTGTGCAGACATGGTCGTGCTAGTGAAAAACGGTCCTCCTGACCACTTTAGCTCCAGCGCCACTGAACGGCATCCTGCGCCGACCTGTATGAGATCCCTGACGCTAGCAAACCGCCAAGGCCAGGTCCAAAAGAAGACTTTTGCCAGTGACTGCTGCGCCGAGGTCCCGCTGTGCCAGCATCAACTTTATGCTATTGGTCTTGCAATCCAATGGATCAATATCCATCGATTCTATCGTGTTTCTATATTTTCTGCATAACTTCTATCATGTGGGCCAAAGTCTGAAAGTTGGCTACTGCCATGAACCTCGTCCTCTTCCATTAGCCGACGCCGTTTCACGCTTATTAGCGCCCATACTAAGCCCAGGCTCCCTATAAGATAGCATCACAGATAATACGTGTTTGGGATTAAAAGGCATGGGCAGAATAATCAGAAGACTCAGAACCGAGAGCTAAATACTCCGGAGAGTGGCTTGCATTGATTTCATGGACTGCGCACCGGCCGAGTGCCCATTTTCCCCCTTTGTTCTTGAAGAGTCCACTGTCCGTTCACTTTCGGTGTACCCGCGATGGTCGCACAGTACAGATGTACACGTAGGAGTAATTAGCAGTGACACTGCCCACCAAGAATAGAACGGCGCAAGTCCGAGTAAAGAATTAGGCAAAAGACTAGCTCAAAGTCGCATTGTTCATTGTTACAGAGCCAGCCAAAGGGCAAGAGAGCGAAAAAAGCAACTGTTTAGTCGGCTGATGCGCCCTGCTTCCCCCTTGAATATGCCAAACGCGACTCACTCTCACCATCGCGTACTCACTCTGATGGGCTCATGTAGCAAGCACAGTGTGATTTTTCGCTCATGTCAAGTGGTGGTGAGCTTGATCGAGTCATCCGCCTCAAAGGACAGCGATGCAGTAATTATGCGCAGCAGATATTCTTTGCCGTTTCTTGCCGTTTCTGCCATGGATCATCATCTTGTCATTCTTTGGCCAATGCTGCAAATGGTGCCCTGTTTTCCACCGCTGACCAGCCCACCTCGCAGTGGCAAAGCTTGCTAAAATCCTGGATTGGTATGCAGGATGCCGCAACGAGGCTGGGGAAACCTTTGTTGTACAAAAGTGACTGCAATCCGAGAATTATCTCTTCTAGGCATCGAGTAATTCGTGTCAGGGTGGTGTTCATGGGCATGGCATCCCCGGATTAACTCGCCCGTTTCTTCTTCCTTGAACATGCATCCTAACTTTTTTTTTTTCTTTTTTTTTGGGCTCATTGTGAGACGATCGTTTTTCGAGGGTTGATGAGGAGGGGCAGAAACCGCGCCCCCCCCCTTGCGCTGCTCAAACCTAGCGCCCACGGCAGAGAGGTTCAAACAGCCTCATCGGGGATGGAGGGGCTGAGCGAAACGGTGCCTCTCACTTTACGTGTAAAGGGTTCGTCCAAACTATCATGATGCGATAGAGCTCAAGCACTCATTTTTCCATGTCTGCTCGCAATAAAATTCTTCGATTTTCTATCAGACAGCCATGACCTACGCTTCATCATACCCAATCTCTACATGCACTGCCGTTTCTGCACCAGCCACCATAACTACTGCAACTCTTCTTTCACCGCATCACGAAAAAAGCTGTGCTCCTGCATGTAGCAGCCATCCATCCAACACACTTTGGCATTTACGAGGACAAAAAACCTGGTCGCACAGCGCACCACCACCCACTTGTTGCGATTGGCGTCGCAAATGTAGTGGTGTGGTGGGCTGGCTTCCATGGTTTCCGGTCGCATCCCCAGACGTCTGGTAAGCTTGGCTTGTTTCCTTCCTGCGTTGCTGCTGTTTGTAATTTGGAATCTACTTGGATGAATGAGTTTTACTTTTCCACGATGGACTCTTGTTTTTTTTTTTGTACTCGACTGTCCAGCCTGTACTCCGTACTGTGTACGTGATGGGAAGAAAGTTATGCCTATTTCAGCCACCAGCCAAAAGTCTGGCGCCACAGCGTTGCTCGTGTTGGGTGATGCTAGCCCTACCTAGGTACCCAAGTAGCGTGGATATGTCGTCATACCTTACCCTCATGGTGGGGGATCTTTCAGCCACAGATGGGCGGCGTGCAGGCTGCAAGCTGTGTGTTCCCAGCCACAGCGCTTGCTCTCTCCACGATCGCATTAGCCACAGCTCATATTTCCCCCCACTCAACCAGGCCTGCTCGGGTCCACCCGAAGTTGTGGCTTACCATGTGGCTGGTGCTCTGCCATTTCCTCTTTCACTCAGCGCCCAGCCACAACCTTTTTCTTGCCCAAGCTTTGTTCCTAGCCAACCCCCATGCCCAATGCAGGACGAGACGAACCATCGTCAACCACTCGTTCCTTTGCCACTTGACAATCATGAGGTTGGGTTCCAAGGCTTTTTTTTTTCGTTGAAAGAGGCCTCTGTTCCTTTCCCAACACCTTGCATTCTGGCTGCATGTATCCCAACCACTTCAGCTAAAACCTGACACTGTGCTCGCACCCGCGCCGCATGTCTGGAATGCGCGTGGCACCAAGACCATTCCACCGCATCGCGTTTCCCCTGTAAGCACGCCCCTTGGACCGAATAGACTTTTTTTCTCCCCTGTCTGTATCGTGACTTTTTACTCAATCATCCTCTCCTACCATTTCGCCTCCTTGTTTACCTTGGCCGGCGAGTTTCTGTAGCCGCCCGTCCACGTCGCGTCCTTGAACCGCCACCAATTTGCATACCGAAGACCCCTGTTGAAACGTCATCATCGATAAAGTCCTCCCTTTTTCTCAACGTGTTTTCGATGGCAAGGATTAGCCTGGTGCGATGCGGTGGTGGCAACTGCGAAGTAAATTTAGCTCCCGATCGACGCGTCGTGTCTTGGTTATACCGGGGGCAATTCCTTCTTTCAGCCTGTTTTATCCTGCGACTTGTTCCATCGGTCCGGTTCAAGACATTTCTTAATCGGTGTCAATAAATCCACGTTCCCAAGGATCAGACTGGGAAAGGTGCGCCACGTGAAGCGACTCGGCAGTCTAAGCACGTCACTGTCTGAGCCACCATTCCCCGTTCCAGTTGAATCCATTGTACAGGCAGGGTTGATTTGACGTGACTTCTATTAACAGGATTGTCGCGTCGCTAGCTCTGGTCGTCACGCGTGGAAAGGCTCGAGCATAGGAATGGTCAAAGTCGGCAAATTTCTACAACCCACATTCTGCATACGCGCTATTTTTACTTCTGAGGAGACTTCTGGTGAGGACTATCTCGGTGTTCTGGTCGTAGAGCTGTCCTCTTACTTTTTCCCTTTGGTTATCAAATCGAGGTCTCGAAAGGAGAAGTGTTCATGCATGTGGTGCTATCAAGAGATCAAAGAAGAAGTATCTACAGAGCCCCCATCTTTGACTTTACATGGTCTTTTCCGTAACGTTTTTACGCTACCGGTGCCAGGCAACAGGTTTTGGACGTCATGTTTTCGGAAACAATGCACCATTTATATGCGCTGGCAACCTAACCTGCCTAATACTGCCCGCAAATGACCGCTAATTAACCAGTAGTTAAGCGCGCCCGTCCCGGCACCATCTTAATGGCGTACGCAGCAGGAGGTAAACTGGGATCAATGCGGCCCGTATTCAGGCCATTCTGATGAAACTGCATGTTTCATTAGGATATATTCCTACCTATCTCTCCTATGCGCATGCGCCCGCCAACTCCCAATGGTCCCGACCTTTCTGGAAACTATGCCAGAACGCAACCGGCATTTCGTTTTTTTTTCCTAAAGAGCAATTGTTGTATGCAGCGATATGCATAAAGGTAGATAAAACGTAAATCGGTAGTCTTTTCAAGATCATGGCGGCGCTTATAGCGAGGAACGCGTCCAAGCCAACCACGGGCCAGGCAAGAGAGTGGGTCGTTGCAGGATTACACGGTCAAGATTGATGAATTGGTTCCGCCGACGCGCTTGTTCAACGAAAAGCACACACAAAACTTGGTCGCAGCAACGCGGTCAAGTATCAGATCGCCCCTTTCATGGTTGTTCGTTACAGCTGCGTCTTGTGCGGTATCGGCATCTCAAGTAGTCCATCCTCAGATTCAGAAGACTGGTTGCGTGAGTATCGCGCTGGTAAGTTTGATGCACGTGGAATTGTAATGAACGCTAACGCGACTAGTATATCGCAAGGGTGCTGATACTTCTGTCAGCGGAGTTGCACAATATAACGATGATCCATCATGGATCGTACCAGCAGACCCAGATCTTCGATGGGATACGGTACAAAACCCGGAAGGTCTTCTCGAGATTCCTGTCATGGACCAGCCAGCTGTTGATGGTATTCACGGTTTCGTGCTTCACGATGCCTGCTGGCGTCTTTTGCAGAAGGCTGGCGGGACATCAGCATTCTTTGAGGAGAAATTGGTGGAGGTCTGCCAGTCACTTCCAATTCCAGTCTGGTTCAACGGCGTGAGTTGGGGCCATGACTACGGTGGTCGCCTCAAGCTGGACACCGAAATCTGGTACCCATGGAAGGAGATGTTTGAAGCTCTCGAGTATGATGAATTAGAGCGCCTCGGCCTACTGGAGGACCCGTTTCGCGGCTCGGATTTGGAACTGGGCCTAAAACGGAGGTTTCTCGCATCAAACGCATCCAAAGACGATGTGCCAAATTTCAATGCACCTTTAGAACCCCGAGGTTGCCGCGACTGCTTCTCCCGGCTCCCCTTCGAGTTGCGTGAGATAATTCTTATTTATTTAGAAACAAAAGATGCCCTGAACCTTCGCCAATCGTCTTGGTCGTTCCAATTCCTCTTTTCCAGCCTTGGCTTTTGGCGGTCTCGCTTCGAGCCTGATCGCGAAAAGGGTTTTGTATTTGAGGCGAGGGATCCAGCAGTCGCAAACAGCATCAACGCTCTTTTGGGTCTCTACCGCAATTCGACAAGAAATGCTTCATCCCCATCACTGTTGAATCGCCAACGTGTATGGAAATTAGCACGCAAACTACTACCGCTCATAAGGTCACCTGTAATGACCAGCACTTCGGACACACTACCAGACACTGGTGACTTGAAGGGTTGGATCTCACTCTCAAGCAGTGTTTTCTTACCAGGCTCAGTAGCGACTTCAGAGCTATCGAGTGCTCCAATGCATTCAACCACGACGACTGAGATAGAAGTTCCTCCGGGACCTGTCATCATTGGCATCGCCATGGTGAATACTGGCATCTGGGACTACATTACAGGGATTCGGATTATTGGAAAGGCTGATAGACAAGATCGATTTGCGGGTTTTGCATTCGACAGCGGCGAAATACTTTGCAGTGTCGCGGCATTGCAGGGCTTTAATGTGGCGATGGGACCGCACGGGGTACGCGCTCTGCGAATCGTCGGTTCATGCGGAGACGCATGCTCATGGATCGGCCGTACCGAAGGAGTGCCCATTTCTGAATTACTTGTAGCAAACAAGTCAGTGAACCGCCTGCGGGTGACCTATGATGTCAGTAAACTTGCTCAAAAGAATAACCCCGTATCTGACCTGCATCACAGGGCTACAAGATTACTGCTCTGTCGGTATATTGCGACGAAACCGACAGTATAATCAGTTCTGAGCCAGAAAATATGAGCCTTCATCATATAGCAATTTGGTATCCCGAAGTGCCGCCCGAGGATCTAGTGCTCAATGACGGCTTCTTTACTGGCCTCCGCCCAGTCTCTTCCACATACCAGCCAATCTCTTGGATCAAATTCGGCGGACAAAGGGGTAGGAACCTACCTCACGTGAAAGGTATAATGATACGATTCGACGGCGCCCTAGGCGGCTTGCAGCTTGTGTACGATCGTGACGTTCCTGAGACTGGCAATGCAACTTCTGAGAGGCTAGGTCGCTGTGGACCGTCAAAAATGCAGGGGGCTTCACTCTTCTCCGTCGACGGGCCTGCAGGCGAACGAATTAGCTCGATTTCTGTCGGCCTTGCCGTTTACGAGAACCCGGACTATCCAGAATACCGTCGTCATGGCATTATTCAGTATTTGACGGTGGGGCCTTACGCACAGCATTGCGATACACCCTTGCAGAAGCGAGCAAGATGCTAATTGTTTGAGCAGATAAGTACCAATTTTGATAGAACGACATGCCTGGGCAAGAAGAAAGATGAATATCGGATGAGGAATGTTGATGTTGCCAGCGGCACAACTATCACTGGCTTTTACGGACACTTTGTGAGTCTGCAGGCCTACATCATACATTGAAAACATGGTGCTAACAGTGAACAGGCCTTGGGGGAAGGGCTGATTAATCTAGGTGTGATTTCGGAATATCTCTAGGAATGTGTAAGTCAAGACGGGGGTTGCAAACATCGGCAGCTAGACAGCACAGAATGCGGGCAAGGAGAAGAACAACACAATGCTGTTATATATATCCATCAACTATTTTTTCGGAAGTCACCATACTATCAAAGATATTCATCAAGACATTAATTGCCCGTCCGCCCTTATCTAAGGCAGTTCTGCGACGCGGTCTCGGAACGTCTTTTCGGCGCGGGTCCACACGCCAGCAGTCTTGCGATCCTTGAGCTCGAGCAGACTGGGGAGGAGCAGGCCGGCGTACTCATCACTAGCCTCGCGCGCAATCATGGTCGGCAGGTGGTCAATCGCAATGATGCGCAGCTCGGGTCCGTCGAGCGGGCCCGACGGCGCGACCGTGGGGCTGTCAAAGGAGCTGTAGCCCGAGTAGACGGGGATCGGGTTGTTCTCGCTGTTGGGGTCGCAGCTGACGTCGCAAATGACACGCAGACGACGGTCGGGCTTGGACAGCTTCTCGAGCGTGGTAAAGGGCGGCACGCGGTGGGCGCCCAGGTAGACGCAGTTGACGAGGATATCGGCGTCGGTGATTTCGTCAAACGGCCCGCCCTTGGCCGTCTCGGGCAGATCCCACTTGATGAGCGACGCGGCGGGGACGCCGGCGGCCTCGCAGGCGGCAGCGGCGCCGTTGCCGCAGCGGCCCAGAGCGCCGATAATCATCAGTCGCGGGTACTCGCCGTTGTTGAGCGGCAGCGCGTCGGCAAGGGCCGAGCGCACACGGGTCATTAGCTCCTCGGCCGAGTCAAAGGCGGGGACGGCTTCCTGCGGCACGCCCGGGTGCAGCATCTGGTGCGACCAGGAGAGCAGCGCGAGGGCCGTGCCGGCGTAGCCAGCGCTCCAGCCAAACGCGGCTACGCGCTGGCCCTTTTCGTTGACGAGGAACTCGAGATCGTAGAGAATGCCGTTGCCCTTGGCGAAGCGGGAGAGCTCAGTCGCCCACCCATCCTGCTTCTTAAAGCAGTGGTGAAAGTGAATAAAGCTGTGCGACAGCGGCGCTGGAGTTCGTTGGATGTTAGTGACGAGGTCGCGCAGCCCATCCCGTTTACATACAGCCGTCTGTTGGGAGCTCCTTCAAGCCCAGGATGATGTGGTCCAGGGGCGCCTTGACCCATGAGCCAGCAGGGATAATCTCGGCGCCGACGGTCTTGAACTCGTCATCCTTGTAGATGCGATCGGTTGACTCCTCAACGCGCAAGACATAGCCGGCATCGATGAGAGCCTTTGCGGTCTGAGGGGACACTTGATTGAGTTTGTTAGCTATGAGCTTTTGGGAGCAGCTTTCTAGGAGTGCATACGGGGAGAGCGCCTCTCAAAGGGCTTGGTCTCGGATCTCAGGTGAATAACGGTAGCCATGGTGGTAATGTTATGAGTTGAAAGCTGCGCAAGTCGTGATAGTGAAGCTGGAAAAGCTCTGTTTGTAAGTGATGAGTGAGTGACTCAGTACGTAAGCTAGCCGATGCCGGCTAGCGCCGGCCTTCCCACCGAAGGCACGTGACAGGTAATCGGCGCCGTTGCCGGCATCTCAAGGGCGATAGACTAGCAGATATGGGTGGGTCCCGTCTAATAAGCTTTGAGATCTCATTATTTAGTAGTCGGAGATTTATAATGTTCCTCTGCCCCCCATCTCCGTTTTCGTGCTGTATCGTCTTCGACTTTTTTTTTCCTCCTGACCTTTGACCTGATTGGGCCGAGAATGCGCAACGACATACAAATAAGGATAACGAGGAGCCCCCAACCGAGGCAAGCTTTAGCTGAGGGAGGGAGCGGTACGGGACGGCCAACATGGCATGTATGCATGGTGTTTTTTGGGGGCGGAAACTGCCGCATCAATATAGACGTTTGCTTTGGCAAATGACATTTCCAGCAGCACGCAGGTGCGTGTGTGTGCTGAAATTCCGAAAACTTGGTTAGTGAGTATCCGTAATAATACCTATTACACCTACTTAGATAGTATCCACGCGGCAGGGGGGTGTTTTCTGACATGCCCTCTGGCATATGTTCATAGTTTGGTCTATTTTAAGGCAGTTTTAAAGTAAATCACAATTTGGGAATAATTTTGAAAGTTCTGGCATCACATCTGACAAGCCTAAATCTATTATACAATGGGTTGCAACGTGCCTGAAATTTTTCATGTACGGGAATGTGTCATGCGTCACGTCAAAAATAACACCCGCCGCCCCTCGTCCGTAGTTGTGTTGTTCCCCTGCATGATGAGATGCTGCCAGGAAGATGGCCAGAGTGTGGGGAGGTTACCGAGTCATGCGTCTGATAATCGGTACAATATACGCACCACACCCAGTAGTAATTGAGGGTCTGACTGCGACAGATTATTTCGAGCTACAACTAGTGTTGTGTCATTGACTTTTTTACAAAAGGCTGGCATGGCACTCTGCGAAAACGATAGTCATGATCACAGGCAATCTTCACTGTTCAGCGAGCAGTGATTGAGCCGGCAATTGAGCCAGCCAGCGACTGCCGCCCCCTCTCGCACCAATACCAACAAATCACTGATCCTGTCATATACTTTTCTACCACAGAAACTACACAAGGTACATTGCATCTTTTGTCTCTACACCTAGCACTCCTGGTAAAAAAGAAACAAGTCGATAGTAGAGCTCGTACGTAAAAGATGCCCAAGTATATGGTTTAATTAATGATTGTTCCATCTAGATAAGTTGCCTTTTTTACACACAAATTTTGTATGTAATACCGGAATCAAATCTCGGCTTTGGTCGGGAGCACCCTCTTGAGTGGTGGTGCGATGATAGCGCCAATCCACCGAACGGCCTGGACGCTGGGATGTTTTGTTGGCGCCTTGAAGAAAACGTCTTGTCGGCGATACTTTTATCTAGTTGCAAATTGGCCACATGGTGGGCTGTCGTTGTTTCAATAGGATGTTTCCCTAGTGCTCACAGGATGATGTCTTGGTGCGCCACAGGATGTTGTTTAGCTACGCCATAGGATGTTTGTTGTCTCGGTTCACCCCACGTTATGATCTCAGCGCGCCGCCTGCTTAGCGACAACGCACCTCACTCAGTATGCTGCTGCTTGCTCGGCGCGGGCGGTCCGATGCATGCCAGCTGGTAGCCTCCGCAGCTCTGCGGAGCGAGGACCCGTTAATCAGATATCAGTTGGAGCTTTGTAATGAGTGGAATGCTTGACGGGGCACAATGGCAGGCATTCTCTTGAATGCCATTGTTGTTGTTACACTTTTAACCTCGTGCCATTCTGGTCAGTCGTGCAGGACGACCGCTGCTGCACGACGAGACGCTCCCTGTCATCGAACGCTTGTTCGATCTTGTAGTAAAAAATAAACCACCTGTCCTTGCCTGAACTTGTTTGGCTCCTTGCTCGTGCCTGACAATCGTTCTTGATTGGCTGAGAGAGATTTTCTTCACTTCTTGGCAGACAAAATGTTGGCAGGCACGCCTCGGCTCGCTAACTTAGTAGCTATAGACCCCTTACTAACGCCACCACCTCTCCCTAGATAGCCTCTCTTTCTCTTTTAGCATTATCACATCACACATTTATTAGGATTCTGACTTTAGCTCGTGCCCTGACCGTGTGATCCCGTTGCTTTCGCTCTCTCGCTCTCTTTGATCCGCTGCACAAAACTTGCGAAACAGGCCGACAATTAACAACGGCCACCAGACCGGGGTACAATACCAAATACTTACGCACCACACCCACACGACCCATTAACTACTGAGAGTGAGATTCTTCCCACCGGAGATCAATCCCTGTCCGATGAAGTACGACGTGCATAAAAGGAAGATAAAAAACGCAAAGACGAGCCCTCGTTGCTAGACGGAAGACCCCTGTACTTTGAATTTGGTGGAGTTGCCTATAGAAGTGTGGGTATCTTATTACACGCGCCACGTGCCCACTCTCCAAAAAAGGAAGTACGTACTGCTTTATGCGCTCCGGAAGGAGGAAGTACTTCGTACTGCTTTTGCGCCACTGGCCTCGAGCGGCAGCAACGCCAGAATCCGTTGCATTACAAGAACCTACGGATTAGATCGGCACGTATAAGGTAGGGCATCAATGAAAGTGCGGGCCCACATTTTTGCTGCAAGACGACATGATGTGCCGTCCGGGTCACAGTTGATGGGTCAGCTCCGGGGGACGACCAGCGCAAAGCAGGCACCAAAAAACATGGCCACCAAAATGGTGGCGTTTTGGACAAAAAGCAGCTTGCAGCGGACAGTAGTCGTATGCGACGCGACGCCACCATCCCGAATCAGTCGCCATGTCAGGGCATTTCGTTACCGTCATTGCTCTCACATTGTCATTGGCCCGTTTCATTTCGTCTGATCTTTTTATTTCGTCGTTTCTGAGATGATGTTCTGGCTGAAACCTTTTCAAAATGTCATCTGTACTGCCCAGTCCTCATGCTATACATTCAAGGGCTTCCGCAGTGCTATATAAGACTGGATGTAAGACTCGACTCCTTTCAGTCTATGCTGTTCCCTTGAAGCCAAAGTCCGCTCTGAAAACAACACAACGTTTCACACCAACAGTCTTTATTCAAGTACGATATTCCCCGACCAGCCAATGAACATACCCGGCCCTTCATTATTCGGCGAGGGGTTTCATGATCCCATCTGCTCCGACACCTATGGCGCTTCTGTCACTGAGTTCACTGGTATGCTTCTTATACTACCGTCTTACTGCAGGAGGGTGTTTGACAGAGTCTTATCAGGTAGAGTGTCTGCTGGATCGGACCACAGGACCGTGGCGGTGCCCCGCAGCACCGACAGCCTCGTGGTGAAAACGCAACAAAGCTCACAGAAGTGGGAGGACCAGAAGGAGACCCTGATTGAGCTTTACATATGTCGGGACATGACCCTCAAGAGTGTTGTGAGCGTAATGAAAGCCCAGGGTTTCCACGCTAGGTGAGCGCATCTCTGGCCACTTTCCGGTTTCGATAATTTGACCTTGCATCGGCAGTGAGAAACAGTTTCGCGATCACTTTGAGGCCTGGCATGTGCGAAAACATCTGAAGCCTGGAGAGAAGCATATAATTGCCCAGATCTGGCTCTGGCGCAAGCAGAAATGTGGTCAGGAGACGGCTTTTATAGCGTGGAGTCGGCTCGTGTCTGAGCACAAACTCAAGAGGATAATCAAGGATCATGGGGAGCCATTGGGACCCGACGACCCAACTTGTGAGTTTCCAATCAATAAAAAAAACGAGCATTTTGTCTTGCGATAGTCAAAAGCTAATGGCATCCGCAATGAAACAGTAATGCCTTCACCGTTCTGGCTATACTACTGCACCCCTCCTTGGATCAATCCCTCCGACGGTTCGATTACGGTCACGCAGGACGGGTTCGGAGAAGTGGCAACGCCATCGATGAGTAGTGACTTGGAAGAGTTGCTGCACGTCACATCAGCGAACACTGTAACGGCGGCCGCCACAGACCGAGAGCTTTTCCAATTTGCACCACCAGACCCTGTCAACCTGCCTGCTGTTCTGTGGCCCAATGCCGAACAGGTATCGCTAGGCATGAATTACAGGCATCAGCTCTTGCCAGCTGAGTCGGAGAAGACAATTGCATATCCTCTATGCTTTCGCTGCGGCTCGTGTGCCCGCCCGGCCGTGGTCTCTTTCGTCAACGCCGTGTCGAACCAGCATCAGCAGACAGCTGAGGGCGTCCCGAGATGGTTCCTAAACAACGAGGCGAGCGAGCTAGCGGTCGGTTCTGGCGGTCATGCAGTCAACATCGATCCCAACAACTTGCAGCAACCCTGTGGGCAGTATTTGTACACGTTTCCGAACGCGTTCGTTGCTGATGGTGGATTCGACCAGCTTTCGGTGCAGGTGAGCGCTCCCAGCCAGATCGAGTTGTTGGGTGTGCATGATGAGAGCCTCGGGGACTCTCAGATGTTCGAATTATATTCGACGAATCCGAGCTTCCCAGAAACCAGGTAGACAGGTAGCTGGGCGATTTGAAGAATGGGTTGCATGGTCGAGGCAGCTCTCTAATGAAGCATCTCTTGGCTAGCTCTGGGGGAGGTAAGCGGGAAACGAAAAATCGGTGTTCGGGAAACGTAAAATCGGAGAAACGAGAGAGGGGATGATCCGTTGTTGCACTTGTATAAGTAATGTAGCCATGAATCTAAACAAATAGCTGATACTTGTGTGATTTCGATTCTTGATTAGATATCAGCATGTGGCCAACGATTTGAGGGAGCTACACTGCCTCTGAATGAGGATGCGTGTGTCGTCTACAAAAACTCTCTGCGGATGCCGGTCAGCAGTGGCTTGATTTCGTAATGTACCCTTTCTGCATATTTCTGCATATTTCTGTACATTTTCTCTGGTCGCTCTTACTTACTGATGCCAATCTGCTTAGCCGGGTTTTAGGAACAAGAGGCTGAAAAGGCCTTTTTCATCTGGTTTTTCTCGTAATCCGGTCTATCCTGTGTTACCTCGTTTTCAAGACTTCCATTGACTTATCGACGGGTACGGGTCTTTATGCTGGCTAGCTACGTAGTTACCTGCAGCAGTGTCTTGTGGTGGGGAGGGGAGCAGACGGGTGCGACCGTAAAGCACATTCAACGAACAGGGAGCTGCACCGGACCAGATTCCGAATGCAACAGTGACACAACCAGCAAACACAACGCTCTCCTGTTGCTTATGCGAGGAGATATGTCAGGTAGATGTCCGATTTTCGGCACCAGCATGCTGTCGTGCCCAAGCTCCCTCGGCACACTCTTCCATACAGCGTCGATCGCAAGTGATGAGGGGGTTCTGTCTGCGAGCAATACTGCCAGAAAGACGCTACTACCAAATTGAACCACTGACGTATTTTGTAGACGCGGTATCTACGGTGCCAACGCACTGGGCGTTCACTCGTGTGGCACCGGAAGGGCGGTGAAACGACTGCATGTTATATATGCACCTTGGACCCCATTGAACAAGCACCCGTCACCTGCCACGAGCCAAACTATTCAGAAAACCCGGATTCTGCCGAACAAGTAGGTCCAGACTCTTTCCAAATGAAAGTAGAAAATCGGCGGGGTATCAGGCGTACTAGTCATTTAAAATATTATATAGCTTTACGTCTCAATAAAGCTGTCGCATTCGCCGTCAACAGTCGAAGACACGAGGTAGTTAATCGGGCACGTCAGATGAAAAAAGCAGAGCAGCATTCTTACGTATGTGGTCGAGACGGGAACACTAGCTGCTACAAGAGGGCAGACAATAGTGATCAAGTACCTGAATGGTGGCCATGACGGCGAGCCCGAAAGGGTAGGAGGCAGACTGACTTGATCACAGGGAACAGCGGAAACAGTGCGTCACGGACGAGCTACCCACACAATCAGGCTTGTCTGCGTCCACGGTGAGGGTGAATCACAGCCTCTATGTTCTGAATCAGCAATGCCGTTCTACCAATAGGGTGCAATTGACCATGCTGGCAGCATTTGTACCACAAGATAGACAGACTTCTATAGTAGCGCCTTCCCCGTAATAGTGGCGGTCGGCAGCACATTATTGACCACTGCGGGAAGACCCCCTTTACCCCAAGTCTAGAATCAGGCTTCTCGTCCGAGTTGACCATCTGGTCAGCCTCGTGCCGCCAGCGCGGACCTTGCATAGGGTGTTTTGTGATGCTGCTGCGGGTGGGAGGTATGTTTTGCGTGTGGCACATTTCACCTCAGGGTGCCCAACGTTGTACGCCGGGGTTAGGCGTCGTTTTTTCGAGGCGAGTATAAAAACCACGGACTGGTGGCCGATTGATGTTCTAGACTTTTCAACTGTACAGCAGGGCCCAGATTGAATAGAAGAGCAAGTAGAGCAGGAAAAGAAAGACAGCTCTACCATCATCTATGCTCTTATGAATTCTGAAATGGACCCCGCCCGCTCGTATCTTCCGGGCGAGCTGCCTCGAGATGCTAGCGACGACAATGTTGACTTGGTCCCTCACGACACTATCCCTCACGACACTAGCCATGACTGGTATAGCCACTTAGTTGACCAAGAACAGACCTTTGATGAATGGCTTCATAAGGTCACGGAGCCTGAGCGCGATGAACCGCCTGCTATACCTGCGCATGACGCAGCTGCGAGGCTGCCCACTGGCACCACCAATGACGGTGATTCTCAGCTGCAGCCGCGCCGTCAGGGGTGGGACGACTTTGAAACGATCATTACACATCTGTACCTGGACGAGAATAAGACCATCAAGCAAATCGCCGAGATCATGCAAGCTCAATATGGTTTTAACCGCAGGTAAGCAAGATCCACGTCTTACTCGTTGTGCTTGTGGTTTTTGACCTTTCGGCAGTGCAAAAGCATATCAGAATCGCCTCAAACAGTGGCGTGTTCACAAAAACTTGAATTCAGACGAGATGAAGCTGGTTCTCAAGATTATGAACTATCGCAAGAACGTTGAGGGCAAAGATACGGAATTCATTGTCCGGGGTCGGCTGCTGCCCCCTCAAAAGATTGCGAGGTTCGTCTCGCGATATGGCGACAAGGCGAGCGTTAGCACTCCTCCTGGTAAGTCGTCTTTTCTTTTTTCCTTTATGTGCTTGCATCGTTTGATTACCAGAGAAAACGGAGGCCAACGTGAGACATTTAGAAACGGGGACAACAGCATTTTAACAAAACAACAGGACCGTCGCCGCCTTGGTTGACCTACTACACCCCTCGCCGTACATACTCTCATGGTGCCTATGGCAGAGAGAGAAGCACACACGCTTCGTCCTCTGCTACTCAAGGTGCATCCGTCGCCTCATTCGTGCCCACCGGAAGCGGCTCCCACGATTGGTATATGCAGAGCACAACAACCAACGACCCAGCGGCCGAAGCCCGACAGAGCACAGCCAACGACACACGCAGAGTGCTGCTCATGCTTACACAAGAAGATAAGAATGAACTGGCTTCATTCCACAGTCCCGTTCCCATAACGGAATTGCGGCGCAGCACAGACAAGCTGCAGGGATTACTGATAGCCGAACGCGCAAGACTGCTATGTCCGGTTTCCTGCTGCAGCTACTGCGGCTTCCTGCCCGGCTTGATGGACGTCTCGATACAAAGTGTGAGCTCGCTCGTCAGCGGCACACAGCAGGACCTGGATATGAGAACGCCATCACTGATAGCGCTACTTCAATTCGCCATCAGGCACAAAGAGGACTCAGTCTTGCGACATCTTGTGCGCCGGTGCCAACAGTCAAAGTTTGCGCAACGCATACACCGCCATCTGTTGTGTGTGGCACTGCAATTCTGCAGAGGAGCGCTCTTTCGTCAGCTCCTACTGCACGGTCTCGACGTGAACCTCGATGGCACCAGCAGCGCCAGCGCGGGCTTGCTCGAGCAGGCACGTATGACGCTACGCGACTTTACAACCAAACATATAGACTTGAAAGGCGACAATAGCAGCACCATTCAAGCGATAGGATTCATGTACCGCGCGCGCGTCATAACCGAGAGATTGTGGAGAGATGTCGTGCTGTGGACAGCGTTACGACACCGACGCCCAGGTCTTCTCCGCGCGTGTCTACAGCCGCCGACCAGCGCGAAGCTCGACCTCGACGAGCTGATGGACAAGGCAGCGGTTATTTGCCAAATCATCAGGGACACGGGCTCGTCCGAGGCAGCCGCAGTGCTGGTCGAGCCTGGGTCAGCTGTGGTGTCGGAAAACGGCGCGACAGTGCTGCACCTGGCCACGAGCTTGCTGCTCGGCGACCATGTGCAGCGACTCCTTGGCAGGGGTGCCGACGTCAACGCGGCGATGAAGACGGGAGAGACGGCTCTTCACATACTCGCGGCGTCGCTCTCGGACGGTATCGATGTGGCGCATAGCCTTCTCGCAGGAGGTGCCTCGGTCGTCGCCACAGACTCCGTCGGTGACACCGCGCTGCACAAGGTCGCGCAGCACGCCTGGGCGTCGTGGCGAGAGCTTCTAGCCGCGTGGCTCGTACAAGCCGGCGCCGACGTCAACGCGCTGAATCACCGCGGTGAGACCCCGCTCATCGTCGCGGCGCGGTACCAGGATCTCGAAGCGGCTAGGGTCGTCATGGCGTGGTTTGTGCGACAGGGGGCGCGTGAGGACGCCCGCGATCACGACGGCAACACGGCAGAGGTCTACCTGGCAGCCCGCGTCCGGCAGCACGAGACGGAAGAGGACGAGTATGCGACCGGCGCTGACAACCAGGGCTGGGATCCCCTACTGTGGGACTGGGGCAGCGGCGACGCCGGCCCGTGGACGTCGGCCGAGGTGACGGAGCTTGAAGCGGCGGGAGTCGAGCCCGCGAGCCGAGCCCGCGAGCCGAGTCGGTGCGGAACAGGGTGTTGTCGTTTCAGTTACGAACATGATGATGTGCTAGAAGACAGGAAACAGATTGGCATGACTAATGATGATGGGAGATTGTAGATTGCGACATGATTTATGCTGGGATTGCAAGACGACTGATGATGATGATGGAACTTTGATAACAGATTGGGTTGGAACAACTCTTACATGATACAGTGACAGAAACAGTGAGCTAGAATGCTCTATGTGTTTTGGGAAATGAATTTAATTGTTTTGATAGCTCTTTGCCTTGACCAATGTGAACCTTTGATGTTGAACTCTCGGGAAAGCTCCTTCGAAGCTGCTATAACACCGTCGGCCAGCTTCTGACTGCATGGACAATCAAAAACTGGTTGCAACGCCATTTCTGGGCGTATTCGGTGCACAAGTAGGGCGGGCAAGTTGGATCGCAGTTTGAACAAGCAGTCAATACTTTTTGGCCTTTATTTATGCCACCTATGGGCCTAGTTTGGTCTTTGGGTATGCTACTCATGGGCCTAGTTGGCTAGCAGAGAAGCCTCCTGGTAACGTCTGGCGTGATCAGGCCAGATGAGTAGTGTTGAAGAGCCGGTTTCCAGTATCAGTAGTCTTGGTCCCGGTAAACTTATTATTTGATACTCGCAGGGCCACCATGTTGACCCGATGCTGCTCCATCATTGTGCGTAGAGCATGACCGTCAGCGACTGCTTCCTTCTGAACTACTCCTGCCACGACGACAATGTTGATAAGATCAGGCTTGAGCTGAGTGACGTGGCACAGAAAGTCGATGATGCTTTTGCCGCTGTTGACCACTGAATCGACAAGGATCAGATTCTTTTGGTTCTCCAGGTGATGGTTCTTGATGTCTTTTGGATCAAAGGCATGCACAAACATGGATGTTGGAAACACCTCACTGATGCCCAAGGCCATGGGCTCTCCGCCGCGCATGAGCGCTATGATGGTAGTATGGGGTTCGTGAGCGAGGCAGAACCCATCAGTCTGGTGGCCCTGCACATGCGGTACATTGAAACTCTCAACGCCAATCAGGCCCGTGACAAAGTGTAGCGCCAAGTATTTGCCAGCTTCTTGATGAGCCTGTCTAAGTGCCGCTCCGGCTACGGAGGCATCGCGAGTCGGAGACATGAGCAGTTTTGCTGCACCAGTGTCCGTGGCATGGAACACGGTGCAGCTATCAGTTGGCACTGACTCGGACACGGTGTCGGCAGCCTCTGTTCCGCGGCGGCGTGTAAGCGCTTCGATGAAATTGGTATCAGAGAATGCTAATAGCGGTAACTTTGTAGCGTTTAAGCGTGGAGCGACGTGCGGCGGGAGTAGCACTTGCTGGGAGCAGAAACCGCGAGTGTCGATGGCCTCGCAAAGGGCATGCTCCATGCTGCGACTTCGACTTCGTGGATCACCAGAGACGACAACGGACTTGTTGGCTGCCTCTAGCATTGGCAAGTCAAGTGGACTATCTCCAAAGGCCCATACATAGAGGCCCATTTGCTGTCGAAGACTCGAGACAATCTGTGACTTGATCTTTGGGGTCACCACAATCTCATCCGCGATCCTGCCACCACCAACGGTTTTGATGCTATGACCCAGGCCAGCTTTGTCCATTACCATTTGCCAGACGCGTCGGATGCCGCAGGTCAGGACAACAACCCGTACGTGGTGGTGGGTGAGAACTAGCCGAAAGAGGCTGATGAACTCGGGATGCACCGTAATAGCAGATGCAAGGTTCTCACACAGTGCCTCGAATTCAGCCTCGTTAGTGGCTTCTTCATACAAAAGTGTTGCTTGGCGAAATGCGACCTTGGAATAGCCGAGCGGACTGCTAAAAAGGCTCTTTAGCGGGCACTTCTCCAACGTCTCTTGGCTGACACCATTTGTTGCAGCCTGCCAAAACATGGAACCGGCATCTTCACTCGCCAGAGTCTTGTCGGCATCGACAACTAGCACAGTTTCTGCGCGCTCCTCACCCATGAGTGCCGCTTCGACTCTGTTCATGACGAGAGCGAGGTTGCGTCTTGCGTTTGTCTGCTGGAAATGGCGCACCAACTTCAAGGTAAAAGGAAGCGGGCTGCCGTGCTGCGAAACAACAGAAAACAAGATGCAATGCTGTCTACAGAGCCCACGGAGTTGGTCAATCTCGGCTCGCTGCCACTGGTCCAAGTGTGCGGCAGACACTGGCGGGCGATGCCGCTGCGTATCGCCTAACCGACGTTGGAGAATAGTTTGGACAGGCACATTCAGGTAGATGATGTGCGTATAGACGTCAAAATCGTTGGCGGTAGCGACAATGTCGCCTGCCAGTTCGTCTTCTGGCCAAAACATGTAATGGCCAACGACCAGAGCAGTGCGGTTCTTGGCCAAGCACTCTTTTGCGACACTGGCGATTGCCCGCTCCCGCACACGGCACTTTTGCTGCTTGTCAAGTTTTGCAAAGGCGGCAAGTCCTCCAGCAACGATGGCGGATATCAACTCGGATCCTTCATGAAAGACGAATCTTTCGTGGTCTAGTTCAAGCTTGAGCTCGTTCATCAAGGTAGACTTTCCAGACCCTGGAAGTCCGTATAATCCAATGATTATGGGCTTCTTGTCAGAAGCTGGATCAGATCCGGTTTCGACTGCCGCAGTAGCGATGGATGCCTGTGATATGGTTGGGGTGACCATATTGATGGTGATGTGATGATGTGGTGATGTGATGGTGGTGATGTGATGGTGGTAATGTGATGGTGGTAATGTGAAGAAGAATTGCGCGAGGGCGAAGAAGGAATTTGAAAAATTTTTAGGTGAGTTTGTATCAAAATGGAGGAGTAGGGCTGTCTATTAAATAATGATTGAGACTCGGTGTAGAGCAGCGGATTTGCGTTCTTGTCATCCGGCAGCCTTGAATGTGGCGGCTCCGTGCAGTAGTGGTAGGCCCTGCATTCGCACAGAGCAAATTTATAGGAGAAGAGGCTAGAACCGTCTTGACCGAGAGTACGCTTGTATAAAGTAACCGAAAAAATACTTGTTGTTATTCGTATGACATGGCGAGAGGCCACCTCTGTGAGCTTGTTCTTCTCAGCTGGATTCAGCACTGCTCGTACCTGGCTAGCATCTGCAGAGTAGCAGGCTTTGGTAGCCACGCGCAAAAAATGCCACCCTATAGGTGCAAGTGAGATTCACGCATTGATTTCGATAGCGGCATCTCTGAAGCGGGTTGCCGTTCTGTAATACATGACAGAGGATGGAATATACGTCAGTAGCCTCACTTGGTTGGTACAACGGGAATCAGAGCCTCGTGACGTCCAATACCAGGACTTTACAATACAATATGCGCCATCATGTGGCAGTCTTGTGTATCAACTGTAGATTGCTTTCTAGACCCCTTGTGGTCAGCATGTCCAATGTATTGATAGGACAGTGGCGACCAGATCGGCTAGGAACAGAGTCGGTGCGCAGCTGCACCCCGCGCCTGACCGGTTGAGGCCCGTCTAGCTTGGGCTCTGTCGGGACCTCCTACTCTTTTCCCTGTTCAAATAGCTAGACGATACGAACTCAATCAGAGTATCAAAGAAAGGCTGCTCTGCCCATCATACAGCAGCGAACAGAGCAAAGAAGGGAGAGTGCGGCAAGGGATCAAACAACAAAGCGCCAGGGCAATCAATTGCTTTGTGGGCTGTTATCGCGCTTGCTCGCGGGTAGCTACAGTGCCTCCCGTGGTGTTTTTACCAAGTGTAGGAAATGTTGATTATATTATATATATGGTCCAGATCAAGTCTGTGATTCTGCCTTTTTTCAGTTTATTCTCAAAGCAAGACTTCCTTGCAACTTATCTCTTTCACTATAAAAATGAAGGCATTTAAATATAAATAATCTAGTATAAATAGTACAGGGGTATATTCACAAGTGTCCCACTTGCTCGGGATTGGACAGTAGGTACAGCGGCGGGGCATTGTCTCAGTATAATTCACCCCAAGTTTCCGTCGAGGCATTAATTGAAAACAATTCTATTCTGTGCTTGTCATTTAAAATACATTCATGCCTCGCGTTGAAATAGCACCCAAGTTCCGAGCGCTTGCGTAGAGAACGAGTCGCAACTTACGCTCCTGCCCACATATTTACCTCGCTCCTTCCTCCCCTCCGATCTAGGCTGGAGTCCATCAAAGGTAGTTGCCTTTGACGAAAGATTATGGAAGTCTTTTTGAAAAATGTCCCCATCGATCTGGGTGAAGACCGTCTCAAAAAAGAACTCACGCCCTTTCTCAATGCTCTCAGCATCGTCGACTTCATTGTCGATAAACCCAAGCGAAAGCCCATGGCCTGGGTCTCATTCCTCAACCACAGCGATGGTGAAGCGTTTCTCAAAACGCATGGCAAAGTAGCCGCCGTCCCAACACCCCAAAAGCCGCCAGCTACCGATGGTGACGCGTTTTCCAAAAAGCACGGGAAAGCAGCCGCCGTCCCATCCCCCCAAAAGCCGCTCCCCTCAGGTGGTCGCCTTCGGGATATTGCGCGGCTGCACCTACTATTGACACCCATCTATGCAGAGAGGAGTAGGAGAGCGGTGAACAAGATGGCGTTGTATCGCCTGGCGCACGAGCGCGATGAGCGCCAGAAGAAACCAGACAGAAGCCAGCCAGCACCGGCCATTATTTGTTCCATCAACGCAGTCTCCTGTGGCAAGATTGTCTTTGCGCCGCCAGAAATGAGGCTGAAGTACATACAGCAGATCCATCATCGTTTTGAAGCCACTGCCAAGTTTGGCCCTCAATTCCTAACGGTGCACGAGGAGGGGGTCGCTCGAATGGACATACCCTATCACGTTATCCAATCAGTCATTTTGCACGACGGGTCTCAGAGCATGACATTGATCCTGGAAGACCCTCCGAGATTCTTCGCTGCACGTACGGCCGATCTTGATGGCCAAGGCGCAAAGTGGGAGCGGCTAACAAGCTTTCCTTCGTGGGCGAATCATGCCAAGTACGTGTCTCATTGCCTGGTATACCAACTGACGCTTGCTGGTGGCTACAATTCAACAGTTCGCGCTCTTAAGCGCCAGGATATTCTTTCGCTGAACCACGAGAGCATCCCGCTTACAGCTACCCCGACACCTACTGTGGAGGACTACTCTACTGCTATGAATGCATTCGAAGGGAAGATGCAGAGCCTCGGTAATGCGACAAAACATGTACTCCCCTTCCCAATTCTCTTTCAAGTCCAGACGCTCGTCTGGAACAACTACCTACACCCACACAGCGGACTGCGTGTACTCGAAATCATCGAGAGTACGGCCAGAGATGTCGCTTGGAAAGGCGAGACCCCGCCCTACACCGTCGACAGCATGAAGCGGCTCCTGCGCAATATTCCGTATCCTGACACTGGCATAGACCCAGCCGATGTCGATCCGGTGACCTTTCTGCAACGCGTAGCGCAGGAGGAGACGGACCTCCGCAGTCGAGATGTGTCCAGGCAGGGCGTGTACGGTCCTAGCGTACCGCGGCATCAAACATGGGTCTTCAAAGCCATGGTAGCTCCTACACGCATCTTCTTGCAGGGCCCCGATCCGGAGAGCCGGAATAGGGTCTTGCGCATGTTTCCCGATCACGGTGATTACTTTCTCCGCGTCACGTTTTGCGACGAAGACGGGCAGGATCTTTCCTTCAACCCTAGGGTATCCAACGATGCCATCTACGAGCGATACCGCCAAGTTCTCATCAAGGGAATTCGGATTGCTGGCAGGCAATTCTCTTTCCTGGGTTTCTCGCACTCGTCCCTCCGATCGCACTCGACCTGGTTTATGGCTCCATTTCTCGGCGCAGATGGGCAGCGTCAAAGTCGCGACACCATCCTTGCCGCTCTGGGCGATTTTAGCGACATTCGCATACCGGCAAAATGTGCAGCGCGGATTGGTCAGGCCTTCTCCGAGACGCCTTATGCTGTTGACTTGTTCAAGTCCGGCATCGGTGTTCGTTGGATTCCAGACGTCAAATCGGCCGATGGGGAACGCGTCTTTAGCGACGGCGTGGGGACACTGTCGAGAGATGCCATGGAAGAGTTTTGCAAGGCACTGCCCGGGCGCTCTACGACTGCTACATGTTTCCAGATTCGCTGGGCGGGCGTCAAAGGCTTACTCGTGCTTGACACGAGATTGCAAGGCAAGATTATCTGCGTCCGCAAAGAATCAATGATGAAATTCCCCAGCCAAGATTTGCAAGAACTTGGAATCTGCGATCTTGCGTCGAGACCGTTGCGGCTGGTCCTCAATCGTCAAGTAATCAAGATCTTGGAAGACATGGGGACTGACGATGCGTGGTTCCTGGCATTGCAACACGATGCGCTCGAGTTCCTGCGCGCTGTCACTGCTACGGCCCTCAATACCAGCACTTTCTTGCAATATCAGGACATTGGGAGTGCCATTGGTCTATCTTCATTCATCAAACAACTGGATAAGATGGATATTGACTATCGCCGCGATGCGTTCCTCAAATCTGTCGTGGAACACGTTGTGCTGCGCGAACTGCGGCTGCTCAAACACAAGGCCAGAATCCCCGTTCACAAGGGAGTCACGCTTTTTGGAGTGATGGATGAGACCGGATTTCTTAAAGAAAACCAAGTTTATGTGACCTACGACGCGACACGGGGTAAGAGCGGAGAGCGTCTAGATACCACCTTGACAGACGGTCCTATAATCGTTACCCGATCTCCTGCTCTGCACCCCGGCGACATTCAGTACGTCCAGATGGTGACGCCTCCCCAATTTCACCCTCTAAGAAGCCTGAGAAACTGTATTGTCTTCAGCCAGAAGGGTTCTCGAGATCTACCGAGCCAGCTGAGTGGTGGCGACCTTGATGGGGACCTATACAACGTCATTTGGGACCCTCGAGCTCGCCCTAAATGCACCTTTGCACCTGCTGATTACGCACGCGTTGTTCCTCCGTCCCTCGATAGGTCAGTGACACGCCAGGATATTGCCGACTTCTTTGTCGACTTCATGAAGTCGGACATTTTGGGACTCATCGCCATTCGGCACCAGATTATGGCCGACGTGAAAGATTTTGGGACTCAGGACGGTGAATGCATTAGACTGGCCGAGATGCACTCCACCGCCGTCGACTATTCCAAGACTGGAATTGCCGTCAACTGGCGAGATTTACCCCGGGCGCCACGCTCGCGGCCCGACTTGTAAGCTCGACCCTGCCTTGAGAAAATGATGGCCGTCTCATCATGCTAACTGGATTTCAGCCTCGCTCCCGCACCTCCACTTCGTCTCTACGATCTCGGTCAGATTGGCCATATAGCGGAGGAGGATGATGACGACGGAAATGACATGGCCCTTGCCAAACCTAGGTATCATCGGTCTGAAAAGATACTAGGTCGCTTGTATCGCGAGATTGACGAAGGGAAGATTTGGAGTGAAGACATACACAGGCTTATTCCCACGGATGGTCCGTCAGTGTGGGTGCAGCTGTTGGGACGGGTCCAATACGAATTGAAGTCATGGAACATCGGGACGGACTACATGCGTCATTATGAACAAGCATGGAATATCCGCACACTGTTAGTCAACCCCATCATCTACTAGGCCATGCACACTGTTCAGAACTAACTGAGGGACAGGTACGAGGATTCAATCACGGACAGCATGTGGCACTTTTCGGACAATCCACGCAGCCCCGTTTCCGAAGCAGAAGTATTTTGCGGCTCGATTCTCAATAAGAGAGGAGTGCAGTCACGACAGCAGCGCGAGGCGTCGATCCGGCTCAAAGACGAGATTGACAGAGTCATGACGTGGATCGTTAAGCTCATTCGCGACGGGACAGACCAACGCGGCGACAACACGGCATATCAGGATGACGATGGCGTCACAGACGATCACGACGAGTACAGAGCACTTCAATTGTCTTGGGCGTGCTTGGTCGTGGGCTGTGTCCCATCTGCGGAGCAAGCAGCCAGCAACGGGACCACGGCGCTCGAAAGCTTTCGCGTCGTCGCTGCCGCTTGCTTGCTAAAGGAGCTCAATGATTTAAGGAGCAACATGTTGGAGGAGAAGTTTTCCGCTCTCGAAATCAAGTATACCAAGAGGGGTTGAAGCTTCATTGCGAGATGGGTGTGGGAGCTGTTAGGAACACCTGACGCATGAATAGATTGTACATGAAAGCGAGGCAGGATTGGGACGGGCCTTGTCAGCCATCTTGACAGCATTATTAACTTGTAGAGACAGGGGCCGGACAGGTCCTGACGGTCTGAGCGATTGACTTTATCCGCGCATGCCCAGTGTCACATTATGAAGATGTAGAAGCGGCAGTTTCCGAGCATCAGTTTCTCTACGTAGGGATTCCATGTTTATAACAGACCGGCCGCTGTTGATTCCTTTAGCTGACGACGGCTGACATGAACCCGCCGATCTAAGCGCTCGATTGTGCAGATGCGCAACAATTTCATATGCACCACCGACCTGTGGCTCTTGCATTCTATTCCCACATATAGCAAAGCGCTGTACTGAGCCTGGTAGGTCTTGGATCCGTGACTGGTCCTCTGGTCTGTTATTGCTTCATGCCTTCTTGAAGAGCCGGATACCATAACCTCCACGGGCGTCGAGAGCGTGCGAGTTTGTTGTCCAACATAGATTAGTAGTTCTCTATGGGGTTTCTGCTTCGCCCAGCCATGGACTCTCAGACTTTGTTTGTGTATTTGCGGGTATCTTTACTGTAGAAGCCTACTTTCACGATGACATGCAAGGCAACATCATCATTCGCTCTTCTTGTGCGCCTGATCATACTCTTCATACAAAGCGCTATACCTCATGAGCGGCATCATTGTCGTGGCGGGGGGGGACCCCGCTACGCGTTGACAAAGAGCCCGCGCTGCCACGCAAAGTGAATGGTTAAAGGTCTGGTCTACGCGGTGTGTTGCATCACGTACTCGAAACATAGAACCATGTGCGTGAGCCAGACAAAGCCCTCATATATTGCAACTATATCTCTTTGAAACCCCTGTTCCCAAGATCCTATCCGTGACTTTTGCAGCCATGTTGAAAGTTGTAAACAGAAAAAGAAAACCAAAACAAAAAGAAACCCCTTTTAGTATACACTTTCGCCTCCCTTCTCCCCTCGCACTTTCCCTCTACGCGCTACCGTTCTCGCCATCCACCACCATCTTGTCCTTGGTCGCCTCCGCCACAAACGCCGCCTCCACGGCCGCGCGGCGCCGAAACACGCGCAGCCAGCGCTGGCCCCATCGCCGTATCAGCGCATCGTCCGTCTCGCTCGCGCCGTCTTGCTGCATCAACTCGTCCTTGCTGCCGCCCGCCCACGCCTCGAGCGCGTCGTTGATGGTGCGGAACAGCTCCGTCATGTCAGCCACCTCTTTTGCGCGCGTCTCCTCATCGGCGGCGACGGCCTCGCTGCTGGGCGCAGCCGTAACAAGCTGGCGCACGCGCGACGTCACCTTGGAGACGGTGTTGAAGATGGCCTCGTAAATGTGCGGCTGCGCGAGCGCTGCGCCAGGCGAGCCCTTGTGCGAAGCGCTATCCGCAAGGATTGCCCAGTCGGCGACGGAAAACGGCGTCAGGATCGAGTAGTTGAGGAGCTTCTCGATAATGGACAGCGCCACGCCGGGGTGCGCGTGCCAGTACGCCATGACGGACGAAATGATTTGGCTGCGGGCCGCGGGCGAGGCGGCGCCGGCGTCTAGGAGGTGGACCTTGCTCCGATCGATACAAGCGAGCACGTGGCTCAGCGACTTGGAGCCGACCCAGCACATGGCCGTCACGAAGACGTCCGTGCTGGTGACGATGGGGTCCAGGGCCCGTTCCTTGGCTTGCGCCTGGATGGCGTCAATGATGGGCTGAATCTCCTCGTCTGTGGCCTTGCGGCGCAGCAGGGCGCCGATTTCCTGACCCTCAGTGGAGAATGGGGTGTCTGGATTCTTGTACTTGAAGGCTGGCACGTCCTGCTCCTTCTCGGGGCCGATAAGGTGCTGGTACGCCTCGGGAAGCGTCTTCTGAATTCTTTGCGCAAAGCTAAGGCGAATCTCTTTATCCAGCGCACCGTTCAGGAACCACTTGGCCGGGTGCAGATCCGACAGCGCAGCATCGTCCGACCACTCCGCCCACTTCCACGTGAAGCCAAAATTGCTCAAGTGGTGCCCGAACCAGTTGACGCAGCGGTACGACAGCTCGAGGTCCATACGCGGATTGTTGCGGTACAGGTAGCGAATGGCTCGTCCCAGACTAGGCGCAATGGCGGCCGGTGCCAGCTTGCAGGCTTCCGTGAGGACCGAGTGGTAGTAGACAAGCTTGCAGTTCGGCGTCGGCAGCTGGAGAAGCTGCGAAAAGACCGTGTCGACGGCGACATCCTCAGGCTTCCACGTGGAGCGATTATTGCCGGCGAGGTTGCGCAATTCATCAAACGGAGTCGCGCGCTTCACAAAGGTGCCGTCGGCGAAGTAGCAATCAATGTCCATGAGGAAGCGAGCCGTGGCATTTCGGTTGAAATCGAGGCCGTTGACGGTGTCGACGAGTACGTCGCGGATAAGAGACGAAGCAATGTGCTGCGTGCCGGGCACGGACTCGACGTCTTCCTGATCCGAGTAGACGGAGAGATATACCTCCGGGAAGAGCGCGCGGGGACCGGCGACCATGCTGGCCGGGATAGAGATGGCAGGGATCGCGTGCTTGCGCGCATTCTCAATCTTGTCCTTTGTCTCCACGTCCTCGAGCCCCATCTGCCATGGGCGAGGCAAGCATGCCAGCTCCCACTCCTTGGCAGCCTCGGCTTGCAGCTGCTTCTGCAACAGCACCAGCACGCTGGCAGAAGCAGTCGGGCTCTCTTCATTGCTCTGGGTATAGTATGGATCGACCAGCGCATGCAGCGCATGGGGCTCAGACGCGATGATGTCGGTCTTGTCCATGAGCTCCGCGGCCTTTTGCTTGAATTCACCTGGCGCAGAGACCATGGCATAGGGAATCGTGAGGAGGATAATTTTGACGATTTCGGTTCCGATAGTCTACATCTAGTCAGTATATAATAGTCGCGGCGCGGTAGCGTTCTCGCCCAGCCACGTACATCTTCAGAGCTGGCCGTCTGCAGGTCGGCCGCGCGGTTAAAGAGTTCCTCCAGCAGGGGAAATACTCCATCACCCTCCAAATTGCGTTGCAAACAGGCCATGAACTTGAGATAGAGCTTCACCTCGGTCCACTGGCCAGCGGCAATGGTGCCTTCCAGGTCCTTGGCGAGGCGCTCGAGGATAATCTCCATGGCCTCTGGTTTGAGCGCGTTGGCAACGAGCACCACAGCGGCAACAAAGGGCGTCTTTAGAGGTTGCTCGAGCACCATTTGCAGGACCAGGCTCACGTAGAGGTTGCGCAGGTGCTCATCGTCATAGTTTTCGGATATCATCTGCGCGAGGGAGAGCACCTCGTCGGCCCATCGTCGCAGCGGCGACTCAGCTATGGCGACGAGCTGTCTCCTGAATCGAACAGGCACGGGCGCCGGATCGTGTCGCCTTCTCTGCCGTCGGTCGAACTGATCATCGTCGTCTGTTCATTCAATTCGCCGTTGTCAGTTTCCAGTTTCTTGCGGCAGACAGCGGGAGCTATCAGGTAGCTTCGAACTTGAGCATCGTACCTCTATACCGCCTCTTGCGATTATAACCGCCACCCTGTCTCCTGTCATAGTCGGCCATGGTGCAATTTGGCTGATTAATGCTCCAGGAAACACTGTTTATTCGATTGCGCACCGCAAGCAGTCTCGTTCTCAGGCCTGCAAACGCTTGCGCTACGCGTAACAAGACGATGCATGGAGCTAGCAGGTCGATGTGATGCCTCAGGCATCAGTTACCGAGACGTCGAATCGGAATCAGCCCAAGACTTTGAACACACAGTCTACCACAAAGTTGCATAAACATGCTGTGCAAGACTCTCGAGCTTCTTACTTCTCGGTTTATGAAGACGACATTTCGGCGTCCATTAATTGCGCGCACACTCAAACAGTTCACTCGCATGCAAATGTCATTTAGTACACAGGCACGGAAACACAGCCTGAATTCATTTTTGGTATATCGAATATGCAGCCAAATTCCGACTTGCAATGGCATTATGGAATACAAGCGGCAGGCTTGCGCCACTTTGTCGTTAAGAATGCTCCTCGGTATAATTGCTCTCCGCCTTGAAATAAAATCCACCGTGCGTAATTCATCATCCGTAGCCAGCACATGAAGTAGAAGAAGTTGTGTCGCCAACGAATTTCAGACGGTTAACGCTGCTTTGAGTTCATCACAATCGGGGCCATCCAAACTTGACGCAGCTCATAAACAAAGAAAAAGGGGACATGACGTCTGCTCATCGGCTGAACATGCTTTGCGCAACAACGGCCAGTGGTCAAACTGCCCTGGCACAAGCATCGCTCCAGTAACAGAAGGATTCGTTCGAGCCACTTAAACCCCACGCAGTGAGGATAGCAAAACCACCAGCCATGTAAATGATAGAAACAGAGTAACCGTCGTTCAAAACACGCAACTTTGTCAGCCAACTCAAGGTTTGCGGTCCCCATCTGCTGCAGCTTTTACCGGGTATTCTGCTGCAGCCAATTCACCGAACAACCTCTCCGACATGGGTGTTCTATGCTCATTTTGTTGGCGAAACCAGGCTTTCGACAGACCACATGGGACGCGAATCCCACCACTCCACGAATTTTGGCCGAGCCACCCAATTACTAGTTTGACAGATCGATTGAAGTTCCGTCCAGAATCTCGTAAGCAGGGCTTGCATGCGGAAAAAAGGCACCTCCCACCGTTGCCGTGAAAGCTTAGGACCAAGATGACTAGCCAGCCCCTTTTTGGCAAGAAAATAGAAGAAAAATGAGCACTACCAACACGCAAAGTGCTCAGTCAAGCTTAGCCATCATCTCCTGCTTCGTCATCGGGGTAATGCTGTCAATGTCGAGACCACGTGCGGCGAGAATGGCACGCTGGTGAAGAGGAACTAATTGGCTATTGAGGTCGGGCGCAATGGATAGCTCTGTAGGACAAGAATTTAGCGTCGCAGAGATAGAGAGGGTAGGGTAGAGAGCAAATTCTTACCATGACGAGTGAAGTTGAAGAGCTCTGGAAGATCGCGGAGCTGGCCAGTGCCATGTCTGGAATCGGGGAGTTTTGTCTCAGGATCGCGCAACTCGTCAAAAAAGGGGTGGACCATGGCGTTGACGGCAGCCTCTCTTTCAGTGGGGGTGTATTCGAGTAGCTTGGTGATGAGGTCAATGGCATTGGCGTCAGCTTTGCGGAACACCTTGTTGAAAGGATGCGGCTTGATCTGAGGGAACTTGTGTTCCATGTAGTTGGGGTTCATGGTGCGGATCTGCTCTCTGGTAGGAGTGCCGAGGACTTTAATAATTTCCACCAATTGGTCAATACCAGATTCTCCGGGGAATAGAGGTTGGCCAAGCATCAACTCTGCCATGACACAGCCTGTTGACCAGACGTCTGAAGGACATGTAAATTAGCATGCTGTATGAACGAGATGATGTGTGTGCAAACTCTTACCAATCTTGGTTGTGTAGTTTGTGGCGCCAAAGATGAGTTCAGGGGCGCGGTAGTATCTGGAGCAAATATACGAGACGTTGGGTTCGTTCTCAACGAGGATCTTGGCGCTGCCAAAATCGCAGAGCTTGAGGACACCGCTGGTAGGGTCGAGAAGGAGGTTTTGGGGCTTAATATCACGATGGCAGATGCCTTGAGAGTGAATATAGGCGAGGGCGCGGAAAAGCTGGTAAATGTAGAGCTTGACCTCGAGAATGGGCATGGTAGTCTTCATCTTGTTGAAGAATCGCGAGGCTCGGTAGACAGTCTCGGGAACGAATTCCTGGACCAAGTTGAGGTAGACCTCATCTTTCTGTACATGTCTCGTTTAGCTTGTGTGGTGATGGAGTGCGTGCGTGCGTGCGAGAATGCTTACTCGTTCGCCATTGGAGTAGTAGAAGGCCTTGAGCTGGACAATGTTGGGGTGACGGACAATGCGCATGATTTGAAGTTCACGGTTCTGACAAGGGCTGTTAGTTGATGTTGCCGTGGTAGATGAAGCGGCCACAGTGGTGCATACCTTGAAACGCTTGTCTTGGAGGACACGCTTGATGGCAGCATCCTCACCAGAAGGAGATAGCTTGGTCTGGAAGACGACACCGAAAGAACCGTTACCGACAATTTTGCACTGAGTATACTGAAGCTCTCTGGTTTCGCCAGTTATTCCATCTTGAACGCGCTCACGGATCACTTCTGCAGGGAGGGTCAGTAGTTGGGCGTAAAAGGTTTGGCTGGTGGCCAGAGAGAAAACGGGGTGGGTTGCTCACCTCCCATCCGTAGACTATTGAACGCTCCGGGTCGCTGCGATGACATGCTGCAGATATCTGAGCCAATTGGCGATCCGAATACTATTGAAGGCAGGCGCAAGACCGAGGTTGCGGTATATCAAGGGGTTGTGTGGCTTTTAGGAAAGCCGTATTGGGCAGCAGGGTCCTGAGAGACCCGAGTCAAACTGATACGCTGCGACGCAACGTATACCTTCTTTAGTTGGGAAACGAGAGAAGACGCAATCGAGAACCGAGCTATTGGGTGGACAGATGTTAGCGAGTCGGCTGGGCAGAGTCGAAATATGAGACGAGAGGCGACGAGGCAGCAAAAGGGTAAGCAGAGCGAGTTGGTGGCGCCCAGGACGCAGAGATGCGACAATTTCAGCCAGACGACGGAAAATGGATTAGAAGAAGCTATCATCAGACGCACCGTCAAGCGCGCGGAAAGGCAGACAGAGGCGTGACTGAGAGAGGCCGGCAGAGGAGAGAAATTAAGCGTGGTATGCAAAGGCGATTGTGGAATGATGATGGTAAGGGACGCTGGCTGGGGCTGGGAGGGGCGCGAGTGATGCGGGGCATTGCAGCGTAATGTATGGGACGTGGGTTTGGAGCTCGTCTGCATGCACAAGCTATGCGTCCGAAGCAAGACTGTCCATTGAGGCTCAAACAGCGACGTTGAGGCTCAAAAATGACGAGTAATGAGTACGCAGGAGGATGTTTAAGCGGAAGGGAGCCGCGGCGGAGAGAAAAGCGGGCGATATGTGAGGGCGGCGATGAGAAGCAACTTACCGGCACGAGGATGCAGAATGGGCGCGAGATGCGAGAGGGACGGCGACGACCTGGAAGCTTTACCAAGAAGACACGAACAAGTATAACGTGAAAAAAAGATCTCAGACAACTGCGAAGGCGCAGGTGACGATATAATGCACGACCAGACGATCAGCCAGTAACAGCAGCAGAGGTTGGCTCGGTCAGGACCGAAGAGAGACCTAGGCGAGAGTGTCGTCAGAGATTGGGCGTAGATAGAGCTCTCTGCTTTTTTGTTTCGTTGTGTCGGTCGAGTACGGCGGGCGTTTCGGAATCGACGAGGAAGAGAAGCGAGGCACACAAGACAAAAGGGTGGGCAAAGGGGGGGGCCTTGGTTGCTTGGACAGGCGTAGAGGAAGATGCGAGATGTAGATGCGCTCTGAAGAGGGTGATTTTTTTTGTGTTGGAATTGGAGGGGGAGGGAAATATTAAGCTGGGAAACGGGAAACGGGGGGATGGTGGTGGGCGTGGTGCGGGAGTGGTACTTTCAGGAAAGGGGTGGCAGCGAGGTGCAGCCAAGTACCAATCAGGCTGTACCTTGGTCCTTCAGCGAGGCCGGCATGCTGTTTGGCGATTTCAGTGCGGCTTCAGTGCTCGAAACACTTGACGCCCCCGGTCTGGGCACCTCAGGCGAAGGCCTGACAGCATTGAGAGCAGCGGGCAAGGCACTAAAATTGGGCTTTCATCCACTGGGCTGCATACAGCACCTACAGCTACTGGACCCGGGGGAGAGAGTTGCGGGTACAGACGAGCAGGTGATGTGCTTGTCGAGGGGGTACATGGGGCTTGGCTGACAGCTTGAGCCAGTCTTTGAGTACCGACCCGACAACGACAGAACGGAGAACCCATCCCCCGTCCAGTCGCGTCTCGTAGACTGCAGTTGGCTACAGCGGGGCACTGGCAAGTCGGAGTGGGCTTTGCTTGCTTGCCAACTTGCTTGCTGCTTTGCTTGCTTGATGCTAGGCAATTCGGATGATTGACAGACATGATTTTGCCTGGTTGACTGATAATTGACGATTGACTGACTGACTGACTGACTGACCGGGGCCAACGTCAAGCAGCAAGTCCCTTGCGCATCCCCCCCCCCCCCCGCCGCATCTTGGGCTTCGGATTTTAGGCTGCTCATGTGCCCATCTTTGAGACGGCCCTGCCGGCGCAAAAGCTCGGCAGGCCAAAAGTCAAAACATGTCCATCGTGTCAACCGCAAACTTACTAATTATCATTAGCCAGTCATTGCCATGCCCTTCAAGTTCGTTTCTCTTCCTTGTCCCATTCTAGTATTCATCCACCAGCATCGTGGTGGACCGAGAGATACACAGCTACGTAATCGAGAGGAAATAGTTTTAATTGATTGCAGCGGGTAATTTATTAGCATTGCTAAAGTATTCGCCTAGTGCCTTTGGGACTCTTCATGCAGCGCTCTCCTCACCTCCGGCTATTGTTCTTTACTCCCGCCTCTCGTCGGCTGTCCTTATTCGTACTGGCACACCACCACGCTGCCGGGCCTCAATGTCGCATTCTCTGCCTCATTGCCTCTTCTTGCAATTAATACCTCTCCTTGTTCTTGCTTCATTATTTATCCCTCACTACTTACTTGCATCATTTTCTCCTGTCTCTCCTTACCCACCCTCTGTCTCCCAATGAGGCTTTTGCTGACCCTCCCCCTGCCACCCTCCATCATGTACTAGGAGAAATCAATGATGGAAAGTCCCTTTGCAGGGGTCAGCAGCCCAACGAGAAAGTCGTCGATGCACGGTTCAATAAAGCATCATGTTGATGCAGAGATGCATGTCTACTGTACGCAGCCTCCCATAGTCAAGCCATGGAGCCTTTCTCGCCTGGAGACATGTGGTGGAGCCATAATTTACAGTGCAGAAATCAGCCGTGTGCTCTCTGTAACTCACAGCCCAGCTGCCAGCTGCCAGCTAGCGCCTGTGATGACCTAGGCCCTCGTCGTTTGCAAGTGCCAGCTGCTCTCCAAGTTTTCATCCCCTTGAAAACGTATCATCTCACCATATTCATCAGACTATCAATCATGGACGCTCCGGAGTATCTTTCCGGCCGCGTATGCTCAACCGGCTCGCTCCTCACCAGCCCTCCCTTTCTCTCCCAGCTGCTCTCACACCATCAGCTTTTCATCTCGACATTCATACCCGTGTCTAATAGAGCCCCCAGTGGTGTTCAGCCGCTCATCTGTTGCCGGCATGGCATTGACCACCCAACACCTCTTCCATCTACCAGACCAGGTTGTTTCGACTAAAAGAAAGCCAGCCGCCGCCCCTGCGCCAGAAAAGAAAAAAAAACCAGCAACATCACAAGGTCGCTCTATTCAGCTCCTCAAGTGGAGACCTAGCCCGTGGCGCCTCCAATTACGGCGCTAGCCTTTGCGCTGATCAAGAGATGGCCAACCGCTGACAACCTAGAGCCTCCTATACGCTGCTACGCTAACAAGCCCTTTCTCTGCGGCTTTCTTCGCCTGCTCGGGCCCGGTCCCTGGCTCCCTGGCCGCCAACGCCAACGTCAACGCCGTGTTTGACTAAAATGTCTCCATGTCTGACTTGTACCTGCCCTGAACTCTACAGGGCTGGCCTGCTATAACAACTCCTTTTCGCCATTGTACGACATGACCATTCCATTGCTAGACAGTATCATCAAGCGCTAATGCTAGCTCGCCAACCACATCTGGAACAAGGGTCGCTCCAAAGATAGACGACGACAGTCCAGGAAAACCCCCCATCACCTCGTACACGGCGGGAATGGCTGCGGTCTGCATGTTGCCTCGTCCTCTACACACATTGGCACCGCATTCTGCACCTTTGACACTGTTCAGGGCCCTCAGAAAACCAGCTGCCCCTCCGGCCCTCCTCGTCATCCTGCTCCTCAAAACAGCGCACAAGGGCTAAAACCGGATCTGTCTTACTACCCTGTCCTCCCATCAAGATGGGCCAGCATGGACCAGGGGTTTCCGGCCACCCGCCCACCGGCATTGGCAGCCTGCCACCTGCAACCTGCGACATATCTACTTGCGCCAACCCTACCGGCAGCTTCGACTACCAGCAAGCTCTACAATCCAAAATAGCAGTCCCTCGCTTCACAATGAAACCGGTGGAGAGAGAAACGTCGCCCGCAGAAGATGCATCGGCGGGGCGTGGATACGTGTGGTGGGGCTTTTAAGATGTTCTGAATATGGCCTGCTGCTCTTCCCTTGGCTCCGTCTGCCTACCTGATGCTTCGCGGGCTGATTGGGTCTATTATTGCCAGTCCACCACATTGGGACATGCCCACGCCGTCTGCCGGGGGCACGAGTCCTCGTGCCCTAATCCCGTATCCACTGCCATGATCCATATGTGCCACCGACGGGCTGGTGGAGCGAGTGACTTGGAGGAGTGCTTGGCTCGTGCATGTCCTGCTCCAAAGGATGTCCAGACCATTGGGTCACTTTGGGTGCAAGTGTGCGAGTCTGGTGAGTACATATTGGGTCTCCTACAGCACGGCTCATGTATATGCACCCACCATTGATGCAAGAAGTCTGCGCATCACGAGACACTGAGTGCATTTCAAAACACGTCGACGCACGCACGCGTAACCCGCGTTAATCTGTACTGTTGCCAGTCACACAGTCAACTCGGTTCAGAATTGCCTTACACTTTTCAATGCTTCCTACGGTCGCGACTCTCATCAGTCAAAGCGCTCCATGACGCACAGTGCTGCAGACCACGACCAATTGGCGCACCACAACGCCATGCCGCTGGCGCATGCCTCGAAAAACATCGCGACCTCTCAAGTGCATGGCGTCCAGCTAGTGTGGGCACAACGGGCGTCGGTAGTGTTGCGTGGACACCAAAGCCTGCTACCCCTGCCCTCTGGTCACACTGGGGCTCGACGTCATGCTCCGCCTGCCACAGTAGCACATTCCGTCCAGAGGTAAAAAGGCAATTTTGGAAGCGCTCCAGGTCACAAATGGGCTCTCTGACGTTGTACGATCAGGCAGTGACTCAAAAGCGCCATTCACACTGGTCATTCCTGCGAGTTCCAAAGTCAGCCGGTAAGCATCCAGTCCACGACATGAAAAGTGTGCTTCTCATAAGATACAGAGGTCCTTGGTCTGGCGAGTGGCTGGCGGCGCCGAAAACGCTAAAACGAACCCATCCAGAAGTTATCCTCCGCTCTCGCAACACTTTTGGCCTAGTTGAAATGTCGCTGCACCACTCACAGCGAATGTCTGGGGAAGAAAAGGTGGAATGGGAGGTGGTCTCATGACCAAACCCATGCAGCGCTAACGTCTGGATTTGACTCTGGAGCTAGGGTCACTGAGCCCATCACCATCTGATCAAAAGATGCAGAGAAAAGAATGATACTCCGTAGCGTCGTGTCATATCCCCCCGAACATGTCGTCCCTGGCCAGCTACCTCTCACTAGAGCCGGTCCAGATTCGCTACCTGGTATTATAGCTGGCAGACGGCTATGCCGGTGCAAGAGAATCATGCTATTCTTCCGGTCAGTCAAGATGTCCTAGACGGGGTGGCAACTCCCTACTCCCTCCGGCAGGCCTCTTCTTGAACCGAAGCCATTGACGCAATGACAAGATGGGCTGGGTATGCATTTATTGCCACCACCATTATTCAATTGCTGCTCTTTCCCTAGGTTGTCGCACGAACCGCTTGCTTGCAGTCGTCCATCCTTCCCGGGATGGTAGGCTGGATCCCAGTAATAAGTTCTAGCCTAGCGGCGGCGAGCTGGGGCCACCATCACGCTACCATGTGTTTCTTATTTCGTCCTCCACTTGATCGTCAAATGCTCTCCTCTGGTCTGATATGACAGCATGGCATAAACCGTGGCTGTTTTGCACCAATGATCAACACTAGGTTGATGCAGATGATTCACTTGCAGCCAGGGAAAGCGAGGCAGACTGCCAACAAATGCCTCAACAAAACGCATGTTCTTGCATAGCGGCGAGGTAGGGGCTTGCAGAAGGGCACTAAATACTGACAACGCTAGGCTGCCGACTGGCTAAATCTCGATGGTCGTGGACTCGTGGCCAGTGTTATTTAGAGAGCATCGACGAACCTGGGTGGCGTCGACATTCCACCGAAATAGAGTGCTTGATATCATGGCTTATACCCGTCTGCTTGTTGTTGGACACCGGGAAGCCAACGAGTCATCATGGCACGCACACGCGAGACGCCGAGAACTATTGAAGAAAAATCATTGCGCTCTCTCCGGGCTACTATCTGGACACCCATTCAGGCGATGCAATCCTCGATTAATCCAATTATATCTCTATTCAATCACCAAGAGTCTGCTTTCCATGGCAGCGTTGCACCGGAAAGCTACTGAGTACTTACCTTCAAGTATTAGGGGTACGCCATCATCAAAGATGGGTCAGGCTATCACAAAAGGGGCAATACACGGAGCCTCGTCTTCGGCCTTGAGATTGTGTCTCATCCGCAAGCCTGCAGAGCTCCTCCATGTGTCATGCGGCCGGAGATGCGGCCTACAACGTTGTGCACCCGCTGCAGTCGGCTCTTTTTGTCCACTTCCCATGCTCAAGACCCAGGCGACCACAAATGCAGACGGGCCATGTGAACAGTGCTGTGTCCGTACGAGCCTGTTGCTTGTTATGACAAATGGGCACATACAATGCAGGACGCGGTTCCAGCCATTGCATTTTATTCGAGTCACAAATGCACCCTACAATTGCTGCAATTGCATTACGAAGCGATAGAGAATGAGGCGAGCTCAAAAGATTGCTTCCAATATCAGTACATGGCGCGGCCTCAATCGAGGCGTGACCAGCCTCACAGCAACCAACCAACCTCGCTTTCTACCTGCACGGCCAGCCGGCGGACGACCGACCCATGGCGGCGCCACCGGAGCAGCTGATGAATTGCAGGCAGGTTGGCAGGCCTTGCAATAAGCAAAAAGCATGGCGGATTGCTGCGGCTAGCTAGGCCCCTTTTCCCATCCACTCAGCGAACCCGGCAACGCACCACCCTAACCCATGACCCCCTGCTGCCGTACCTGATCTTGTGATTGCTCAATTCTTTTTTTAAGGGACCAAGGCTTGATTCAATGCATGGCACGCACAGCCTCGAGCCGGTTTCCTCAATGTGTCTCGGACCAGTCATTCGAGATTGATTCATGAGCTACCAGTCGATAGGTATGTACGAATTGGGCACGGTGTACTAGTACGGTGTACCTGGCAAGTTTCCCCTTGCTGATGTTGGTCCAGAGCTATTGTTCCCAATTGAAGCTCTCTAGCATGTTTCTATTATCGCTCGTTACAAAACATTTGATACCATGCCGTTATTGAACCGCCAATGGATGACCGCAGCGCGCATCTTGCACTTTTGATGAGCCCATGTCTCGAATGACACAGCACGTGGCTAACCAAAACCTCCCGAGCTTTCCTTCGCCAAGTATGTGCGTATGTACATGACGGCGTACATGACGGCGTACATGACGGCAAAACACCACTTTCGATCGAGCCGAAATAGAAATCAGGCCAATCGAGTTTGCGGCGCCTCTTATACCCCTGTTCCGGTATCGCACTTGCCAACTCATCTCATGAATCATCCCGGCTGCGTGGATTCATTATCCACACGCGTTGGCGGAGCCTCAACATCCCAGGCCATCGTCCCATCGTGTAACCGACACGGCGGCGGCGGCGGTGGCGGCGACGCCCCCTGCACTTCTCTTTAACTCTTCGGCCTTTTACTCTTAGTGCGCTGATGCCTATATTACGTCCTTTGGTCCTGTGCACGGTGTGCCTCAATACCCGGCAATACGGTGCTCGCATGGCTATTCTTTCCCTGCCGCATATCATGTGGTGTTACCGTCTTCTGTCCAATCCTCCCTGCCCCTGTATGCACACGTAGCTGGATTCAAGGATCATGTGTAAACCGTAACAGATCCTGTATTCCTCTAGTCTCTTTCTGGCATCTTTTGATGTCCAATCTAAAGAGTATCACATGGCTTGAAGAAGGAAAAAGAGGCGTACTCGGTACGTGTCACGACGGTGGCGTTCTCGGGTGTGACATGGCGAAGCACAAAAACTGGATAATTGACCAAGACATGACTGGGAACTTGGAAGAAAAGGAAAGCCCTTATTTTATGCAAGGATGGACAAAAAGAGAAATTTCCATCGAGGCTAGTAGACCGCTAACATTGAGTTGGAAAAAAAATGAAGAGTCGTCAATCTGAAAAAAGGTTCCTCATGCGCGTCATTGTGCAATTTCTGTATCACAAAATCTTTTAGCCATACACAGCAAGAAGCGAAATCTCTTTCGGTTCACATGACACGATTCACGCCGCAACAACCTTTTCCCGCAACTCCGCCACGACAGTCTAATCCTCGTCGTCCAGTTTATCCGCCACCGTGTCCTTGGACTTATTGATAACCTTTTCCGGAGGCCTCTCCACGGGCGCCGCCGCCGCCGTTGCGGATGTCTCGGTCGCTGCGACCGCCGCGGCAACGACGCCCGCCAGCGGCGTCATCTGACCGCTGGCGGGTAGGCTCTCCGGGCGGCTGGCCGATCCAACAGGCGGGGCGCTGCTGCCCGCGGCGAGTAACTTCATGCCGTCGGGCGAGCCGGGGATCATTTCAGGGTCGAGGCCGGGGATGTGGATGCGGCGTGCCTCATTCTGGTACGCGGCAGGGATGATTTCGATGATTTCGTCGCGCGGGAACCGCAGCGCGGGGATCTCGACGGTCGAGCAGTGCATTAGGTAGGCGTACAGGACGCGCAGAACTGACTCGTGCGCAATGATGAGCAGGTCGTTTTGCTCACGCTCCAACTCGAGAATGATGGGTTCAAGACGGACGGCGAGATCGTGATAAGACTAATGTAGACAAGTATATTAGCGTGCGAGTTGATGGCTATGGCAGGAAGGTGAGAGACGTACCTCTGCGCGGGGATACCGGTGGTGGTAGGGGTCGACTTCGTGTTTTTCAACCTCATCGGGGTAAAGTTGGCGAATGACGCGCTCTGACAGCTTCTCACAGATGCCAGGGTTGAGCTGGCTCATCTGAGATCGTTGCCGAACTTTGTAATTCAAGTCCCGTAGAGTGTCTGCTGTCTGGATGGTGCGTAGCCGCGTCGAAGTCCACACCGTCAGCGGCGGTAACGAAGCAGCAGTCTCGCCTGATTCGACGTGTTCTTGCACGCGGTGTTTGAGAATTGTCTCAGTCATCTTTTTCGCGTACGTGCGGCCGGCGTCGGAGAGCGGCGCATCGGCGCGGAACGAGTCCTCGTCCGTCGTCGTGCCTGCGCGGACAAAAAAGGTCTTACGGGCCTTGATATGGAGGTTGGTGAGATAGAAGACGATTCTGTGAGAGAGATAGCTGAAGTTTACATTGTTGTAAAAGAACTTCTCGCCGGCGTTGATCATTTTGATATAGTTGAGCTCTTCTTCGGCCATCGTCTCAAACACGGGAATTCGGACTTCGATCCGCTTCAGATAAAGCTTGGCAGCCTCGTCGGGATCCATTCCAGCAAACTTGTGGCATGTTAGTATAGCCCAGCCTGTGTGAAAGAAGAGGTGCATACGTCTGGGGAGGAGATTTTGACGTTTCTGGCATTTTCCCGCAGGATACGCTCGTCATCCACAAACGACTCAATGAAGAGGGTCTAAGATTGTCAGCGAGCTCATCCATCTTGCTATCTTCCGATTTCCTTACTTGAACGTCATGCTTGGCCAATTCCTTCGCCAGGGAGCGGCGACCGCTTGCAGTCGGGTTTACTGCGTCGTAAATGGCGACCTGGCCGTTTTCATGGTTGAGCCAGCCGTAGATATCCTCGCGACACTTTTTCAGAATTTTCTGACGAAGAATGACCGATTCCGGAGAGGCGTTTGGAAAGAAGTAATCCTTTGGAACAGCACTTTCCGGGCCAATGGTGGCTCGTCGGTAGTCTCCCAGGTGAAAGATGCGCGTCTTGACACCAAGCCACCCGAGATAGCGGGCTAGCGACACACAGACGTGACTTCAATGGTCAGTACTATAAAGCAGAAGCTCGGCTGAAAGTTCTCACGTCTTTCCTCTCGCAGGAGGTCCAACCATGACTATGGCTATCCGACCCGAGTGAAACAGCCGGCCAGACATGGTGCTGTAGAGCTGGGCCGGAGCCATGTTGGAGGAGTCCTCGGTCACATCGTGGATGCCGTCAATGAAAGTCGAGCTCTTTCGACGGTATCGAGGCGCATTTGCCGCAATCTCGGCGGTTCTGTGGCGGTTAGCATGTTGTTTGTCCCCGATTCCGTGCCCCGATATCCCACCACCCCACGCGATTTGCTCCGACAGTTGTGGACAGGTCCGCGGGGCCAGTGGCGGGATGAGACTTGTTGAAAACGGTGCTGGTGAAGCATTCCAACGTACAGTAATGTGTCCATCGTGAGGGGAGCTTTGGTTCCCCAGAATCTAAACGGCGAATTTTGTTGCTTAACAACGGGGAGGCTTGGTTTACCGCTCCCGTCGTACCGCCAAAGGCAACGGCTGACCTGTCCCGTTGGTGGGGTGCGTGATGACAGAGCTTGTTGTCACCACCTACAGCAGGCAAAAGATCAGAAAATCAGATGTCCAGATGTTAACAAGGCCCTTGATCTTCCACGTAGAGAAGTTGTGGAGAAACAGGAGTGTAGCCTCTATTTCGAGCGAGGAGAGACATAAGAAGCAGGACTAAAAGCCCAGAAGCACCGTTTACTCAGCTATCCAGGGTAAGTGGCTTTGCTATGTACTGCGTGGCGTGCATCAAGGATCTCGGCCTAGATAGATTTCGGCGGGGCAGGACCTTATGTAATGAGCCAGCGGGGAGTGTTAACAAGGCGTTATGAGAACTTGAATGAGCCAATTGGCGCCGTAAAAACGTGTGTGCCCTTTGAGAGCCAGAAAGATTGACATTGTGCACTGCAATCTCTTCACATTCGCTCAAACTCCCGTTCTGCGCAAAAAGTCTTCTCGTAAATCGATTTGAGACCGCTTGCCGTCAACAGCACGTGCGCCTGACCACAAGCCGTCCCCGGAACGGAACATTCTATATGCCGACCCCCCCAATTGGTCAGAGACAGTTCATCCACACTGTGGCTCCAGCCGTCATCAGCTCTGGAGCCACTTTTTGCTGGTCAACACCAAAGGAGACGGGCCTACCCAATTGGGGCCACTGAAAATTATTCTCCTGCCTTCTCCCATCCCCAACTCATCCGAGCTTCGCCCATCCGCGCCCCTTCGACCATCCCGGCGTCCACGGCAACACAAGACTCCTTTCTTAATTCCTATCGTGACCTGGTCTTGTGGACTGGCCTTTTATTCCTCTTTACCAGCGTGCATTGGTTATTCTGTTTAGTTTCTCCGTCGCACCTTCTTCCGCATTCCCCTTGGTACCGTCGTCGCCTCTAGGCCCGCCCTCTCCCCCAAGCATCACCACCACAATGGCCGCCGCCGTCGAGTCGCTGCGCTCGATTCTCTTCGGCAACCCGATCGCGCTCACCCTCGGCGATGCGCTCAACTCGTTTTCGGAGCGCCGCGCCAAGCTCGGTCTGGCCAACCCCGGCACGATAGAACACCTCAGCAAGGAGGTCCAGCGCGATGTCTTCCTCACCAACCACATGTTCACCGGCGTTCGCGCCGACCTCACCAAGGCCTTCAGCATGTCCCCGCTGTTCCAGGTTTCGCACGGCTTCGCCATGGGCGAGAAGTTGAACCCTTACACCTTTGCCGCCATGTACGGCACCTCCAACGTAAGTCTGGCATTACTGTCCCTGTTTTCCTCCCTTCCTTACTTCTTTGCGCCTTTGCATGCTTACACCTTCACTCAAGGTCTTTTGCCAAGCCAATGTCGATAATGAGGGCTCCGTCTCTGGCCGCTTCAACCTCCGATGGTCGGACAGGCTCATCTCCAAGGTCCAAGCCTCCATGTCCCCCGATAATCAGGACATGGCTCAGTTTGAGCACGAATATACGGGCAACGACTTCAGCGCCAATTTTAAGATGCTCAACCCTTCATTCCTCCAGGGCGGCCTGACAGGCATCTTTATTGGCAGCTACTTGCAGTCCGTTACCCCCAAGCTCGCGCTTGGTCTCGAGTCTGTCTGGCAGCGCCCCTCTCTGGGCCAGGGCCCCGAAACTGCCGTCTCCTATTGCGCCCGATACAAGTCCGCAGACTGGGTCGCGACAGCGCAGCTCCAGGCCGCCATGGGAACACTCAACACCTCGTTCTGGAAGAGAATTTCCGAGCGCGTCCAGGCCGGCGTTGACCTGACCCTCGGCCTCGTGCCCTCTGCCGGCATGATGGGCGGTGGTCTGCAGAAGGAGGGCGTCACGGCCGTCGGCCTCAAGTATGACTTCCGCATGTCCACGTTCCGTGCCCAAGCCGACTCCAACGGCAAGTTGAGCTGCCTGCTCGAGAAGCGTGTTGCGCCCCCTGTCATGGTGACCTTTGCCGCCGACATTGACCACTTTACGCAACAAGCCAAGCTCGGCCTCGCCGTGTCCATCGAGGCCGCTCCCGAGGAACTTCAGGACCAGCAGGAGGCTCTCACCCAAAACGCCCCCAACATTCCCTTTTAAATAACGGCCGTCGACTCCCGTGATAGTCCTGCTCAACGCGGCGATGGCTCGATTCTACTTTGACGAAAAATACACAAGAATCGACAACCCTAGCGAACCCGAAAGCAGCGAGAGAGGCCAGACTGTCCATCAATTCTTCCCCTTGTTTTCTTACTACTTTCTCCTCATCACACCCTTGTGCTTTTAGTAACGCTTGATGGCTATCCGCTTTTTTCCACTGCTTTGGGCACGCGCACACGGACGTTTCATCATTTTTTTCTTAAAACCATAGACTTGGGCGGCGCGGAGAATCTCCATATTCTACATGGCCAGGCTCAAACGAATGACTCGTTTGGGCCCTGTATATTAAACTCCTCTTTTGTTTTGTTTTGTTTTCTCTACTTCTCTTTCCATTTCTCTCTCATTGTTCTTCTTCCCACTGGGTAAGAAGAAGAAGAAGAAAGGTCGACGTGGCGGGAAGAGGAAAAAGAAGAGGCACATTTGTTGGCATATACTTGGGTTCTAACCAAAGGACAAGATAAGAAGTTATTTGATTTGATGTGACAGCTTGCATCGAATAGTGTACAAGACAAGGGGCAAGTTTGCAAATGTGTTGAGAGCAAAAGTCAAAAAGGAGAAGCTGAATGAAAAAGAAATGCCACGAAAGCAATAACAATGAAGACTTTAATTTCTCTTCCCTTGGTTCACCAGCATGGGCCATGGGAACATGTGTTTATTTAGGGGAGCGGTGTAGTCTATGCCCTATGATGCTATGGGAACAAAGAATGGCCATGCGCCCTGGTTGGCGTGTGTCATGACGAAAGGCAACCACTATTTCTTCTGCTCTAGGTGACGTCGTCGAGCTTTGTGTATCCAAATGATCTCGGCTCTGCAGATAAAGGTAAGAGTGGCGCAGCTAGGAAGAGAGGAACGAAAAGTGAAAACTGCTCTAATCCAAAACAACAATACTGCATCGCCATGGTGTATGTATGAAAAAAAACCCGAACCACTCCTCTTTCTCTTCTCATTCACAAAATAATGAAAAGTAACTATACCCAAAACGCCGCCTTGTTTCATAATCAAATCATCAATCTCGTCATCTGCTTGGCCGCTACATCAGGACGCATTCTCGGTCCGGCTGCGAACTGTCCTTTTGCTTGGCAGGCTTGGGAGGCTTCTCTCGCGACTTGGTCTTGTGCTTTGACTTGTTGCGCTGAACCTTGGTATCTGGCTCTACGGCAGTCGCAGAGGTAGCAATGGTGGTGGCAGTCGTGGCCGTATTGGCGGTGGAGGGTGGTTGCTGTTGGCTATCGAGGTTGCGGAAAACTTCAAAACTGGCATTTCTTGGCGAGGGTGATCCTAGGGGAGTTGACCCTCTTTCCTCGCCACTCTCAGCACTAGGCAGAACCTCCCTATTCTGCTTCATGAGACCACCAAGACGAGAAATGGTCAGACTAATGCGTCCCTCGCCAGACTGGCTACTTGGCCGGCTCTGACGACTGAGATTGAAGCGCGACGCAGCTCGCGAGAGCCGAGGCGTCTTATTGTCGCTCGGTGAAATAATGGGAGAATTAGCCTCTGGTGTGCGAGTCGGGGTCATGATAGGCGTAGCAATGGAGGACGTGGTAAAGTTCGCGCTATCACGCCGTGACTCTGTAGGCACGGATCCAGAAACCGAGGGCCGCGCCGAACCATCAAAGACGCTAGCTGTGGGCCGCTCATCATCCATGGAAAGGCGGATGCTAGGAGGCTTACTCGGATTAGACAGTCCGCCATCAGTCGCTGCTCGAGAATTCTGCATCTCCAGACTGATCTTAGATTCCTGGTAAGAAGGCGGTCCCGTGGCGGTGCCGTCTATCGAAGGGCAAGCTACCTCCAGCATGGGCACAACCTGGTAAAATAGTAGATAGGGCATCTCTTCGGTGAGAGACTTCTTGATGTTGTCAACATAGGTGACACGGGGTTCTTCGAGATCATCAAATTTGACCCATTGGGCTTCTTCATAATCCGGAGGTGGATCGATGTCATGCCGTCTGTTGGAGGTGAGAACTTTGGGAGCAGCTCTCGCAAACGCAACATAGTGCCCACTTTGGAGAGAGTCGCCCCGATGGCAGATGACTGATTGTAGCACAAGCTTGAAATCTGAAGTCAAGGGTGAATCGTCCGCCGTTGTGTCGGGGCCGTCAGCGAGCATAAAGTGTGGAAGACGAAGGCTGTCTGGAATGTCGATATAGGTATTGTGTCTTTTTGGCTGCCCAGTTTCTGTCATGGCGTAGCGTTTTAGACAAATGCCAACGACAGGTCGCTGTTTAAAATTAAGCACAACTTCAGAGTTGCTGCGAGGCTCATTCGCTCGAACGGCGTGCCAAGCTATGACAGTTAGCCTTGTTTCCTTCAAGTTATTTTGTAACGCCATGGCAAACTTACGGATAAGTCGGAAAAATTGCCAAGCAGGTATTGTCACGGCCTTGACCACCATAGAGCCCTTTCGCTGTGGCTTGCGAGTGTCATCGGCATCTGTGCTTGTTGGCTTCCCATTTGCATCGAGAACAACCCTTTGAATAACGCTGGCAGACCTGTGTCTCAAAGAGAGCCGCTTTGGTATAGCGGAGGCCTCAAGTTTGGGCACCTGATCATGAGAGACACCTGTAGACGTCGCTGGCCGCTCAAGGGCGGGCAAGTCACTTGCGACTGATGAATGGCTGGGAAATTGGCGCAAAGGCGACATTTCCACGGGCGAGGCACTAAAGGTTGCAGATGCACCGTTCTCTTCGCCTCGAACAAGCCGCATCGTATTTTCGTGTAAAAGAGTAGGAGTATCAGGCCCCTTGTCTTCCGAATTGGATTTCTTGGCTTCTTCACTGTCCCGCAACACGTCGACTTGGGCGTTAAAATATTCTTCAAGGCAGTCTTCAAGCCTAATTGCTTTGTTGTCATGATTCGGTGGTACCGCCAGGTTCAATAGACGTTCATAGACGACCTTGTGATCATCTTCGTCTCTTCTTCCTTGATGAAAAAGATCGACCTGTAAAGATAAAAGTGGGAGTTGAAGGGTCTCGGTGAGAAAAGCAAACGCTTCGGATGTATCTTGTTGTTCCAGTAATCGGGCGTCTGGCCAGCCACTGTCGCCCATAGATTCTTGAATTAATCGAGTCTGTTCGATGTATCAGCATCTTGTCTTGCGCATAGATAATGCATTATAGTGCTTAGCATACCAGATCGACATTGATTAGCTTGCCAGACCGAAGCAGATTGACCCATACCCGCAGCAGATTAACGAGCTTCGCCTTGGGATCCTCGGCTGGAAATTCCGTCTTTAACATGCACTCAAAGGCATCTAATTTGCAAAACATGGAAAAGAGGAGGGCGTCGAGGTAGCAAGTGACACCACCGCGGTTTTCAGCGCCGAGCATCTGCACACTAGGATTGTAAGGAACGATTGTGCCGGCAGCGGATTTCTGCTCGAGGCTTATGACTTCGGCAGTGTCTTTGGCATCGCCGTCACCGAATCGAGTACTGAGCATCTCTCGGATATGCTCGCTGGTGACGTTGGTAATATTGAGCTCATCGAGGCGGCGGAGAATATCCTCAACCTAGCAGCTATTTAGTCGGCCAATCTGCAGCAGAAGACGGAAGTAGCTTACCTTGGCATCTTCTTCAGCCTTGTCGACTGTGTCCTTTGACTTGGCATCGCGACCAAACAAAGCAAAGAAGGCCTCAGTCGATCGGGGTCGGCTCTGGGGAAGGTGGATTTTTAGCATGAATCCGACTGGTAAAGAAAGCGATCCTGATCTCACCTTCGAGGGCGGCGCCGACTTGCTTCTGTTATGCGAGGGATTCTTGTCCCGAAGGCTCAAGAACTTGCGAGGAAACTCCTTCATGCTCAAAATCCACTGGGGGTAAGGTGCTGTCGGAGGATGATGCGCGTGGTTGCGATGTGCAATGCCTCGCAGATTTTAGCGAGGCAGCCAAAGATGAGCAATAGTCATGATACGGGAAACACGAATTTAAGTAGCTTGTTTGTAGGGGCTAGACGAACGAAGCTCTCGGTGGCGCGCGCGATGCGGGACCGGACGAGGATAGAGTGCCGAGTAGCGCTGGCTGGCAAAGGTTCTGTTGCTGCAGGGCGAATGGCTTGCGAAGGGGCTGAACTAGCGGGGCCGGGGCTGATGCGGGATTGCAAAGGATGTGAGAATGATGTTGGAGAAGTCTTAAGCGAGTCGGGCGTCTAGCAATGTCCGTGGCCAGAAGCAAAATGGGAGCTTGTTGTCATCGCGAGATTTCCAGGGACCTGCCAACCAAGAACCCAGGTGAGGCGAGGCGGGTGGGGGCGGGCTGTTGGGCTTGTTATAGCGGGGTTTGGCTCAGCGAGGGCCACTAAACAAAGGTGATGGAGTACTCGCCTTTCTTTGAGGTTATGTCAGGGAGCTTTGCGCTCATACATTTCGCTCTCCTTGATCATTAAGCTCGAGCTCTTAAACAAACAATTTCCTTAGCTGCATAGTAGTCATTGCACTGATATGATCAATGCTCTGGATTCCAATATGCTTTGTCATTTGAGTTCGCCCAGGCTTGCGCCTGCTGTGGCGCTAGTGCCCAGCTGCCACCGCCACAATCTGGTCCTTTGCCTTAACCTGCTGCCTCCAGCCGCCGGCCGTCGTACGCCGTAGGGTATTCTCGCCTGATGAAAACTTTGGTGTGAACTGAATATATTTTAGTCTCATATACTTAGACGATATCCCGTCACACGTCCAACATGTGAAGGTGCCCGGCAGTGTTGACGCATCGTTCCCTAACTGGCTGGCGCTGGTGACCTATGGCGGCGTGAGTTGATGATGCTGGCCAGTAGGCAGCCATATTTGTTAGTCTAGGTTGCCACAATCTGCTGTCCAGACACGAATACTTCTGTGTTGTGAGAACATTTAACCTTCTTTCAACACTGGAGCGTCACCATGGTAGAGGATTCAGTTACGGTCGTACCCGTTCACCCAACTGTTGCTGTAACCTAGAGTAGTTTGCGCCTGATATCTGGTTCCTGCTTGTCTGTAATTCTCCGGCACCGCCACATCGCTTGTGGCTGATAACGCACGAGCCACACTCCATAGGTACCTGTCTAGTAAATTTGCAGGCTTGCACGACCACGCGAGATTTGACATCTCCATTGCGACGCCGTTTTTCGCAACTCCCAATCGATTGTCGCCATGACTGGTGCCCGCAAAGGTATGCGCATACTGCGCACCGTCAGCGGCAGACAATGGAGCCAACAGGCTGCCACGCTGTGTGCTCGCCGCTTCGCTTCGTCTTCAGCGAGCCCCTGGGCAGCCATTGAAGAGTCGACGTCGTTCTCTACGCCAGGCCCCGACGAAAACGCTGCCAAGTCCTTCCAAGAGGCCAGGGCCAACACCGCGAGAGATAAGCAGCTACCTGGTGGTCGGTGAGTAGCTTCTTAGCCTCATGCTTGCGCCGTCACTCTCCATGATATCTCATCGACGCATGCAATTTTGTTCGGCGTCACAGGCAAGATTCTAACATGTACATGCAGGTACCAATACCACCCTCCCAAGTACAACCGAGGCCCCCTCCATCCTATCCAGTCGCCGCCCTCTTCCGACCCAACAGCACGCGACTTTGTGCCCGGACCGTTTAACCTGCCGCGGCTCAAGCACACTTATGACAGCACCATTGCGCCGGACCTGATGACGCTCACGTACACGCACAAGCCGCGCGGGTACGAGGCGCCCGAGTCGAGCAAGGGCGAACTCCGCGAATGGGACGGTTCGTCGCCTTATCATAAGAACCGTCCGCGCCGCGGCCCGCGCGGCGGGCAGTCGGGCCGGCTGGGCCTCGTTGAGCGCGAGATAAGCTGGCACAGCCTGCCCGAGATCACGGCCGTCACGGTCAACTCGTACGCGCCTGCAGCTGCCGATAACAAGGAATACCTCGACGTTGCGCGCGCCGTCGTGCAGGCCATCACCGGCGAGTTCCCCGAGACGACGCGCACTCGGTCCAACGTTATCCACTGGGGCGTTCGCAAGGGCCAGAAGACGGGCGCCAAGGCCACGCTCCGCGGCGGCGCCGCGTACGAGTTCGTGGATAAGCTGGTGACGCTCGTGCTGCCCAAGATCAAGGACTGGCCGGGCGTTAAGGGCAGTTCTGGTGACCGCGCGGGCAACTTGGCCCTGGGCCTGGCCCCCGAGTACATGTCTTTCTTTCCCGAGCTCGAGTATAATTTCGATGTATGTTCCCCGTCGAATCCGCGTATGCTGTCTTTGAAGCTGACACTTTCGCCAGATGTATCCGACCGGCTTGATGCCTGGCTGCGACATCATCATCCATACGACCGGGACCTCGGACAGGCACGGACGTCTGTTGCTGGAAGCTCTGGGATTCCCATTCTACGGCAAGGTCACGTACTAAAGCGAATTACGAAGTGGAGCAAGGAGAGGTGAAGAGGACGACGAGTGCTATTTGTCATTTAGCATAGACATGTTCCCATGTACCAACACTTGTATGTATCAACAAGAATATATTTCTTCAACAGTGATCTACCATCTATATCTATGTTTCATTCAAATAGACCTGGTATTCCAGATGCTGGATTCTTCATAAGCCTAACGCCCCAACGCCAGAATTCATGCAATTATCCGCCATAACTGCTCCGTCTATGCAGAAGTGCCCTTGGCCTTTTCGCGTAGAGGCGTGATGATGGTATCGACGGCCTCCATATCCGTCGCATCCACCTTTTCCGCCGCGTGCCCTGCGGCCGCGAGCTCCTCGACAGCCGCGTCCAGCGCGGGCTGGTAGTTGCGAATCGCCGAGCTCAGCGCGTACACGGCCTTGCGCCGCGCCGTCTCGGACTCCCCCTCGCCCGTCGCCAGCGCCACCAGCGGCTGGATGCCGCCCGCTGCAAGCAGTCGCTCCTGTGTCTTCTCGTTGTTCTGGACGGCGGTGCCGACGCACCAGGCGGCCATGGTGCGGATCTGCGGCTCGTCGTGGGCGAGCTGGGCGAGCAGCGGCGTCCACAGGCCGAGGTTGGCCATGTTGTTGGCGTTGTCGAGCGACTCTATGAGCTGCTCCAGGTTGTCAAAGGCGATGAGCTTGTTCTCGAGCGTCACGTCCGCGGCCGTGATGATCTCCATCGACGCTCGCATCAGATCCGCCTCGGAGGGGCCGCCCATGAGGGCGGCCATGACTTCGGGGGTCAGGTTGGAAGCGGGTGCGGCGGCGACGGCGGTAGTAGTGTCGGTTTTGCCGTTTTCCGAGTTTTCGATGCTCCAGCGAAGGAGGTCGTTGAGCCGCTTGTCATCCATTGTGGTAGTGTTGATGATTTTTTTGGAGGGGTAGAATGAGGCGGGGTGCAGTGTGTAGTAGGGGAAGGTGTCTTATGAGGTGAAAGTCTGCTTTTAGGGAGTCGTATGGAGAAAATATCTGTCCAAAACCTCTATAAAAGTAAAATTCAACAAACTTGACGGCAATGTAGCTGCTTTAAAAAGACGATTAGCGTGAGGTTGCTCTTTTGCATCACAAAGCTCTCTCGAAGATCCGCCTACCTTCTCGAATCTTCATGAAGGCGCTAACCACACCTGGGCTAGTGCCATTTTCCGGATCAGCAACGACTTGACAATGGTCAAGGATTGGGGAGGGGATGGACTACGTAGATACGACAAGAATATGAGGAAATTCGACTATAGACAGCGGGCTCCACGCCGATATCGATTCAATTATTGAGTCAATTTGGTTGCGCGATTAGCTGCGCTTCTGTGGTTGTTTACTTTGTGTGATCCCTACCGGCGCTGCACTAGCACTGGCTCGTTACGGAGCATAGAATCAACTTCTTTGAGGGCTTGGTATAAGCCCTCGTTTGACGACACGGCACTTGAATCCTGTAAAGAACTGCAATGCCTGATATCTTTAGCCAGGCAACATGGTGTGCCCAATTTGTGCATTGGGTGGTGAGTTGATCAATCTGCAAGACAGGGATGCAGTATCAAGCCGGGAGAAGGCCGCAGCTTGAATTACTAAATTCGCTTTGCAAAGAGGCAACCGCGCAGGGCAAGGGAGGTACTTAGAACTGAAATCGGAGAACGGGTGTTAGAAGCGGCCGAAATTAGCTCCTTGATAGTGAGCCAGGTAGGCGTTTTGTCCGTCCCGATTAGGCTCAAAGGCGAGGCGGCCAAATGTACCTAGTGCGGCATGCTGTTATTGCCGTCGAGCAGGTGTGAATACACAGGGAAAAGAAAAAACATCAGTCGATATTGATTGGCTTCTTAGGCCTGGAGAGATGGGATCTGACAGGGGTATTTTACTGTAGAACAGGGTTTTCGATGTATCAGACAGTGTTTGAAGGCACGTGAGGGATGCGATGACGCAACGAGGCGATCAGAGGGTCGGCGAATGCAGTTGCAGGTCAGAATCTAGATTCATGGATAGGGAAATGTAGAATTGTGCATGAGTGCACCCCGCCTCGTAAAAGTATGTTGCTTGCGCGTCTTGGGCCAAGAGGCGAGGCGAGTTAAAGGTAAATGGGCCATTGTGGGATGGGGTGACGACGCCAGGTTGCGCCACACGAGCGGTCTTGGGTGAGGGTGAGGGAGGGCAACGCGCTAGTTATCAGGAAAAAGCTTTGCTGATCCGGGCATGCAGGCCAAGGCGTGGGAGGGTTTGCATATGTCAGGGTGGTTTGCAATGTAGTGTGGTATTATTAGCAGCATGCTCAGCGAAGAACTGCGCGGTGGTTGGAACATGGCGGCGTCTTGGGAGGGGTTCTGTATCAAATTTTTTTTTGGTGAGTATCGGCCCTGGATGTAGACGCAAGATTTGAGCTAGAGTCAACGGACGAATGATGGTAGATTGGGCGTGTTGGATGACGTCGTCTGAGATGATTGACAGACAGCCCGTTTACAGTGGCGGCGGGATGCAGCGGTGCGTGTCGCTGAAGAAGGCCAGATTTGGCGGAAAGCGGCGTGGCTCAGCAGCAGCCCAGCCACAACGCAGCCTTGGATCCACAGCATGTAGGAGACCAGCGAATCAGAGGCAGGCAAGGGCTGTGGTTTTTGGTACCAAGTGAGCACTGGCAGCTGTCCAGGACGTGCTGCAGCTACTGGTAGCGCCCCCTAATGTCTGTGACAGCTGGGGCTCTGCATTCCTGGGCGGGCAAAGGAGCACAAGAAGCTCAACCAGTGGGCTGGATAGCCCTGTGAATGGTTATGAGGCCTGGTATGGCTTCAGAGAGGCACATCGAAATTTTTGTTATTTTTTGCCTCTGTATTGAGGCATCGAGGGACAGAAGTAACGCATCTACGTCGCAAGCAAGGTACCTAGGAATACCTAGACCCCTCTCGTTGGGTGCCCCCGCCCACAAGTATTTTTTCGTTGGCGCCTCTTATTGCTGGCGTTTGGCCACGCACCAAAGGACCGGCCACCCGCTCGCACCGGCACTATCTAGGTAGGTAGGTAGCCACAAGCACCAAGGTACTTGAACTGGCCAACAAAGTCCAAGCAAACACAAGTGCTCCCCCGGCCATTCAAGGCGGCGGAGATACTTGCCTCCTTTCCTTGCGCCCCTCTTCCTCCACACCTTCCTGCCTTGACTTTCCCTCTTGTTCCCTCGTCCCTCTTCAAAAACATTCAATTCCCACTCCATCTTCCTTCTCCCACGTTTCCGAGTCTTTTCCCCTTTGGCTCATTCTCCATCACCTCTGCCGTTTCATCCAGCTCTCGAGGTCATCGTCGTCCTTTGAGCTCATCTTCTCTTTCCGCACCTCGACTCTTTTCTTCGTCACCAATCTCAACTCGCAACTATGGAGGGTACGTTGCCTCTGCCAGCTCGCCGTCGCGTTTACGCAATCCCGCCCCTCCCCGCGGTGCATACTGCTGCCACCACCAGCGATGCCATTGTCGTATTGACTTCTCGAATCAATTACTGATATGCCTTTGCGTTTTTACAGAAGAAGTTGCTGCCCTCGTCATCGACAATGGGTAAGCTCATTCCCCCCACCGCCTCACCGACATGTTCGCCAGCCTGAGCCCCCTTACCCCTCCTGGTCCGATCTGCCATGTCGACAGAGGCATCGACGTCCGCCCGCGCCGACACTGCGCGCGCTTTGTGTGGACGACGCAGGAAGGGGACAAATCCAGGCGTGGACTGATGGCAGAGGCTCCCATTCTTTTCTTTCATACTGACAAGCGCAATAGTTCCGGTATGTGCAAGGCCGGTTTCGCCGGTGATGATGCGCCCCGAGCTGTTTTCCGTAAGTACCCACCCCACTTTAGCTTCTGCCGCCAGCTCGCACGCTTTTTGGCCCAACGGCAAATCGCGCGCCCGATGGACGGTGATGCTTTGCGCTCGAAACTCGAGTCTTCGCTGACTCGTTACCATAGCTTCCATTGTCGGTCGTCCCCGTCACCATGGGTAAGTCTTCACGAGAGCAACAGCGATGCGCTAGGCAGCATTCGCGCGCATGCGCCACTCCCAACGCCGACGCCACCATCTAACACCGTTTCGCAGTATCATGATTGGTATGGGCCAGAAGGACTCTTACGTCGGTGACGAGGCTCAATCCAAGCGTGGTATCCTCACCCTCCGCTACCCCATTGAGCACGGTGTCGTCACCAACTGGGACGACATGGAGAAGATTTGGCACCACACCTTCTACAACGAGCTCCGTGTCGCCCCGGAGGAGCACCCTGTCCTCCTCACCGAGGCCCCCATCAACCCCAAGTCCAACCGTGAGAAGATGACCCAGATTGTCTTTGAGACGTTCAACGCCCCCGCCTTCTACGTCTCCATCCAGGCCGTCCTCTCCCTCTACGCCTCTGGCCGTACCACCGGTATCGTCCTCGACTCTGGTGATGGTGTCACCCACGTTGTCCCCATCTACGAGGGTTTCGCTCTTCCCCACGCCATCGCCCGTGTCGACATGGCTGGTCGTGATCTTACCGACTACCTGATGAAGATCCTCGCTGAGCGTGGTTACGCCTTCTCCACCACAGCCGAGCGTGAAATCGTTCGTGACATCAAGGAGAAGCTCTGCTATGTCGCTCTTGACTTTGAGCAGGAGATTCAGACTGCTGCCCAGAGCTCTTCGCTTGAGAAGTCGTATGAGCTTCCTGACGGTCAGGTCATCACCATTGGCAACGAGCGTTTCCGCACCCCCGAGGCTCTCTTCCAGCCCTCCGTCCTCGGCCTCGAGTCTGGCGGTATCCACGCCACCACTTTCAACTCGATTATCAAGTGCGATGTCGATGTTCGCAAGGATCTCTACGGCAACATTGTCATGGTATGTTAGCTATTCTGTTGCGCTCACTTCGTCGCTAACTCTTTTAGTCTGGTGGTACTACCATGTACCCTGGTCTTGCCGACCGTATGCAGAAGGAGATTACTACTCTTGCTCCTTCTTCCATGAAGGTCAAGATCATTGCTCCTCCCGAGCGCAAGTACTCTGTCTGGATCGGTGGCTCCATTCTCGCCTCCCTGTCCACCTTCCAGCAAATGTGGATCTCCAAGCAGGAGTACGACGAGAGCGGTCCCTCCATTGTCCACCGCAAGTGCTTCTAAGGTAAGTCTTACGTCCATTTGCTACAGCTACAGCGGAATCTTGACTAACTGGTCCTCAGCGAGGAAAAACCAAAACAGAAACCTCGTTTCCTTCAGCGCAGGCGAGAATTGCGAAGGTGGCAGACGGCGCGGAATATTATCAGCATCGTGCGCGCCACAATCGACTTTGGTACTCGCCGCATGCGTTTGATAGAATCAAGGAGGCTGGGTGCTGGTTCTTTGAGGGTAATGGCAAAGGCCCGTGTGATGTAGCCCGGCTGGGTATTTTACGAGGCTTACGGACTAGACGCTGAAGTTTCGCACCAAAAATTCTTTTTTTATATCTTTGCTAAAGGGTGTAGCCCAATGGAAGAATGCGACGGTTAAGTTTGTATACTTATAAAAGGTGTTGTGATTTCAGCAAGCAGTGCTTGAGATGGCTCATATTTGCCTGTCCCCGTAGTGAAGTTATCATTCCTTGTACTGTAGCTTTTTTGCCTGCTTGTACTATCAATTTTATCTGGTTGTGGTATCTGTCGGCTGCCTTGGTGCTACATCGCGGCTTGTTTGTGCTGAGTCGTCATGCTCAGCCGCCTTCTCTACTGGCTTGTTTGTCGCCTGTTCTATCTCGTCACCAGCATTATTCCGGGGTGAATCGTCTTGATCACCTGCCTCTTTCCCTTGCCGTCCTTGCTCTGTCACGGCTGCCTTTTCTTCTTCTAGCCTTTTATACTTGCGCCTGCTCTTCTTGGCCGCGCTGTCTGCCCTCTTCTTCTTGACCGCACCGACAATGTTGGCGCGGCTCTCGTCGCCCCGGCGCAAATCGTCTAGCTTTTGCGCGAGAATCTCGCGCGCGTGCTTGCGATTCTGCGACCGTGAGCGCGTAGCCTGCGACTTGACGACAATGCCGGTGGGTATGTGTTTAAGTTGCACGGCGGAGTTGGTTTTGTTCTGGAGGTAGAAGGTGTCTTAGTGAGTGAGGATAGAGAAGGGGCAGGGAGAGAGACAAGGCCGGGGGAAAGGGGGGGGCATGTACGATTTTTTGACCGCCGGGGCCGCTGCCTTTGAGAAAGGATTCCTCGAGTTCCGAGTCGGGAGGCGGCGCGGGGCAAGAGGGCATGGACTTTTGGAGAATGATGGGCGAGGTGCTGAGAGATCGAGGGCCTGAGGTCAAGAGAAGGGTGCGACGTAAGAGGCACTGCATGGTGCTTGAGGATGGCAGGCGGGACCCCCGGAATTGTAGTTTAATGAATGAATGAGTGGTTTTTGACTTGGGGTGATTGGATTGAAATTAGGAGCTGGTGTTGGATACAAGTCCAGGTGAGCGTTGCGGATGAAGGGTTTTGAGACTACTTGAAGTGAAGCGGCGCAGAGGACGGCGGTTTGGATATGGGGTGGGTCGCTTGATGTTCTGGCGCAGTTTGCTCTGAGCATACAAAAAGCAGCTTCTGGGACTGGAATAGTGAAGGACTTGAGGGGATATAAAATGATGACTTCTCTGTTGAGATTGATCGCAGAAACAGAACAAAACAAAGAACATTGGCTCATTGTTTTTCCGGGCCTTGTTCTCTCCAGGCTTGGTAGAGCAGGGATACAAGACCACTAACATGCGCAATCGCTGTTGTAGTTCACCAACATCTGGAAACATGATCGAACTCCTGCTTTAGGATCCATGATTTTTATCTGAGGACCGCATCATTCTCAATTAAACTCTTGATCTGCGCAAATGCTACAGGGAACGCCTCGGGAACACTATCACTTTTCTCCAGTCTTGCTGGACTCGCCAGATGAGCATATATATGTAAGTCGTAATGTTGTAGTTTACTCACCCAGAGTCTTACACTCTTGCACTATTCGAGGTATGCCCCTTGTTGATCTGAAAATTCTGCTGATATTTCTTCGACGCGCATCATCTCTACGCCGTTTCCGTAACCGTCGACGAATCGTCCTCGCATCATCACCTCCCAAGCTTCGAGTCCGAGAATGCGTCTGATGCTTGCTATGAGGAACAGACGTTTGCTGGCAGATCTGACATCTCGATCCTCCGATACTAATCTCGACAAGCGGCAAGTCATTCCACCCACAGGCGTAGTCTTGGCCCACCGAAATCGTCACTCCGGCTTTGTGCCATGGCACATTTGAGCCGCTCGGTTGCTCCTGTGCTTCTACATTCGGCTTCTCACCGATCAAGAGCTTATGCCGCCCGTCACTGCCTCGCGCATTGCAGTCCAAGGCGACGAGTTCTTGTTGCGGTCTGCGTCCGCTTGTGACGAGCACCGTGACAAACGGCACTGGCGAGGCTACGCGAATCAGATACCCAAAGCCAAAGTTGAGCGTGTCCATGACGCACTGCGACTGGAGCTGCATAAAGTCGGCCCATACCGACCAGCACCGCTCTGACTGGAAGAGAGGATAGAATGTGCGCTCGGTGTGCTGGTTGATGCAGCGCAACGCACGCTCGTAGTTGTTGATGAGAGTTTGCGCTATCATGAGGAGCTGCTTGTTGGAGTAGCGCCCGGCGCCAAAGGCGACGGCGACGTCAACGGCAGAGAACCAGTTTCCTTTGGCGTACAGAATGAGAGTCAGGTCCCGGTGAGCCCACCCGTTGCTGCCTCGGTGCACCTGACCAAGCTCGCGAAGAACCGTGCAAAATCCGATGGGCCTGGCAGTCGTCAACACGGTGCCCTCCGAAACAGTCGCCGGCCCGTACGGCGTCACCGTATCCAGCCCCGACGCCGAAGACAGCACATGCCGCTTCGCGCACACCACTTCGGCGCATGTCAGCCCGGCCGCCTCCTCCGGTGGCAGCACCGCCGGCGGCACCATCAACCACCGCAGATGGCCCGCCTCCAGCGCCGTCTCCGTCCAGCGCCGCCACGCGTCTTCCCTCGCTTCTCCTGGGCGCACAGCAATCTCGACCGTCGAGACGGCCATGGCGCCGTAGACCTCGTCGACGGGCAGAAACGCGGCCCGGTTCCCGAGCATCTCCATGACGCGCGTGCGGTCCGTCGCCCCGGTGCGCCGCGCTGCCATGCCCGCAAAGTGCGAAAACAGCCGCTCATAGCGGCCCGTGGTCGGGTTGTTGTCGTCGTCGTCGTCCCCGCGGCGCGCGCACTCGGAAATGCCGAGCTCCTCGCAGAGATGCGGGATGGCGGCAAAGAGCTCGTCGCGGACGGAGACGGGCTCGAGGTCGGCGCCGATCCAGACGAGCTCTGTCGCGAGCAGGTACTCTTGCAGCGTCCAGACGCGCGTGCCCCAGGCAGCGTCTGTAAAGCGCGCGAGCACGTCCATGGCGTGGACGAGCGTGGCGCGACCGGCGCCACGGGTCCAGCGGCGCCGCGGGCCGTCGTCCGTCCAGGCCTCGGTGTGCCAGACGGCGAGGGCATCGTCGAGCTGCGCGGTGCCGTGGTCGACCTGGGCCTGCGTCAGACGCAGCGTGCTGGTGAGGATGACGAGGACGGCCTGGGCGTCGCCGTAGATGCGGCCCATGAGCGGGATCTGCTCGCACATGTCCTGGTCCGAGTCCTGCACGATGCAGAAGAGGTCGACCCAGCAGTGGCGGACGTGCGGCAGGGCACGCTTGGCGAGGGTCTGCTGGATGGCGGCGCTGCCGAATGAAGGCGTGAGGGGGAGCTGCTTGGGGAAGACGCGATCGGACCAGGCGTGCGATATGGCGAGGTATGGCGGTGACTGCCCAATCTCAAAGACTTGGACGGTCCATGTGGTGATGTTGATGAGCCGAAATGTCTTCATGTCGGCTCCGAAGTTTTGTCAATCTTGTCCACGTAGACGTGAATACGTGTGAAGCAAGAAAACCAGAGTATCTTGGCGCTGGTTGACTGGTTCTTGCTAGGGTTATATGGGCAGGCCTTGACCATGATTGTGGCGGAGAGCTGAACTGCGCCAAAGCTCACCAATTAGACGTAATGGAGATGCCGCTCAGGACGGGTGGTGAAGGCCAGAGAAGTGTGCCATCCGTTAAGTGAGTGGCATGAAATAATGGTATGCCGAAAGCTCGAACCTGCCTCGAGACATGGGGTTCAATTATTGGAAGAGCTGCTGCCCCCGAGTCGGTGAGTTGGTGAAGGTGGTGTAAGTGGCAAGCTTATGCCATGTCGGTACCACCCAAAAGTAGATCTCGAGGCTAACTTGTTGATGACTTTGCACAGAATCGAAGTTACAACTGACAAAAACATTCAATGATTCAATTGCCAAAAAAAAAAAATGAAATTACAATACTAGCAAGATGACGAGTTAAAGCCGGTCCGGCGTCGACCAAACCGTCAGCAGCGCTAGCATCACAGTGACGTGACCGACCCCCTGGCGACGAGACAGTGGGGGAGGGAGGTCCCTTTTAATTTTCAACCTCGTGCCGTCGACTCCGAAGAGACATGATTGACAAGCCATTCTTACAACGACCACGAACAAACACGAAAGGACGATCAGCATCACACACAATCGCTCACTTGGACCCGTGAGCTTTTTACCTCTGTCAACCCGAGAAGGCTCGGCGCGCCGGACATCAACGGCCAAAACTCGATCCTGTTCGACACTACCCTTTCCACAGACGATTTTGCGACGCATCACGACCATCAATTACAGTCCACGCAAGCAGGATCAAACCACCTCCTCCTTTGTTTCAACAAAATATAGCAGCATAATACCGCCATCATGTCTACTTTTGCCCAGTTTACCAAATGGCTGCGCAAGAAACAGATTCAGATTGAAGTCACCTTTGCCGTGTACATGTTTACGCCCTGGGAGAAGTTTGCCTTTTGTACGTCTTGACGCCTAGTTGGCTCGACATTGTTTAATCCCTCGCTAATACGCCACCCCTTTCCCCTCTCCTGACAGACTCCATCGTCTTCCTCCTCTTTAGCCTCACGTTCATCGCCGCCGTCCTCTACCTGCCCCACCATATCACCGTCCTCGCCGGCCGCGTCTGGTACTACATCAACGGCGACAGCATCGACGTTGCTGCCTCGGCGCGCGGGGCTATCCGCGAGGTCCTGACGTCGGGCGTGCTCGACGCCACCATCCCCATTGTCACAGCCGGCGCCGTCGACACCGCGGCCGTCAAGGCCGAGCTGTAAAGCAACCGCGGGAGCGTCTGGGACGCCGAGCTCGATGTCATGCAAGGGTGGTGACTGCGCATTGTGAGTCTGCGGAAGAAAATAGAACTTGGACATAGTGTGTTGCATGACGAATGGGACACGAGAGAGATGGACAAGCAGAGCACGCCTGCATCTGGACAGGATGAATGACCAATTCCCTTGGTCCGGCGTGGTGTACATAGTTTGTGGAAGAAAGGCATTGGTGATCGTTCTGCATTACTAGATTTACTCAATCAAGAGACCCTAATGATAATACTACTATACTGCATCCTTCACATTACTCGGTGTGTCTTGCGAATTTTTTCTATTCCTGAACAAATCATCATATATTCGTTTTAGGTGCTTTGCAGAAAGCCATCTTTGAAGGCGTACAGTCGCAGGGAAGAGTCCTCGCCAGCAATGGCAAGCTCCGCAGCAGCAGAGCCCCCTTCTTGCCAGGGACGCCACGCGAGCTGCAGCACCATCTTGGGTAGGTGCATGTGAGCAGGCAGCGGCTGCTCCGTAGCCTCTGCGCCATCCGCCGACACCAGATACGTGCCGACGCGCCCGGTCTCGGTGCCAAAGGCCAGCACGTATCGGCCCTGCCCCTCAACCACCCGCGGCAGAAAGTCGACGGCGGTGACCGGCACGCCCGTCGACACGGCCGCCGCCTGCACAAACTCGACCCGGCCCTCGGCGTTGGCCTGGCCGCGCCACAGGCGGATCTGCTTATCGCGCCCGGCCGTCGCAAAGATCCGCGGGTGGCTCGCGTCATCAGGAACGGGCGCCCAGGCGCAGTCGAGAATCATGCGCGTATGGCCCTTTGGGTTGGCCTGCAGCAGCGCGTATGGCGTCTCCGCCGCGGCGCCATCGGCGGCGGCGGAAGATTGCGCGAACACGGCCCACTGGCGGTCGCGGCCGACGCTAAGCAGAAACGCGTCGTCGGGGGCGAAGCGCAGCCGGGTCGCGGTCAGCGTGTGCGCGGCCAGCGGCGGCCGGAGCTCCGTCCAGCGCGCCGTCTCGAAGAGCCGGATTACGGCGTGATTGAGCGAGCTGGCCTTGCAGGCGCTGGCGACGAGGCGGCCGTCGTGGCTGGCCGCAAGACACGACAGCTCATAGCCGTGACCGTAGAGCTTTTCGGTTTCCGGCCAAAGCGTTGCGCGCGAGAGAATCTCCTCGAACGGCGGGCGGTCAAGGTCGAGCTGCGACTTCTTGACTACGGACGCAGGGTCCACGGCCTCGCGGTCGCGGTCGTCGACGGGCTGAATATCGGTATCGTCGTCTACGACGGCGTCAATGGCCTTATTGGAAAGACCGAGCACGGGCATGTTGGCGGCGTCGGGCATGGATGCACCCGCGCTGCCGCTGCCGATGCCGCCGAGACGGTGCAGCATCGCGGCGACGGCACGCGGCTCGCTAAAGACGCGCATCAGCTTCTCGTCGGCGCCCGACACAAACTGCGTAGCGCTGATGGAGTCTATGCAGTTGAGGTCGTAGCCGTGGATTTGCGGCCGCGACATTTCGTGCCACGTGTTGGCGCCCGACGACGTCCATTTCGTGTGCAGTCGCGTTGTCTGGTCCAGGCTGGTCGAGAGCAGGTACTCGCCGCCTTTGGACCAGGCGATGCCCGTGACGGCCTTTGTGTGCCCTGAGACGGCGACGCAGGGGCGCCACGCGTCCTCGGCGGCGTCGTGCACCCAGCGGCGCCAGCTGCCCGTGCGGCCGAGGCAGGCGACCGAGTTGCCATCGGGCGACCATAGGCCGGTCCAGAAGCCGCCCGTGCTTCCCGTGGCCGTCGTGGCGCCCTTTTCGCGGCTGATTTCGCCCAGCCGCACCGCGCTCACCCAGATGCCCGATGTTGCGTCCGCCTCCCAGATGGCGAGAGAGTTGTCCGCCGACGTGGACAGGAGCTGGAGCGTGCCGTCTGTGCGCATGTGCCAGCGGGCACTGTAGATCCAGTCCTCGTGTCCCAGCAGCAGCGCCTCAAAGATGACGGAAAAGTCCTGGCCGGCGGCTTTGATCCAGTGCGCCTTGTTCGAAGGCGACTTGCCGGGCATGTAGGCGCCGTTGGATGGGTCGGCACCATCGGCGGTCGCCGCGGGCAGCTCCTTACCCTGGTGGAATCGCCAAATACGTACGTATTTATCCTGGCTGGCTGACGCGAGCAGCAAGTCGCTCCTGGGTGAGCTGTTTTCTCTCGCAAAGCTCAGCGACCGAATCCAGCCCTCGTGGCCGCGCAGGGTGGCCTGTAATTGGAACTGAATGGCGTCGGCCTTGGCGTCTGCGGTAAGAATCTGTATACTGTCCTTGGTGCCGGCCGCAGACAGAATAAGCACGTTGGTGTCATCGCTAAGCCAGCTCAGAGCCAAGGAAAGGGGGAAGAATTTGGGCGTTGTTTTAATGGTCTGGAGCAGCTCGAGCTTGTCCGACTCAAAGCTCCAGATGTGCATGGTGGCGTCGGCGGCACCGCTCGCGATGAGCCATTTCGCCGGTTTACTGGTGAGACGGATTGCCGCAATGCAGTTAACGGCGCCGGCATGGTCGTGTGATGTGTGCAGCAGTTCAAATTTCGATTGGTCCGGAGTGGATTTCCAAATGATGAGAGATTTGTCGTTGGCGCCGCTGATGAGATAGCTTGCCTCATCGCTGTCCTCTTCCGGGAGAAACGTCACAGCCTTGACAACATCCCCATGCCCGCTCAACAGCCCCGATATTCCCCTTTGAGCATCCTCCTGTGTTTTACATTAGTATTGCGCATATTACAGGCCAAGAATGCTACTTCGCAGTCGTACCTCTGGTGCCCAAAAGGCGACGTTGGTGTCTGCGCCAAACGCCAGCAGGCCACCCCGACTCCAGTCCGCAACCGCGGTTTGCCTATTGGCGCCAGCAGACAAATACGCTACAGAGACGTTTTGGCTGCTCATATCATTTGGTATCGCCAGGCTTGCGCTGTTGGTGTGAGTCTGAAATTTGTGTCCACCTCGTACTCTGATTGGCTGCCGCTGGCCATGGTCCAGGTGACGGTTTTTGGTGATGACCAGAGATTAGTCATCATTTGATTGGTGCAGCCGTTTGCTGCCCAACGTCGAATGTGGACAAACCTCGGACATGAATCAAAGAACAGAAAATATTCTCTTCTAACTACGGCGCTATTTTCAATCTGACTTACGAGACCTGAGCAGGTAGTAGCTTTGAACCTATGAGCATGGCTGCTTCTACAGAGCAATTATCCTTGGCGGTCGAGTTCTCGTACGTCCACCCCGGCTGTGAATAGAGCTGTCAATTTTTCAATGCGAGGAGCTGTGGCCGCTGTGACCGACCCACACTCTACATGAGGCTACGGCAATTTGGGAAGAAGACAGAAGCTGACTTTGGACTAGGGGCGGACTAGAGATGCTGTTCTCAGACCAAAGACTGCATTCGCTAGCTCTGCCAGCTCAGGACACGGAGGGAAAGCCCACCACTATCGCGTATTTGATCAACCACCTCTGCCAGAACGTCATGAATGACACCAGAAGTGAGCTCTTTATCTTGGACGGCCATCTGTATGTCTCAAACTCTGCACACACTACCGGACATCGCAGAGAGGAAGGCTACAATGTCCCCATCCTGCTGCTGCCGCCTTGCGTTGGACCGCAGTAGCCTAGTTGCCTCTGCACTGCTCACTTGCGCAACCTTCTCTTTTTCATTCTTGGGGCTGAGCTCAGAAGCTAACCTTTTCTGTCAACCTAGACGACCGGGTATCTTGGTCCTTATCAATGATGCAGATTGGGAGCTCGAGGGCGAGGAGACGTATGAGCTGAAGAGTGGCGACAACATCTTGTTTGTCTCGACGCTCCACGGTGGGTAGAGTGTTCTTCAGGCTCTCGCGCGTGCGAAAACCTTGGAGAGGGGCGGGGGGGGGGGAGGAAATCGTCCCGAAAACCGCATGCTTGACGGCTCATAACTGAGGACATTGTCTCGTATCGAACACTGAAAAAAGGGCGAGTGGCTGAGCGACCTCACCGTGTCTTAGATCCCTACACTGGAGAGCGGCGGCCCAGCATCTGCGTCGATTCAGCTGTGCAGGGAGACGGCGGGCCATCACCTGAGAGCAATAGAGTCAGCCGGAAGAACATAATTTGCGCCACAGCCTGGCGCAGCTATTCCCGCCGTGCTATTGGTGTTGGCTGTTGCCCTGCACACCTCCAGGCTGGACAACATTCACTGGTCGAGAGCGGCCTGAGGAGCGCTTGGGAACATCGAATGGGATGCGAAAATAGCAGACCACGTGCAATTGAGCAAAAGTTAGACCTAAGCATTTCAGATTCGTCCCCCGCCCCAACCGTCCCCGTCATCCATTTGTCGCCGTTTTTCTTGTGTTGCGTCAAGGCTCGATGGGGTATGTCTAGTACGATTGGCAGTCTCACTGTCGGGAATTTTTGGTTTCTCGCCGAGACATCTCAGAGGCTGACAGCTGTCCAGCACCTCGCTACGACTCTCGAGAGCGGTGGGGGTGTTGGCAGCATAGAGGCTTAGACTCAACAGCATAGCAGCTTCCCCCAGGCCTCTTGGAAGTGGTATACTCTGCCCACAACACTGCCACTCGAAATGGTCACCCGGAGAGCGAATCCGCATGATATGCCAATAGATGTCCTGTTTAAGGATACTCTTTCAACCGGACTTGGCTTCCATCTGCGGCTCGGTGCCAAGTTCCTCTTTCGCTATAGCCCCGATGGCCTGGCGGCGAGTGGTGGTGGAGGGATTGGTTGGCGACTGCAGCGTGACCCGACAGCTCGGCGCATTTGCTTCCTTGGGTAAGACAGGCACGGATGTGTCTGCAGACAGCGCCGCTCAAATATGTACGCCCCTCAGGATACTACGCTAATGAGCCGTGCTTGAGTAGTGACGGCAGGGCGAGAGGCTGCAGACTAGGTGTCAGATCAGGGTCTCGGGTCTTGGGACACTGGACGGGCGGCTGCGTACGATGGCATGGGCGGCTGGGTCGGCCAGCCTTGCCGCCGCAAAGGAAAATGAGAGTGTGTCTGTCTTTCCCGGGACGGCCCTCTTTGTCGCACAATTCACAATGACGCGGGCTGTACCCTGAAATCTGGGCAACTATGCGGATATCGCTGGCTAAATTGCCATCGTGAAAAGAAACACGCCTAGGACACTGTCTCTGTCCAGTGTTGGAAAAGGTCAGACAACACAGCATCCCGCGCCTCCACCATTGAAGATCAGGACGAACAATATATCTACGTTGCTGTATTACGCAAAGGTCCCAGCAGAATATGTCGAGGTCGATCGATCCCACCGCAAGCGCGGCTTGTCCCGCTGAGACTTGTAGGGCTATTCCGTGATTTGTGCCGTTGCGCGCGGAGCGCGGGAGGGTTGGATGGCGCAACTTGTGCCTGCGTCATCATCCTTTTACTTCGTTTTCTTTTTAATTCTGCGACGCATTCAGGCCAGAGTTTCTCAAGGGGGGTGTGTGGTACTCATCGCGTATCGGCTCACGCGCGCAAGTCCCTGCTGACTCTTGATCTCATACTAGGAACAACGAAACCTGCAGATAGCACAACGCAGGATAGCACAACCCAGTTGTCAGTCATGCCATGCAACAACAGCAGGCATCAAATTTGAACTCGTTCGCTAGATGGGCTGTCCTTTTGCTCTCGAAGCGCCACTACATGTCCCGTTTTCTTTAGCGCTTCTTCAACGCTATTTTGAGTCTTGGCCTTTCTCTCTCTCTCTCCCCCTTATTTTGCGTCTTTCTTTTCCCCGTTGGCCGTGGTTTCAGTTCCCCGGACCAACCCCGCCGCTGCGACTGCAGGACCAAACGGATTAGGTGGTTCTTGCAAAACCCCTTTCGGGAGCAAAGTCAACGCAAGGGATACCCAAAAGAGGCGACGACAAACAAAGGGGGGTGGCGTCTTTTTTCTTTAAAAGTCCTTGTCTCTCGGTGGCCAAGTCAAAAAGAGTTCACCCCCCCGCCTACTTCCTCCCTGCCTACAGCGGGAAAAAAAGTACGGGACGACGCTATTCAAGGGTGTGCAAGTCAGTCCCGCCACCAGGGCGTATGCTGTTTTTAGTGCCGCTTCGAATGGAACGTCACAGGTTTTTATTTCTCCGTCCTGTTTCTTTTCCTCTCTTCTTCCTCTTGCCTGTTCATGTAGGGGTTGAGGGCGTGTGTAGTGGTGTGCTGGTTCAAGTCTGTGGGTGTGGGCTCTCAGCCACTTTGTACCACTTGGCTTTACTACTACTAGGAAGGGACGAAAATCTTTTATTTTAACACAAGCTGGAATTTGGCATAGGCGGAATTTGTCATTCGGCCACTGGCGGGTTTGCCTTCTGTCTCACCCTTTGACAGGATTCAAGTCCGATGATACACAAGGAAAAGACGGAGAGAAAGAGAGAAAAAGAGAGAGAGAGAGATAGATAGGACAGGATGAGTAAGCCGGAAGTCACTCTGAGCTCTTTTCTCCTTGTATCATGTTACACAGCATGGGCGTGCGTCGTATGCGAGATAGATTGAGAACTGACAAAAAGAAAAATGGCCAACTGGTAGACTTTGCAGGCCATCACAGAGCTAACAGTCCTCTTCACTTCTTCTAGAATGTGCCATGATCAGATCATTGCTGCCGTGTTCCATGTTACTACTAGTGAATGACATTCGAAAGTCGGCTTCGAGAAAGGAAGTCACTGTGGTCAGCTGCAAGGGATTATTGGTACAAATGTGTATTGTGCGCTTCATATTACTCCTCCCCGCGGATCCATTCTTGGCTTTGAAATATACAGACAGGAAAAAAATGGCAAAGTACCAAAGTTTGATCGTGGTAAAGCCAAGATATGCGGATGCCGAATGTGTAGAGCCAACTCTCCCAGGAGGGTTGCCAACAAGCAGCTGTGAAAAGAAGGTGTGCAGTACAAGATTGAGTAGTTCAGATAGCCAGCCACACCAGAAACAATGCGCACGAGACACACATAGAAAAAAAAAAGGACAAGAGGACCTCCAACTTTTAGTCCGATGATCGCGTTGCAGTTGCTGCAGCGCCCGGCGATGCAATACGGTGCAGCCGCTCCACGTATGCCATCCCAAAGTCAACGATGTTTTTAAAAAGAGCATACCCAATCCAAAAATTTTAAACAAACAGTAGCGCCAAACAAGAGACTTCCTAGATTCCGGGCGGGATCTGACTGTTGACAGAGTATCATGTCCCCGCCAGGTCATCCATGTACAATCATAAGAATATTTCATCACGTCGTGTCAGCTCCAACCACCAGAGTCGACTTTTTGTATCCGTTCGCTGCTTCTCCAAAAAATTTCAACTTTCTCTCTCATGTATAATTCTCGTTTAGTACAAGCGGTCGGTGAAGCTCATATGATGACCGTGTTCCTCCTCGTAGAGAACATCTTGTTGGTCAAACATGGTGTACTCGGGATTATGCGTTCTGGGGATGCTGGCGATTCCGGGAGCAGTCGTCTGGCTAGTCAGGTCGTAGGCAGACATGCTGTGGTGTCGGGGAACATGGGGCAACGGCTGCTGAGGCACAGGGCCGGAGAGGCTCTGGGATCGGGGTTGGCCCTTGGGCTTGCGTGCTGCGACAGTGCGTGCCTTGCCACGACCCTTGACGCCCTTGTTGCTGTTCTTGTAATGCTCATGGAAGTACTCAAAGAGCTCTTGGTGCTCTTCGGGGACGTCACCCTCAGCAGCAAACTTGATAAACATGGCAGTCAGTCGCTTGATACTTTCTTTGTGAAAGTTGTTCTGGTGAGTCTTCATATTGCCAAGCTGGGAAAATGTCTTGTTGCAGTCGTCTAGCTTGCAAACATAGGGCTTCATGCCCTTGTGAGTTTCCTCGTGGGAGCGGACATTGCCACGCTGAGCAAAGGTCTTTCCGCAAATGCGGCAGGAGAAGGGCTTCTCGCCAGTGTGACGGCGCATGTGTGTCTTGAGGTTGCCGCGCTGAGAGAACGTGAGTCCACAGTTCTCTTTCGTGCAAACGTACGGCTTGGCACCAGAGTGGGTGCGGCGGTGAATATCCAAATGAGTCTTCTGAACAAAGCTCTTATTGCAGTTGGGGCCATCGCAAACCCACTTCTTCTTGGGCTTATTGTCGGCAGCAGCGACAGTGCTGCCTGGGGTGGAGGGCTCAGTGTGATCAGCACGGGGAGTGTGAGCAGGAGTAGGGCCTTGGGAAGCCTCCAGACCGGCAGCGGAATGCTTTCTCTGGATAGCCTTCATGAGCTCGTCGACATCGGTGTCAAAGTTGACTCTGTCAACCGGGTTAAGAGTTTCGTTGTAAGTAATCGTTTTGGCGTTGGCGGTAGGGTGCGAAGAAATAGACGAGCGCTTGGTGGAGGCTAGAGAGTCGCTGCGGGTTGAGGGCGAAGAAGCCTGCATCTCGTGGAGAGACTTTGAGTCGCGCTGGAAGATAATGCGAGGCTGGTCGACCTGGGGTAGCTGACGCTCCTGGTAGTCGTTACGGAATGGCGAGCCAACGGGCGAAGTGGGCGAAGGGCTGTGATACGGCACATATTGAAAAGCATTAGGCCCCTGGTATTGGGGTGTAGTGAAGGTGGGAGGTGCCGGATGCGAGTTGTAGGCGGGGCCAACAACATACTGAGGAGCCATCTGCCGTTGCGGCTGTTGTTGCATCTGATGAGCAGGAGCAGGAGGATGGCCACGAGTGTCGTAGGGCAGGAATCCCTGGCCGTCCATCATGTTGAAGTCGTTAGAAATATTTTGCGGCCAGCGGCCCCAATTGGGGTGCGCGGCAGGTTGAGCAGTGAGAGCCATAGTATGAGAAGTGTGAATCTTGCTCATGGGAGCAAGACGAGGAATATTGATATACAAAAGAAGCCGAGGGGCAAGCACAAAAGCAAGCACGAGGCACAAGTGTGGGCGATGATTCTTTGCAATAGAATGTTTGATGTCTGTAAGTGCTTCTCTGCTTAAGGTGATGCAACGATGAGGCAGGAGAGAAAGTTTGAAGAAGGGTGGAGGGACTGAGGGTATATATGTTCGAGATGCTTTGCAGAGATGGGAACCTTGAGGTGGTGGACGAGGGGGTTAAGTATCTGGCGAGGCTGCAGTGCAGGCATCCAGGTGTGCTGGGTAGAGCTACTGGTAGAGACACAGACACGTCCAGAGTGGTGTAAGTTTTAGGACAGGGAGTGGACCGGGATTCTGGGTCGGAGATCTTGGCTCAGAGTAGGCCTGCATTAGAGCAGAGGCAAAGCAGTGGCTGTTGTCGCCTACGGGGGTCAGGTCCCATCGCGGCTGGGCAGGCTTGAGATGGACGGAGGCACCCATACCAGTACACAGGCGTGACAGGCAGTCAAGAGTGACCCTCTTTGTTGAGGTGGTATCTGAGGCGAGAGGGTCCAGGGTGTGTGATGCGTGAGGCTGGTGAGAGGAAGATGGTGTGCGGAGTGCGGGCTGGGGAGGGGTGTCTGTGGAACGGACGAGGATGGTGTGTACGAAGAAAGACAGACGAAAGGGCACGGACGAGGAATTGGGAATTTGCTGGAGAGAGGGACCAGGGGCGGTGGGTTAGAAGGTGGGACGAGTTGCGATCGAGGTCAGCGGCCGAACCAGGTTGGCAGGAGCGGATGAGTTTTGGGCTAATTCTTTTTGGTGTACGGCCAGGAAGGCACGGGATAGCTAGCTAGAAGCGGATTGAAAGGGCCGTGAGTGCAAATACTACCTACTCGATGACTGCGCAGCAAGCATCTACTCAGTATCGTTGCTATTCCGTACAAGTCTGACAGCACCGTCACTGCCAAAGATACTGACGTCTGCGGGGCCTGTTGTACTTTATTAGTATGACAGCCGGGAAAAAGACAAGTCTTACGACCTGTCATCTGCGTATGAGGACTGAGCGAAGTGAAGGGCCTGGCACCAGGGAAGAAAGCTGCAAAGAGCTGGAGGCTTCCCGCAGAGTCGGGGCAGAGCAGAGTACCTCTTGGGATGGGCGCAAGCCTCAATGGAGCAAGACAGGGTGATGGGCTAACTAGCAGGTTGGTGGACCGAGACATTTGGCTGAGCAATTCGTCCCGTTTTGGCGTCAGAGACTAGGCCGCTACCTGATGAGGAGGCAGCCACCAGACAGTGGTGGCCAGAAAGGGTCCAAGAGGGCAGAGGCTCGGGGCTGGGTCTGCTGCTGTGTGCATGGGAATGCAACTCGGACGAGGGGGATTGGAGATCAAGGTCAGACTGTCGGGGCAATTGATCCCGGCGGGCAAAAGATTGAGTGGGAGGGGCCGAGCAGATGTTGGAAGCCTCACCACGGCTATATCACGCAGCCACGACAAGAGTGGTTGAGCGGGTCGGGGCTTGTACAGCTCTCAATCATACTCTCTTGCGCCATGAGAAAAAAAATGCAAGAGGTGGAAATGACGTTATGCAAATTTTTGCGTACAAGCGACGATAAAGATCCGCCAGACAGATGAGACGATTTTGTATTGCTCAATTATCATGGACTCGGGGCACGGGCAGAGCAGCTAAGCCACAGTCGATCAAGTCCGTTGAGAGCTGCTGAGGTGCCGCCCGTAGGTTGAAGCAACGGGCGAACGGTGAGATGTCATTGGCGCAAAGACGGCCAAGAACAAGACAAGGGAGTTGTGCTGGGGGAAAGTCAAGAAAAAAGAGGAAGCACAAGGTGTGTGTACGAACAGTTGTGGTAGGTTAGTCTGCTTGTCTGGCTGGAGGAGGATGGAGTGCGGTTAAAGCAGCAAGGGGTGATGTTAGTATGACAGGGATCTATGCGGGGCCGACTTGTTTTTGGCAGGGGCAGGGGCAGAGAGAGGGGTGTGTGGTGGGACCGACCATTCGGGCCAGATGATAAGTTTACTGCGAAAGGAAGAAAAACCAAATGAAAGAAAAGAATTTGTACGAGACGGAATAGAAGAAAAAAAAGACGGATTCAACTATCGGCGTTGGACCTGTGGCGGGCGAGGCCTGGTATTGAACGGGCGCGGCAACACGCAAGGAGATGAGGGATTGAGTCTTGGAAGGTACGGAGCACGTCCGGACTCTGGCTGGCATACCTAGGTATTTGAGATGCAACACTAAAGAGGTTCAGACTGTACAATCATCGAAACGGCAGCAATGATTCATGATCAACATTATTTGAACGATGAGAATGGACGGACTGTGGTTTACTGGTATTGACTAACCAGTATTTACTGATATCAAGTCAAATGCTGTACGCACAGAGCAACTTGCATGTATCATGTGTAATACCACAGCCACGGCTGCCCACAGTGGCGGCGGGCTGTCTCCTCACCTACTGTGTCTCGAGGTATTTCTGAGCAATAATGCATGCCGATTGAGTGATGTTTTTGCTCAGAGCTACTCGGGGCCCGCCGTAGCAGGGCTGGTTTAGGTGCACTGGCAGCACCTGGAACCCCGCCTGCATGGCCTAACAGGGCCTTTTAGCGCCTCATCTCACCTTACAGCGCCCTGCGCAGTGCCCTACAGCTCCCTGCATGCGCTGTACCAAGGAAGGTGTAGTAAAGTATCACGACGGTCGGACCCCCGCGGTACCGTTCCATAGGCGTGCCTCCACACAAGTACTTGCCCGTGGTTCGCGGCTGGCTGTCCGCATTTGAAAAAGTTACTAGCCTCACTCTTCCCGTCTTGTTCCACCTTTGTGTTCGCTCTGCCACCATCAGTGTCCATCACCAATCTTTGCTCAGTTGCTTGCACTGCATCCATCGCCGCATCCTCTGCGGCCATGCCAGAAGCCGGCTCATACAGGCGTTCGCGCTGGCATTTCATCGTCACCTCTTGCCAACTTGCTCGATCAATTAAGCAATCCGCCTCACCGGCTCCTCTGCTCGCTTTCTCGTGTTGCCTGGCAAGCCCTACCCACAAACGGCGAAAAGCCACTGTCTTGCTTCTATTCAATGTTTTGGGCCAATTGCCACCACCCAGTGCCTTTTATCCGCACTCGACGGCGCAGCTGAATCTGGAGACGCTGATGCAGCCGTCCCCCTCCAGCTCGACTTCTGTCACATTCCTGCAGAATCCGTCCTACAGGGCCTTGCCTGGCGTGCGAGCCATGGATCAGGTCCGTGGGCCATCCGATCTCTCTCACTTTTTCATTGTTACAGACGCCCAGGCACTAATCCGTAATCTCTAAACAATTAATCGATTAGTACCACCAGGCCCTGAGTTCCTTACTGGTCCGGAACGCCAGCCACATGCACCTCGATGGTGGACTGCACCGTGCATCCATGGAGACCGGAAGAGGGCCTCTGTGCATTGGTGGCGTTCACCTCGACGCCCGTCCAGCAGCTTTCGAGAAGAAAAAAACTCGTCATTGCTCAAGTACGATGGCCCTCCTAACCGTTGTTACTACGAATCGTGGCCTCTTCCTCGAATCCAACCCTGCCCGCCGCCGTTGTCTACTCCAGACCCCGCCGCATTCCCTCTGGCTCGGGATTTGTCCCTCTGGCTTCCCTACTTGCAACCTCCACCATGCAGTGATACAGTCCTCGTAAAGTATACACACTACGTTAACTACTTTGGTGTGGAAGCAATGCTGGCACCTTGTCCGACCCGGACAGTTTTCACCGTTTCTCAGCTGGCGTACTGCCCTTTCCCTACCTGCACCACCAGTGTTAACTAGAACAGCACGACGCTGTCCTGCGTCCTTGCCAGCTCATAGTCCCGGATTCCGCATACAAACCCATGCAGACTACTCGCTAGCATTACCACAAGACAACACACAGTCACCAATAACCTCTACTCAGTACGTACATACGAGCTTTGTATTCCCAAAAGGTACTTCCGATTCTGCTGCTTTAGCTGTTTACCGCCCGATATCGGTTTTATCTGCTGCAAGATCTTGCTGGTCCACGCTCCGACTTGTCAAGAATGTCGATTCCTAAAATGACGGTCGAGACACCCCACGATACGCGTTATACCCCGGATGGATTCGAGTCGTCCGTTTTCGGCAAACTCCTGAAGAAATGCAAGCCGCATTTTCTGATCAATGTCTTGTCACGGCATCCAGACAGTCGGGACGAGATCGGCGTGCCAACTGATCTCTCAGCTTTGTGCGTGTGCAATTTGTCCTGGCTTGCTGAAAGCTCATTGCCCAGTTGGGCTTAGAGTTCTTCTCTCACTTCTCTCACAAGCTAAGCCACCGCTCCGGGGAGAGTTTTCGGCTGCTCTTTATTAATAAAGTGGCGCTTATGCAGCCACAATTGCTCCCTGTAGCCGCGCCATCTCAGACAGCAAATGCGGCGCGTCCCTTCCCAGTCAATACCAAGGCTCTGGTTACTGGGTCGAATTCTCGCGATGTCCCGAGTGGCTTGCACCGATTGACGGTCACCACCAGCTCTGTGTTTATCCTGTGCCGCCCTTGCTGGCTGACATTGCCATGAATCACCGTCTAGCCCTGCTTGTCGAATTCGTTGCCCCACGCCTCCGGTTTCGAGAATCTGTCTATCCGCGATGCCCGTCAGCACACAGGCGGCCGGTGCCGTGACATCCAGCAAAGGCCCGGGTCGGCCGCGCAACACCACCAAAGAGCTAGCTACAGCTGAAAAATTGGCTAGAGTACTCTACATGGACGCCTGAACAGCGTCGAGGGCGCGAAATCGCTGCTTTTCGTGCAACAGACGCAATTGATGCCAGGCTCATCGCTTAAAGTGTAAAGGTGGTGCGCCACGCAACTTGACAAGTAGATACGCCTGTACGAAGCGAAAGGACAGACCACAGCTGCCGAATGCACTGCCAATGCATGCATGACGGCATCAGTCGTTCGATCAGTCGTTCGATACGGCCTCGAGCCTGGATTTCTGTCTTCCTCTAGACCATCGCACGCCTCAGAGGCCTAAAAGACGGATCGTCCCTAACAGCGATGACTTCTAAACAGAGGCAAGAGGACAGACGATCCGGGTATGGCCTATTGTGAACGCTTACCAGCAATTATGGCCTTTGTGCAAGGCTATCGGTGTGGTGCCTGCAGCGATGTGGCTCAGCTGCTGATTCTCACACTGTCTTCATGCACCACACAAACCATTGGGACAATCATCGAGTCGTACTCGTCAGATCATGACACCTTTATTTAGATGGCTAACAGCGATAATGGCAGGGCTGTGGTCTCTTCTCGCGTCATGCCAATCAATGCCTAGAAAAGACGAGCCAGAGTCACGGCTAGTTAACGCCATAGTGCCAGATTCGATGCCAGACACAAATTCTGAATGCCCGTCAACTATCAAGCGGGTTACGGGGCCATCGCACCGCTGCTGTTAGATCGTGGAGGCAAATTAACGACTTAGAGCAACACAGACAACGGCTTTACCGAATTTCTTCGGACGCAGGCAATCATTGGCCAATTCTGTTAACCTGCCAACTGCCTCTAGACTCTTGGTCAAGGTAAGGCGTCGGTGGTAGCGGCAGAGTCTCAGCCTCAATTCCCGGCTGGGTGCTGGCTGCATAGACTGACACACGCAGGACCACCCTGACGCCCATTGTGGCTTGCAGCGGCGGTCCCAGAGCTTGGGAATCGTCCCGTACAGCTGGCTCAGCTCTGCCGCCCTGGCAAGGAACATGCGACCTGGGCCAATGGGATTAGGATTCTGCTGCCCGCCACGGCCCGGATATTTGGAGAGGCGGCACACCACACGACGCCTAGACCACGACTTAAATAGCCTTGCGGTGATGATTGACAGTATGTGGCTTGCTCAATCAAAAATACCAGCTGTGGTCAAACAAGCCTTCTAATAATCATGACAGTTATCTCGGAGCAATCTGTGTCAATGGTCATCCAGGTATTGCTGCTTTACAAAGCACACTCCCTCGGTTCATGAACAAGAGAATATTCCCTGCCCCGCAACCTGAAGCTGCTAGCTCCCAGCTTTCGGGCTGTCTGATTGGATGTTAGACGCACGCTCATACCAGAAAATGATATGTCGCCTACATTTGGTGGCTCCCTGTTCCGAGAACGTGGGAGGGTGACTCGGAGGCTGTCCTGCGCCATGCTTGACTGGTGGCCACTGCGTATCGACGCTCACCACGCCTTGGCGCTATTCCAAATACTGGGTGACTGGTTACTGAAAGCTCTCGTTCGATTCATCATTACGCACATTACGCAACAGTGTGGCAATCTTGTTGCGGTGTTGGTGGTAGATCTCTGCGACACACCCTCACAATCCTCGATGAGCTGAATGGCTTGATTTCGGCAAAATGAAAGCATATGATTCAGAAAGGACAAATAGTTCCCCATTGTCGTGTCAATATCTGTCTCTCACACCAGACATATTTCCGGACGCTCATGATACTAGTACCTTGATTGGCCGTTGGATTTGGTTGAATGGCCGTGGCAGGCACAGTGCGACGAAAATAGACACGAAGCGACGGAGAATAAAGGTATCCATCAGGGCCGCACTGCCTACCCCGGATGTCAACGTTGCGTTTCCCGCTTTGTTGATTCATTTATTGACAATCATCTTCAAACAATATACGTGACAGCGGCCCCAGCATGGTATCAGTTGTGGCAGGCAGACTGCGGATGAGGGACCAAGAGCCCGGCTCCTGGCGCGGTGTGTTGACGCCCGCGTTCGCGCGAACGCACAACAATATATTAAACTAATATTCAGCAGCCAGTAGGTGGAAGAGCCGGCCGACGACTTGTGGGCACACCAAGTATCTGTGCACTCCCTGTCACTGCAAGAGCAGGGGGTACAATGTTGGGTCCCGGGGAGAGTAGGCCCCAGTATCCGGTTCGGTGGAAGCCGAGTCAATGACGAGCCAATCAATGTATGAAGGCCTTTGCAGCCACTGTGGCTCTCATCTCTGGTTGCCATGGGTAGAATGCTGGGCCAGCAGCCGTCGGCAACAATTATTACTTGGAGTGACACTCATCCCATTGTGGCAAGCGATTGAGAAATGGTCTCACATGAGCCATGACGTATTACTCTCGCAGAGTATCATATGGCGAGACATCGACAACCGGCTGTTGTATTACAATGCTCGGAACTTGAACCAGACCGGAACGGATTTCGGGGTCTGAGATGCCTTTTCAAGAACCTGGAGTGATCACATGCGCCGGAACAATTGACAGCAGCAACAATCCGAAAAGACAATGAGCCAGCGCTGCATGCCGAAGATATTGATTAGTGAACCGTGGCTGTCATTTCGAGGCTTGCTCTTTTCTTGCAAACTGGTAATGGAGTGTGTGCTGTCTGCACCTATTCGCACCTAGCAGAACGATGCGTTGCGATTTGTGATTGTCGGATATGACCCCGGTCCATTTCGAGTCGGCGGACACAGCACGCTACGGCGATATGGCAGTCTGCCATTACTCTAAAATTTCAGTACAGAGCGCGGAGGGGTATCGCAGCCACAATAAGAGGAAGCCACCATGATGATGCCCGAAAGAGAGAGGAAGCGTGGTGGGACGAACCCACTCACTGCAAGCCTCGCATCACGCCCATAAAGATCTACACCACTGTAGTTATGACAGCGGTGCCATTGTGGGCAGTGATCAGCTTTTTCAGCTCGCAGCGAAATACAAAACTACAAAAAGAGCACCGAATTTGCCAAGCATCAGCCAACCGGATAGAAGGATTGAATGGCTTGCGATGTGTTGCGTCAAATCAAAAACATATTCCTCCAATCGAAGACTTGTCGGATAGCAAAAACAGAGAGATCACAATTCGAATTAAAATGCCCTGTCTAGCGAAGGCGATGCACCAGCCGGACGCTCACGCTAGCATTAGCACGACGGTCTAACTAACAATGAGGTATGGCTGTGCGGGCCTTGCCCGTCATCTCAAAAGGGAGAAAAGCCAGGCGAAAAATCTCGGATGACTGATGTGGAGGAGGTCGAGCCATCGACGAAGCCGCCCCGACGACAGTTGCCCCGTATAAGCATTGGCACAATCGACACTATAAACTGGAGCAGCTCAACGCCAGCTAATAAAACGCCTCGCTCTTTTCACCCTATTTACGCTCGTTGTCAGACAAGCGCAACACTAATAAACTAGCCAACCCAACCTAGCTTCTGTTATTCCTAGGTCCGAGAAGCCACCAGTAGCTGGAGATGGAGACGGAGAGGCTCTTGTCGCATTACCCACTCTTCACAAATGCAGGGATAATTGCAACTAGCAAGGCATGCGCAGCGAGAAAAGAAAAGCCCGCAGACTGTATCTCGCAGCAACCGAGTACGTGGAAAAATGGCTTGGGATCCGCATGCACCAGCTTTTGTACCCCGTGGTCTCAGTGATGCACGCAGGTACGTGCAATGCATACAAAACGTTTGCTTTGGCTCCGCTCTCGCCGTCCTTCATAGCTGTACGCGAAAGAGACAATCGCAAGCCAAGATGGTGACACATCAATGAGCCACCAGCAACCGGGTACATGGTCCGCCAAGAGCTAATCTTGGACCCTTTCTGCAGTTTTGCTCAAGAACAGTCATGTTTTCTCGACTGATAATTACACGTCGTATCAGGCTTGGCTTTTCGCAATATGACAGATATCCAGAGAAGGGAGGTACACGGTCTGGTACACCGTTCGGCGTTCGACAATTCCGGGAACACGAACCCGAGCGAAATAAAGATGGTACCACTGTTATTTGGAGAGGCAGAGGTTCGTCGCCTAAATTTAATTAGTCGTCATCCCGTTTGGCTCCCGTCTTCTCTGTTGGGTACGAGCATGCCTTGATTTGTACAACATTACGCGCAGGCCGCAGCAAGAAACATGCATGCACGTCAACAAGTAGACAATTCTGAATCAAAAGGAAAGAGGGCGGCAGAGTCATGTAGATGTTTCTAGACACACGGCGGAAGGGCCCGGAACAGTTCGAGGCCGTGTATGGACAGGCAGGAAACCCTGAGCAGGAAATAGGAAAGTTTCAGCACACAGAGAGAAAGAGGAATTTAGGGCTCAAAGTGGAGGATCTTCAGCAGTCGTGTACGCCAAGTCAATATTCGGATACATTGACGAGTTTTTTTCTTAATCTGAAGCTGTCTAATTGTCTAGTCGTAGCGCAAGACATTGTCTGGGCAACTTTTGCCGGCATGGCTTGGCACAGCAAAGCAGACATGTATCAGGATTGTCTGCACGGAAACAAGATTTTATTCGTATTCAGTAGAATGATGGGAGAGAAAGTGAGGGGTTTGCATGCGAAATTATTCAACTCATGTTGAAAAGGCATGAAAACAATTCGATCAGTAGCTTACATTTCTCACACTAAGAGCAACGAGACAACAACAACAACAACTAAATAACTAACTAACCAACCAACCAGCCCTGCCGCAACGTCGATTAAATACAAGTCAATCGAACCATAAGAGTTCATCTGCTACTGCTGGGAGTAGTCGTAGCTTTGCAAGTTGACTTTCCTTCCCTCACGATACCAAACCACTTTTTTAAGCTTTCCTTGTACATCAAAAATAGAGACGGAACCTGGGGCAGGCGTCAGGTATGGCGCAGAATCTGCAGAAAGAGGATCAAAGAAGATCCCAAGAATGTGTGAGTCCATTTCTCAGATGCCTAGCATTGGCTTGAGTCATCTTGGTCTTTCGATGCGATTGTAGGAGTTAATCGGTGTCAAAAGGGACCCTTCCCCCCATATCTCCCGTCTCTTCCGTCTTCTTCTCCGATGACAACTTACAACTGATGATTACCCCGTATTCTTACGGCCGAGTGGGTGGAGAGCTTTTGGCCTCGCTTTTTTTTTTCTTTTTCAAGAACTAAAAGAGGGCGTGAAGAGGCTTCTAGTAGTTATAGTGTACACACACCTTTTTGAGTAGTCTAGCTACTAATTCGGTGATTTTTTTTATAGCCCAAATTTTCCCTTTTTCACTCTCTATCCCCGCGATTGTGGTGTGTGTCTGTGTGTGGGCGTATACACACCACCGCGGCGCAAACATCCCGCCTCGGAGGGGGAGGACTTCAATTCATTGTACCTGGAGAAGAGGAAGCAAGTGATCTTGTCGAGCTGCATACTCAGATGTAAGGTTGGTTGCCCCCTTCCCGCTGCCTCTGACGACCATGTACTGTGGAGACAATGGCATACAAATCCAGAAAACAAGAGTGCCGTCACGTTCTGACAGACTAATTAGCTATTTGCCGTATGCGGACACGCCAAAGCTTTGCGATACCGAAATGTGCCGCTTTCTGCTCTTCATTCTGCGAGGCATCGTTTTTTTCCTGTACCGCTGGTCTGGGTGCTATGCAGGGGAGGTGCTGCTTCAGACCGTCGAGATTCAAGTAGATTGAAACCCGTTTCAAGGGAGTCCAAGACAAGTAGAAGACAGAAAAAGAAAAGAAAAGGCTCGAGGCGAAGAAGACTCGCCAATCGAAGTTGTGGCGGGGACAATGACGCAGACGTTTACGATTGACGAGAAAACAGTTCTTGTCCGTTTCAAAAGTTGACAAATGACAAGACGAAACGAATAGTGTAGAGACAGGTGTAGCAGTGACGAGGGTGGTCATTGAGTCCGTGGATCTCTTCTCTTAGTCGGCAACAGGCCACATCGCCAACATTCATGGGATGTCTTGTTCTCGCACAGCTTGCTCTCCGAATGTCTTTGTCAAAGTCTCCGGGACCAAGGATCTAGTGCCACCTCCGCATCAGCTCGCTAAACAAGAGCGAGACACAAAGAACCGATCTGGCACCTTTCGTTATTCCGCCGGCACGGGACAACCGTTCGTACGTCTTGTGTGAGTGTATGCCCTCCCTTGTTGGACCGCAGCCCGTGCCGCACCCTACGGCAGCCCGGCTGATCATGTACGGGACGGGCAGACGCGGCGCGGGACGGAGAACCCAAAACTGGAGAAGAGGAGAGGGGGTGTGGTGTACCCAGTGAGCCCAACAGACTTACAGACTCTCCTGTTTTGCTGCAAGCGGACCCTTGTGCCGCGAATCACAAATTATTGCGTTGTGAAGTCCGTGTGAGGACCATGATATAGCATGCTGAAACGAACTATAACGAAATCTCCTTTGTGTTCAAAGGGGCGTAGGTTCGTCCTCGCTACTCTTTTGGAGTCTCCCTTCACTCTCGGTTGTTCACTCTTTCCAGAAGGTGGGGCGGCGACTTGTCGCAGCATCATCAACGAAGTTATTGTGTCATCAGGCTGTCAAATCCCAAATTCATGATATCGCAATACTGCTTGCTGAAACGACCGCTGGAAAGAACTATGTCGCTGCTATTCCACCAACTAATGACAAAGAAAGCGGCGAGCAGCTATTTCCAAACGGGCCATGACTATCCGTAGTATTCGTAAGAGGGCAGCTTTTGTCGCCTCGGCGGCACTTGTTAGGCCGACACCCATAAGGTCACAAAGCTCACTCCCCCAAAGATGGATCTCAGGGACGCAGGGATTCTACTTCCGGAGCCTGTCAGCGGGGGCTTCCTTGGGGGGTGAGTCCAAAAACAGGGTAGCGGGCGTGCTGGGGGCGTGTGCGGACGCACGAGATGCCGCATTTTTCTTTCTTTCCTAAAAAAAAAAGTCATCTTTCACTGCTTTTACTGGTAACTACACCGTATAAATTGAAAGCATAGGGAGCCAAGCAAATTTTGTCAACGGTTGTGAAGGACACCACTGTCGTGTCCCAGTTGGTGGACGCCACTCACACGCCAAAGTCCCAAGAGACACAAAAGGCCAAGCAAGAGACCCGAAAAGCTGGGTCGGCAACGTAATATCAGTATATCATGGTTGTAGAGGTCAATGGGGGCTTGTCTCATCTGGCAATGAGTTCGGCAGCGCAGAGACGAGAGCCTCTGCAGTCGCGTTGGCGCGGCCGCCGTCTTCTTTCCGAGTCTGTGGTTGATGTTTCTTGTACACTTGCCACTCAACTCGTGCTCGCACACTGAGTCTTCGCTTAGTTCAAGAGGAAGAGGAAGGGAAAAATTGGCAGCTGTCAAAGTATGCCATGCATGAAATGCCGCCGAGCAAACTTCTGTCTGTGTTCGATTCCCGTCGAAGTTTCATATCAGGTATGGATAAACGTCTTCCGGGTACCAGGACTAACGCCACAGGAAGATGACACGCAATTATTAATGTCCATTGTCTGTACCCCTTGTGTCCCCGGGAGTGAACCGAATGAGCGGGGGAAGACCAGCCTGCGGGCGTCCGAGAGCGAGATTTGCGTGTCGCCTGGCCCAGTTGTGGCTAACACATTGGTGCGCGAAAGAGAGTAGGCGACAAGATTATTCCAACAGACCAAAGATCGAACGGGATGTGGTGAGCGGCTGTGCCATATTAGAGCATCTTCGTCCTGGAGATCGTCGCCGGAAGTCTGATCGAGCAGGGGCTCAATGTCTAGTGAGGCGCGTCGAGAGATCCCAATTCGAGCGATAGAGCAAAAAAGGTTGACTCTTAAATCAAAAGCGGCATATCAATAAGACGAGCATGTACGGATACACCGTAAGACAAAGACGTTGCGAGTGAGCGCGTGTGTGTCTGTGCGATGAACAGTTAGTTTTAGTGGTGGGCAATGGAGCCCTACAGTTGTGGGAGAGGCGCCCGCAGGTGATGCAGCCTCACTGCAACTTCTTCAAGCCTCTGCATCTCTCCTTGTAACTTGAAAGAGCTGGTGGGCTACACCATTGACCGCGTACGGGGACGTGTCTGTGCTTGCAACTGTTGCCTCCATTGATATCGCTGCTGATGGCCAATCAGTGTACACGGAGGGGTACTGCCTTTGCACTTGGCTCCTGATCGTATTGTTACCCCTGCAAGCCAAATTCTGGACGTAAAGCCACGTCATTGGCCATGGAATGATACACCAGAGACCTCCCTGATGACGGCAATGACATTGACTTGAAGCCCTGGTGGATACATGACAAGATATGATGCCGGTCTGCGTTGCAAACTTTCGTTGCTGTAATTTGCGCAGACACAAGGCGACGCGGGCGGCAGACAGGCCCGTTGTACAAACGCCGGGTCGCAGCGTTGCTGTGAGGCTCTTGCGAGGTCCGTTGCCATCGGCGTGCCGTGATCAACGCCCGAGTTTTATCAGTAGCAAGACGATGGGAAGCTGGCGAAGCCTCCTCGGGCAAATTGGGTTAATTCTGTCATAACCTCTCCAGCATGAGAGTGACTAAATCGGGCAACCCAGCTTCAGCTGGACTTGGCGAAACCACAGACGCTAACTAACAAGTTAGCCAACATTCCACCATGTTTGCCCCTGCAGTGGTGAGCGAAAGTGTGCGGGTGGAACTGGCTGGTCGTTCGATGCTGTGGGGAGTTCGTTTTGAGTAAGTTCATCTGCGTCGTCGGCGCCGAGGTTGATCCACGCCAACGGCTTTAATTGACCATCGAACCACTGAGTCGGCAATCAAGTCATTCCGCGAACTGGCATAGTCATTTTGTTTGTGATATCTGACTTGTGCTCCCTTGGCATATGCTGCTCTTGAGCGAGGCAGAAGGTTGTGTGGACTAGGCCGACAGACAGCGATTTGCAGGCTCAAAGAAGGCCCCATCGCTCGACCAAGCTATCCAGACCAGCGGTGCCTTTCACTAGTTGGTATATAGTCAAACGGAATTTGTCCGGGCCCTCTAAACTAGAGCCACCCTTGTTTCGAAGTACAACTGTTGTTGCGTGTGCGTGCTCGTTAATTAGTTGAAGAAGTCGTTGAGCAGCTTGAGCCAATACACACGCTAAGCGGATCCGCTATGCCTGTCTGCGTAACGGGAGGTTTCGCTCGCAACTAGAGATCTACAGCGTGATCCAGCTGCTAGTTGCCTATTACTGCCTGTGCAGCAAGATACCTATGCAACGAAGTGTTAGAGGTTTCTCCAGTGATTCTCTGGATGCGTGTCAGCACAGCAGCCCTTCGGCCCCTCTTCACAGCTGGACAGCCTCCAACACAAGTGCGGGCCGTCCTGAGTGTGCTAGGTGGCATCAATCCGGACGCTTGTCTTCCCACAGGGACCGAAAGTCTGCGGTTGAAGTTTCTTCGAGCATTGCAAGTGGTGACAAGGCCTGAGTCTGGTTGCATTGGTCTCATAACCAGCAAAGCTTGTTGGCCTTCCTCGTCTGATCTTTTTTCATCTTCAGGTTCGATGTATATTCTCCGGCTTACTCGGCCGCCCGTGCGAAAGCATAAGTAGGTCCTTGGCGATGTGGAATTAAAAGTGGCTGTGTGGTATTCAAAAGCCCCGGGGCCTAAAATGGGAACCACAAGCGTCGGCTGGCGACTGTCTCGTAGCGTATGGAAGGACTGGTAACGTTGGATGGATTATGAGAATTTGATAACTTAGTTGCAGAACGAGCAAGTCCCGTGTGTCTATAGACTTTGGAGCTGCACAGAACCCTGCTGAACTCTCGTTGGTGGTAGCCCGATGCCATGGGCGATAGATGCGGCGATGATTTGGCTGCTAGCATGCATTAGTTTCGATAATGCGTTGCAACAACACTCAGCTTCACACGAGGAGAAGGCGATCGCGGACAACTTATTTTGCCTGAGTGGTGGTGGGGCATTCCGACACTTGTCGTCACGAGTTGATCAGAAGGGGCGAGACGAGGAAATGGCTCTGACTATTGGTCAGCTAGTCGATAGAAAGTATGGAAAGGTGATGTTTTGTAGATTCGGTTCTCTAATACTAGAGTTGCAGGTAGCAAGTAGCAATCAATGTGTGGTGTTGGCGGAGACCGCTTAGACGCTGCCAGCTGCGACTGCTCACCCGTTTGCGCGTTTGCTCATATGACCAGCCGGACCGTCGGCCGTCGACTTCCTGTTTGCCATCTTCACCTTGGAACCTTCTCCATCAACCAGTTGAATTGTCACGAACCCTCCCTCTCGTAGCGCACTCTAGCACCCGCCATCACCGTCGATCAGCATTATGCACACCACTTTCTAGGCATGTCTGTGTGTTTCGCTACGTCCAGCCCAAGTTAGAGGTAATCGCTGCCCATTTGAATCGTGCATTGGCAAAATCGCCAGGTCAAGCCAACGAGATCCCCTTTTCAAAGCTACTGCGCCGCTACAAGAGAAATCTACTCGCCGCAGATCGGCATCATTTTTAACAACCCACTTTCTAATTAGGTGCTACAGCTGCCTGTGTGCACGATACTCGTATTTTCGCTTCGGCTTTCCGGTGCCCCAGTTGCGATTGCACCACGGTTCAGTCTGCAGATGAAGAGCATCGCCTGTTTTCTCGTTTCTCGACAGACCATTCGCAGCCTGATGGTGCTGCTGCAGCAGAGAGGCCTTGCTCGGACCGCTTTGTGACTTTTTACCAGTCTATCTCGCTAGTTAACTACTTGATTAGCCCCTACGCTTACATTACTGGCACTATAATCATGTACGAACCATCCTGGCGAGGGAGTGGCTCTATTAATGCTCCTACTGCTGAGACGAGCCATTGCCTTCTTTTCCATTGCCTAAGCGTTTGTTACCGATTGTATTAACACTTGCGCGATCGCCTCAACGCCTGTACAAAAGCCTCTTGTTGACCCCGACAGCTGACAACTGACAGCACTGATAAACGGGACATCCTCGCTCAGCTTCGCCCCGTGGCCAACGCTTAAAATAATGGAGACTAAATCTATCTGGTGCACGTCCACGACAGCAGTGTATCCTTGAGCTCCACGCAGGTGCTGCGACATAAGACGTGCCGGGCCGTGCTCAACCTCCCTGCATCTTCAAGTTTGATTGTGTTTACGCAACTCGTTAATCTAGAAATTAAATTGCTTTTATGATATCCAAAATCGACCTGTTCCAATATTGGCATGGCCCGGCCACCCCTGGGCCCCGTCCATCGTTGCATAATTGAGATGTCATTGACACTCCGCATCTGATAATCCTGGAACCCTGATACGCGTGGCAAGGCTGTTACTGGTTATCGAGGCGCAAGGTCGATCATATGAGCTTGACAATATCAACTACAGTTTCATGATACATGCCGCTTTCTGTTACATGTCACGCACCGGACGAGTCCTCCGCAGCAACGGCAACAATTATGTGACCACCTGATCCTACAGTTAACACAGTATGTATCATCGTGGCAGGCTCGGCCACGGACGATATCCGAACTTCACAGACACTCCACTGGTGCCCTTGGGCCCACGCTTCAGCACTAATTAGGCGTGGCATTGTGCGCATCATTCGCCGGTCATAATTCAAATCATGCCACAATCCATACTTCTACGGGATCAGACGAATTAAGTGACCTTTTGCCACTTTCGGCGCCGTCTTGGTGCCATCTAAGCTCACGTACATTCTCGCCTGCGCCTTTTGGCCCTCGACCTCGCCATCATACGCCTAAAGTCTTTTGAGCTCAACAAAAGTGAAATACTTCACTTTGCTTCAGTTCAACACTAAAAGGGCTGGTCAAAAGCCAGTAATGCCGGCCCGTCATCGAAGACTATGGGACTCCGCGTGACGGTACGATGTCTCGACATGCGCCCAAGGTTCCATGACCGTGACAGAAAGCTTTAGGCCCTCAAGATTGACCCATACCTTGTCACAGACGCCAGACTGCTCAATACTCAGAGTATAGACTCTAGGGCATGGAGAATGCCTCGTTTTGGCCGATGGTGGCCGTGAATTGCCCGACAGGCGACCGTATACGATGTTTCTGACATGTAGCAGAATATTATGATCTCTATCTTGGCAACTACGAGCGGCATATACTTACCATAGTCTTCGAAATCGACTGACTTCGCCAACACATGTAAGCTAGCTGTTTTGCATTCGTATCAGCCGTGAAAGTAAAATGACCACTGGAAAATTTACGCCCACATCTTTGTACGAACGATCGATCAAGACATGAGAACTGCGAGCGATGGCTAACAATGTGTAGGAGAAGGAGCGTCGTGGTGACTATCAGGGAAGAGTACGCTTTTCTGATGTAACCCGGGCTTGTCAACCTAGCTGACCAGATCCATCTAGCCGTTCAGGTCGTTCCTCGCATCACCGACGCTATCCAAGAAGGGAATGAGCGCGTTGCCAACACTCATGTTGACGACTCCGATGAAGCTCCGGCGTAGGCTCTAGTAAGGAGTTTGCAGGTTGATCGCTTGTGACCATTCGCTGACTGTGTTTAGTCGGACTCGTATTTGAACCCAACCGCATGGATATAGTCAAGCTTCAATGTAGTCTAACTCTGGATAAATAGGGTGGTACGTTGGATATGTACTACGTTTATCATGCAGCTCTGAAGGTACTAACAAAGTATAGTGATCTCGAATCCGGCCCATTCACGGAAGACCTCGTCTACCTAAGACATAAGTTCGGCCGCGAAAACCTTTTCAATATTTTCGTCTTATACGTTACTATTATTAGCAGCGAAAGAAAAGGAAGCCCACTTAGCATACCATTAGATAAATGCGTAGCGCTGGTCTGATTCTCGATAAGGTGGGCGCATCGACGACTGTGGCAGAGGCGTTGCTAACTCGTCGTCAAATTTAGGATCGCCTGCCGCTATGAACGTTGTGTCGACAATGCCACAATTAAAAGAATCGTCAGAAGCTCCTAAGTCGAATATCAGCAGGCCATCTTCGTGCGCGACATGAGACGAGAGCACGGCCACACCTGAAAGGTTGAGGTTACTAAATCCGCTCGTGAACGTTAGATTCCCTTCCTTGGTATCTGCCTTCATCTATAGGGTTGCCGTTATAGAGTTTACGCGTGATATAACTGTTTATTATCGATGCCATCTTAGAAGAAATGTCTGTTAAGGCGGAGAAGAAGGTCATCATTTTGATGCCGGAAAGCTCTAAGGAGAAAACCGGCGACACGATGAGACTAGATACTCGAACTTCCCACTTCAGACCTGGAACGGAAAAGAGTAAACTACACGCTATGTATGGCGTAGCTAAGGTCTTCGAGAAGCGTCATCATCATCACTACGAGGTTAACCCTGACCTTGTTAAGAGGCTAGATGCCGCTGGTCTGAGCTTGAGATCTCTGGATGATTGAGGCGAGCGTGCTGATACTATCGAGTTCAAGGGTCATCCCTTCTTTGGCAATCTACAAGCTCATCCTGAGCTCATTAGCAAGGTTCTTGGCCCTTCGCCTGCTTTTCTGGGCCTATCGCCGGCAGCTCTGGTTGCCTTGACACCGTGGTTAGGAGCACGACCCAGAAGCAGAATGGTGCTATCGGAAGCGGTGACGCTATGCTTTTCATTACGCAGGGCCGCGCCGTGTTATGGCCTTGAAGCTCTGAATCTCATTTGCCAAAGAGGTCCGCCAATACACGGGCGGGTATTGTTCTGGGTGGCTGCATTCGAGCTCTTGATTTGGAGAACCACATACTACTAAGCGCCCAGAGCCGTGGTGCAAGGATAGAACTGAGTTATGACGCCAGATACATGGAGAACCTCAAGATCTTGATTTCAGACGTCTAGACACCTTGGGCCGCACTCGGCGCACGCTGCGGGTTGTCTATGCAGGCCTTGCGCAGTTGGCCGTCAAACGTAGATGCGGTTGCACACGGGCAATTTGCTCGCTTCATGCAGAACTAGTAACTCCGGAAAGTCGACGAGAGCCACAAATACCAACAGCCAGTACCATATTCTGACGGAGCAACTTTTGTCATGATTTGCAGGCGGGAAGAGACGAGAGAGATGCTCACTAGTGGGAGACTGACGACCTTGCGTGGGTGCTCACTCCAACAGGTCGTTTTCTGTCCAGTCGCGGCAAGCGGTAAAAGCCTACAAGATGACAAAAATGTACGGGTAGTAATTGGCTGTACGCTTCTTCAATTTGGCTCACTTTCCGGGGCGGCGCTTTTGGTGTCTCGCAACGGGACCTGCGACGCCCTTTACAATCTCATTACTAACATGCTTCTCTCCCATCTTGGTCTCGGTGCAGCATGCGCGTGCGAGTCATGCAACATAAAGCTAATGAAACTCTCTTTTACAGAACACTGCTCTGCTGCGAGCCTCACCGCGTTCAGTACGATCCGAGAGTCTGCTCACGTCCCGGCCAAATGACGAGATGTAGGACACGAGTAAGGATGTGCATCTGCGTATGATAGGCCCCGCTGGCCGCCAAAAAAAAAAGACATAAATTCTGAGGATTTTTGGCGTTTAGGAGAAGCACGATCGGCTGAAAACAAGATATATTGAGGCGCTCATTCTGAGTGCGTGAGAGATTATGCTTGCAAGTGAGAAACGCCGAGACCCTTGAAAGTTGTGACTGTAAATCCACGGAATTAAGAAGTTATGTAGATAATATCTTATTCATTCTGGGGATCTTTTCACACCCATCCTGGTTGTGTGTGAGGTCAAGTCTTATATCAAGGTGCGGAAAATACTCACTAAAGATCCTTTTCGCTATGCAAATGCAACAAGTCTCGGCTTTACGAGCTCTGGTTCTTCAATAATCATGCTTGGTTTGCTACCCAACGAGGTAGATGAAACTTGACGTTCTCATACACCAGAAACGTCACCCACGTTGCTGGCATGACACGCACCACGCCAGGTACCAGGCCCCGATAGAACCCCCGGATGCCCTCCTCGCGCCATATCCGAGCCACGACGCCGCTCGCACCGCGGCCGAAGCGCTCGTCGGCCTGGTAGTTTTGCAGCCGGCTGCGCACCACCTGGTACGGGTACGTAGCGGCGCCGGCGACGAGCTTGGCGCAACTCGAGATGACGACGGTGGCCTCGGGGCTCATGGGGGAGGCCGCGGTAGCAAGGCCGCGACGGCGCAGCCGGCGCCCGTAGTAGGCGCGCTTGAGTGGTTCGTAGACGGCAAACTGCACGGCGCCGTGCGAGACGCCGACCAGAGAGACGCCGAGCCCGCGGTAGAAGCCCAGGACGCCTTCGGTGCGCAGAATGGCGCGCGCGCCGGCCGTCATGGAGGGGTAGGCGCCGCGGGCACCGCTGTCCGATGACAGCATCCGCGTCTTGAGCACCCAGACGGGGTTGGTGAGCGCCGACGTGGCCGCGCCGGCGAGGGCGCTGGCGACAAAGTAGTCGCCCGGCGAGGGGCGCGGCGCACCGTCGTTCCCGTCCCCGTCGGCCACCCCGTGGCGCTGCGCGAGGAGGCGCTCGAAGCGCAGCTTGAAAAAGAAAAAAGACGCCCAGCTGGTGGCGTTGCCGACAAGGTTCGGCGTCAAGCCCCTGTACAGTGAGGCAATCGGCCGGGGCGTCGACGTGAGCGAGCGAAGGAGGCGGACGGTCGTGGGCGGCTTGGAGAGGGGGTCGCTCACGCTGCGGTAGACTGGGAGGGTCAGCTGGCCTGTGTGTGCAATTCTATCGGGAAAAAGTGCGCATACTCTGCATGCGCGTCTTGACAATGTCCAGAGGGTGCACAACCAGCGTCGCTATGGTGCCGGCGCTGAGGCCAGCGATGGACTCGACGGCTGCGGGTTGGAGGCCCGCATGGCTAGAGTCGACCATGTACGGCCAAGCTTGCTCTCGAGTCGATGAAGTGATGTCGATAGAGAAGATCTTACTTCAACTCATTGTGAATCCAACGGCGTGAGAAGCCAGCGTGACGATGGAACGGAGACGTGTTTGCGCAATGGCAAAGGTCATAGATTGTGTAATATTTTTTTTCTGGAGCCGCCGCCTTTCTCGGAGCTTCGGCCGCGGTTGGACGCGGCTTCATTCGCGCCGTTTCCAGCACGACAACAACTTGTTCTGACCGCGAAGAAATGTTTCTAAGTGACTCAACCCCAGATTTCAAATACCAGGTGAATCTCTCTTCACCTCTAAATCACCGAAAAAGACACAGGGTCTGCATCTCAGATGCAAATTCCGCGCCTGCTGGAAGCCGGTGCGCACGGAGAGAACTCATAGCAATGGCAGTTTGAGTGGTATGATTGACTGAGTTTAGCAACTGTTATTTATTATCCCATGTTATACAGATTCCACAATGTGGCAGGAGTATGCCCTGAACTTTTACAAGGCAGAAATCCCTATTTTGTTGCGGAACCCTCGCAAAGATAGCCCAACGCCCGAGAAATGCCCAATTTCATCGCGTCCGTGGTCGTCAAACCGAGAAGCCCTTCTATCATCATTGCTTTTTCGTACCGTCGGGGGAAGGTTCCTGTTCTGAGAGGCTGTGATATTGTACAAGGTGAATGCTGTTTAACATCCTAGAAGCCAGATTTCTTCGTTTAGGAGAGGGGCGAGATGAGGCTGTCCGACTGTTAGTCATAGTTGCAACAAAAGTCATAGTCTTTTCGATGTGTTCTCGTACCGGATCAGAGATGGCTTGGGGTCGCTGCGGGTGTAGCCTGAAATGGTCAGTTGAGCGTTCGTCGTGTGTTCCGAAAGTCGTTCGTACCGAGGTAGAGAATCAAGGGGAGATAGCCACTATAAAACTGGTTAGCAACGAAGAAATCTCAAACAGAAAGATGTGTAAGCGAGCAGAACGTACTAATGAACAGCGACGCGGGAAATATCAATGAGCTTGCCAATGCGCTCCTGTTCGAGGTGGAAAAGGGTCAGTAAATCAGCAGCTGGCCGCGGTGTATCCATCGCAGCGGCAACAAACCTTGGACTCTTCGGATAGAGCAAACATCTCGGCGACTGTGAATTGAAGAATTAATGTCGGAAAAGACGAATGTATGATTAGTTTAGAGGTGAATCGGTGAGGAGCTGAAGAAGCGTCTAATCGTGGATGATGGAGCGCTGGGATTTTTGGCGCAGAGTGACGGCTCTACTTTTTTGGCCGGATCAACCCCGGCTGAATCCGGCGATCATCTGGATAGCTTCAATCTCCAAAATTTCTAGATGACAACATATCCTACAAGCCCAGCTATATTCCGGCGGAAAACCCCATTTTTCGACATAGATCTCGAATCGTCCGAACGGCATCAACCAGTTTCCCAAAGCAGAGCCCCCCTCAACGAGAGACTGCCCTCTCTCCCACGCGCAATTCAAGATGGCGCAAAACAGGCATTGGTACGCTTCTCCATAAACGTCCCTCACCTTCACTGCAAACCCCCCAGTTAACAACTCCTCTTCCGCACCAGGGAGCAAGACAAGGATGCCACCATCTACATGGGCAACATTGACGAGCGCGCGACGCCCGCCATGATGTACGAGATCATGCTGCAGATGGGTCCCATCCACAACATCCACATGCCGCGCGACCGCGTCACGCAATCCCACCAGGGCTTCGGCTTCGTCGAGTTCCGCACGCCCGCCGACGCCGAGTACGCCGCCAGCGTCGTCAACGGCGTCAAGCTCTTTGGCAAGTCGCTGCGCGTCAACAAGGCGTCGGCCGACCGCCAGCGCGCCACCGACATTGGCGCCGAGCTCTTTGTCGGCAACCTCGACCCGTCGGCCGACGAGAAGCTCCTCTACGATACCTTTTCGCGCTTCGGCCCGCTGCTGTCCCTGCCGAAGGTGGCGCGCGACGACGCCGGTGTCTCCAAGGGTTTCGGCTTTGTCAGCTTTGGCGACTTTGAGAGCGCCGACGCCGCCGTCGAGCACCTCAGCGGCCAGTACCTCCTCAGCAACCAGGTCACGGTGCAGTACGCCTTCAAAAAGGACGGCAAGGGCGATAGACACGGCGACGATGCCGAGCGCGAGCTCGCCAAGCAGGCCAAGAAGCGCAACGTTGTCCCCGAGGCACAGCCGCTGCCCCCGGCGTTTCTCAACGGCGGGGGGGCGCCCATGTCGGCGGTGCCGCCGCCAGCAGGAGCAGCAGTGGCTGCGCCGCCAGCTGGCTTTGCCGCGGTGCCGCCGAGCATGCCGCCGGGGATGCACATGGGCGGTGCCCCCCCGCCTCACATGGGCGCTCCTCCAGGCTTCGCGCCCCCGCCGCCTCAACAGCGCGGTCCATCACCATACAATGCGTCTGCCGGTCAGGGACCACTACCCGGTCCCCCCGGTGGTGCCGGCCGCGCCGGCCCTCCTTCGGCTGGTATTCCTCTGCCACCGGCGCCCTCCGGGCTGCCTGCGCGTCCGCCGCAGAGCCAGGGCGGCTACACCAACCCGGCCGACTACCACCCCAACGGCAGCAGCTACCGCGGCGGCAGCGGCGGCAGCGCCTCGCCCGCGCCGCCTCCCGGATTTCCGCAGCAGCAGCAGCAGCCGCCTCCTGGATTTGGTGCGCCTGGTGGCGCCGCGCCTGCTCCCCCCCCGGGCTTCATGCCGCCGCCGGGCTTCCCGCAGCAGCCTCCTCCGGGCTACCCCCGCCGATAGAGCAGACGGGATCGGTTCTGCAACCCGTCACCATGATACCAAACAAGAGGGATGCAAAAATTACGGCGTTCTAGTTTTCGGATCATCGGGCAGGAACAACAACTGCCCTTTATGCATACAATTACGGAGAGGGCGTTTCACGGCTGATTTTTTACAATTGTAATAGTGATATCAAGTTTTTAGTACCGCAATTTATGTTATTTGTATCATTGATGGCCAATATCTTTGTGGTATATAAGTTTATCTTTAAGCCATCGTTGTCGTGCTATACAACTCTTTACGCCTATTCATCGTCCAAAGACTCTTCTCCTATCATTCCATGAAACTAACACCTTAAAACGCCAAACATAAAATTTTTGGTCCAAGTACCCCTCCACAACAATAAAGAAAGCATCGAAATAGTACAGTTATGCCAAAAACAACATATATGACGAGACGCCGTCTCTCTACGTCTCTCTCCCCCTCTCAACTCCGCTTGAATGCATCTCTCGCCTCCCTCGTCGCCTTTTCCCATTCCAGTCTCGACTCCTCCCTCTGGCCTTGCACATCGTACGAGTGCGCCAGCATGCCGTCGGCGACGCTCTGCCAGAGGACGTTGCCGCTGCGCTGGGCCTGCTTGGCCGCCGCGCGGGCGCTCTTGAGCGCCTGATCGCCGATGACGTTTTCAAAGAAGCGGCTGCGCATGATGCAGAGCGTCACGGCGGCACCGACAATGTTGCCCGTGCCCTTGGAGCCGCCCATGGCCGCCTGGATATGCTGCTTCTGCTGGTTCAGCTGCTGCGGCGGGTCCGTGACCAGCGCGGCCATGACGTTGTGCCACGCCGTGCAAAGATCGACGTTCCAGTGACCGCTGCACAGGGGCTGCAGCTGCTCGATGAGGTCGACCGTCTCCGAATCGTTGCGGCAGGTGTCGTGCTGCATGATCCAGAGCCTGTTGAGCCCAGCCAGCATCGCCACTTCCTGCTCGCCAACCTTGAGCCCGTGGCTTTTGCAGAGGGGTTCGGTAAACCTGTCGCCTTGAAAAATCTCCAGGGCGATTTGTAACTCGCCTAGTCCCTGGTGGTAGACGCCAGATAGGTAGAGCGCAAGTAGCTTCAGGGTTGGTTGCGACTCCTCCGATAGCAAACCTTCTAACCTATCCATATGTTTTTTTACAGTGATCCATTGGCAATGGCTGGCTTCGAGTAGTCCAAGCATGACTGCTATGTACGCCTGGCCTTCGGTTCGCCACTGGCGTTGCTTGATCGCAGTGTGAAGGGACACTGGTGGTCCGTACGGGATGCCCAGTGTAAACTCGTCCCACGTCTCCAAAATTTTAGATCCCTCGCGCCAGTAATCTGTGGATTTAGACGACTGCTTGTGCAACGAAGAAAGCCCGCTGAACATGAATCTGTAGAAGTGTTAATACAAAGTAAGAAGCACGATGTCCAATGGAGCTACTTACACAAGGGATCGTAGCTCAATTTTGGTCATGAAAGTTATGACCAAGTTGTCCGATTCTGAGGTGCCGTCGCCGGGATCGACAATGGAAGCCGTATCTTGGCCAACCAAGTTAGAGCTGGCAGCCTGCTTCTTTATGGGCACCATGAAATCCGCTTTGACATTATTCCAATCCTCGCAGTCATCAATCTTCTTCTGCAAGTCTCGCAGCTTGGCAGACGTCGCATCGGGATTCTGGTGGTGTAAGCTGGCGGCAAAATCCAGGAGAAGAACCAAAGTGTCCAGCTGCGTAATGCGGATCGTGGGGTCGAACTGAAACTTGGCAGCCTGCGCAATGCAGCTTTGCACCTTATCTATGCTGCCTTCCTTGGCAGTCTTGAGCAGCGCCAGGCCTTCGAGGACAGAGGCGAAAATACTGAGAGCATTATCGCCACGCGTCGACGCCACGTTCTGGATAGCGCGAATGTTTTCGAGGGCAGATGTATCCGAAGCGTTGCCCATTTCCATGTAAAAAGTGGCCTTAAGCAGGCGGAAAGCGTAATACCAGGGCACGTGTTTGAAAGCCTCGCAGTTGGAAATGTGGCCATCGACAGCCTTGAGCGCAGCTTTGTGGTTTCTTTGGAAGAGAAGCTTCAGCATTGAGTATTGCATGCAGTATTTCAAATCCATCATGCGGTGCTTGTCACACAGCGCGATACCCTTGGTCAGAGCAGTCTCAGCCTCCATGATGTTTTCCGTTTCTTCGTGCAGCACGGTGGCATAGCGCAGGCGGGTTCGCGCTTCTTCCCTCGGTGCCAGGCGCGCGCTCTGGAGCATACCTTCGAAGCAAGAAAGGCCAGTAGAGATGAGTCTTTGATATTCCGTCACGTCATCGGGGTCCAGAAACATGGCTACGTCGTGCGCCTGCGCTCTCGCCTTGCCAATGCACTCCTCTGCGACTGCTGCCATGATTGGGCCCGTATTGATCGGTCGTTGCTTGTGTTGTGGCGCGGGCGAGCGTTTGGTGATGCTAGGCGAACGAGCCACCGAGGGCGACTTTGGTGGTGGTGGTTTCGGGCTTGATTTGAGCCACGGCTTTGGCGGCTCTACCTTTGTTTCTTTACGCGGTTTCGGCTTCAGCAGGTCTGGTCTTGCTTCTTGCTTCGGTTCTGATTTCGGTTCCTGGATGGGCTCTTCCTTCAACCTCGATATGGGCTCATGGATAGGCTCCTGTTTGGGCTCTACTTTGGGGGACGGTGCGTTCGGCATTGCTGTGTCTTTTGCTTCTAGCTCCGGCTCACGCTTCAATGGGAGCGGATCAAGCAGCGGTTTCGGGAAGCTCAATGTCAGATCACGAGGGTCAATGCTCTGGTATTCCATTGGCGGCATTGGCGGCAGAGGTGGAATGTTTTGGATATCCTGCAGATTGACAAAGTGGAAATGCTCGTTCTGCGACTGTTGTTCTATTTGCAGCTCGTCCTGTGTCGAATCTTGAGTGACGCTGGCCATGGTCTCGAATTGGTTCGGCTCGTCGGAATTCGACAGAGGTTCGGGCTCGGGCTCTGGCTCAGGTTCAGGGTCAGGGTCTGCTTCGGGCTCTGCTTCGGGCTCGAGGGGTATGAACATTTGTTGCGGTTGTACATGCAACGAGTGTTGTGATTGCGTTTGCTGCGGCAGTTGCGTTTGCACTTGCGGCTGTGGAGTCGTCGGCGTTTGCGGTGTCAACGACTGACGCCGCGTCTGCATCTGTGGCTGGCTCGTAATGTGTGGCGATTGTTGTAGCTGCGGTGACTGAACCATTTGCGGCGACTGTGTATGCGGAGATTGCAAATGTTGGTGAAAGGCCTGTTGCGGCTGCTGCTGCTGCTGCTGCTGCTGCTGCTGCTGCATCTGAGTCTGGCCGTGTGCTGAATGGATAACATGGTGAGTTTGGGGCGTCGGTAGCACTGGTCGAGGTGTCATTTGTCGCGACTGCGGCGATGGCTGCGGAATGGGAGACTGGGAAATTCGTCGCTGATATTCCTGAATGTGTTGCGCGGGTATCGACGGCTGTCGTGGACGAGGAGAAGGGCGCGACTGGTTGTGTATTTGCGGCGAGGCGATCGAAGCGTTGTAGAGCTGGGGTGATTGTTGCTGGGCATGCTGCATCTGCTGCAGCTGCTGGAGATGTTGCTGCTGCGATCGCTGCTGCTGCATCACGGTGGCTTGCATCTGCGACGGCGTCATGGCATGTTGAATGGACGGCGATTGAGATTGGCGCCAGACATCGTTGGACTGCGCAAATTGTCGAACATCGGACTGCTGCTGCTGCTGGAGATGTTGGGGAAAGCTCTGCTGGAAGTTGCCATGGTACACACCGCCGCCCATCGAGGCGCCTGCACCGGCACCAAACTGCTGCATCTGCGCGCCATGCTGTTGCTGTGGATGTTGCCGCTGATGTTGCTGCTGCTGTTGGTAGTGCTGCTGTTGCTGAAACTGATGATGGTTCTGCTGCGGTTGGTGCTGAGGCTGGCCGTACTGCCCCTGCTGCGGCTGGTAGTATTGGGTTTGGCCCATGCTGTTGGCGTACAGGCTGTTGGCATTGTGATGCGACCCGTTTTGCTGGGCAAACTGATGCTGCGGCGGCTGCGGCTGCGGCTGCTGCATCTGATGATGTTGGCCGTGGTGGTGCTGCGGCTGCTGATATGCATACCCAGCTTGCTGGCTGGCCGCGCCACCACCTCCGCCGGAATACAGGTCCCCTTGGCCAGGATAGCCCTGGCCGGGCGGGAGCGCGCCTTGGTATGTCATGATGGTCGCACCATGAGCCAGCGCGAGTCAATTCGTCGGGCGACCGCGTCGGACTGTTGCGCTCTCTCTCTCGCGTCGCTTCAGACCCCTAGCTGCATCGCTTGTCGATCGCGGCACAAGGGGGGCGGCGGCAGCGACGACGCTCGACTGACGGACAGACGGGGGTGTGTGGAGGAGGGCTCTGGTCCGAGGATTTTACGCGTCGGTTATCGCGGGGAGGAGGGGGAGACAGCGAAGAAAAGATTGAGGTCGGCTTGCTGGCTTCGTCTCTGAATCTCGGTCGCGCCGCACCCCTTTTTTCTTCTTTCGCGACTTCGGCTTTTTGTCGTTGGATTTCTGGCTGATGGGATTGGGCGCAAGAACGAGGTTCGCCTACCTGCCTAGGGGTTGGAGCGGAAAAGGAATGGGGTGGCGCTGGTCGATGGTTACTTGGGCAGTGTCACTGTCAAGCAGCAAGGGGACGCTGGGGTGGTGGCCAACTCGCGGAATTCGACGCGGCGACGGATATAGATAATGTCGTCGCTGGCACGTCCGTTGGTTTGTCTACTGGCAGGTAAGAATCAGCGTTGTGGAATATTATTCTATATTTTAATCTTGGACTGCTTGTCATACATTTTGTCCATGTACCACGCGCAGGTCTATTTCCGTGCTTTGGGCGCCCGCGTGACAAGGCTGCACCGACAAGCCGCCGTGTCACACATTTCATAGGTAGTTACCTGCAATACGCCACATATATTTGTTACGTCGAGCCACTAAAACCTTCAGAGATGCGCGACTCCAGCCCAGCAGGCAGGCCGTGCTCATCAATATTAGAACGAGTCAAGGCCCAGGATAGAGTTTCAGACTGCCCACTCCAAGCAATTAGTCTTGCAGTGGCCAAGTTTCACCATTCACCATAGATAATAGTGCCTTCTTTGTTCTTTCTGGGGTGTGAGCTTTATGAGGCGCGAGCATTGTGAAATCAAAGTCGGTATTAATAAAAAAAACTATTTCGTAACAAATCATACCTGCCCATACTCCGGAACTATAGTTACAAGATCCATTAAATGCATTTTAAATACAAGCTTCAATACTCATGCTTTGATTTCTTTTGAAATGGTGAGTCGTTCATGGCAGCTTTCTTCTTTGTATGTGTCGCAACTCCGGGATGATGCAGGTCGTGTCCAACGTGGCGAGAAATGGAAAAGAAAAAAAAATATGAACAGTTGTAACCCCCGGCCCATTTGGCTCATGTTAGCCAATACAGTGCCATTCGGCAAACACACACCAGCGGGCGGTTCGGTCCGCCAGCACGAGACCTCTCCAGATACCCGTCTCAGAGCACTTGATAATCGTCTCCCATGTGGCGCCGTCGCTCATCTCGTCGTCGTCGCGTCCGGTGACTGTGATACCCTTGCGATCCTCTTTCCTCATCAGGCGGAGAATCTTTCCCCCGGGCGTCTGGATAGCCAGCTTCGCTGGCTTGTGGCCGGCCACTGTCCCGCTTGCGGAGCTCGGGTTTGAGCCACTGACGCTCGAGGCAACCATGCTCATAGCTGAACTTGGGCGTGCAAATGGATTCGGGCTTGTCCGGCCAGGGTTCGATGACGGCGTCAGGCTTGATTGTAACACGCCAGCTGAAAGGCATGGGTGCTGGCGGATGGCAAATACAAATGTGTTGTTGAGAGCTAAGCGCTGGCACTGTGGCTGCACAATGTAAATGTCATTGCGCTGCGCGTGTGGCGTCGGGTGCCGCGTCACAAACTGATAAGGAGGGTTTTCTCCCGTATGGATGATGGGCAGCGCAAGAGCCAGGGGGTGCGGCACATCTTTGATGCTATGCATCAAACCTCTTGTACCTGCGTATATCTTGAGCACTCCCTGACCCTCGTCACCAGGCAGCAGTGCCTTAACTGTGTACCTTTTGACGCCACCGTACCACTCTGCCTGCGCCAGTGCTTTCGTTTTGACCACTTCGCCACTCTCAAACACATCTCCATCGTGGTCTCGGGAGTAAGCGCGAGTCTCGACTTCAGCTACCACCTCAGTGTCTGCGGGAACGTTCATCTTGAGATGAACCATCTCCAAATCTTCAATTCTCGTTGAGGAAGTATTATAATCCACCATTTCGACTGAGTCTTTGAAAAAAGCAGGGCAGACGCAGGGTAAGTTGAGTAGAATTTCGTGTGCCACCGCCGGTACAATGTGCTGCTGTCCATGGTGCTCTGGTACATGCGTCCAGCAGAGTTCAGACGGTCTGGTGAGAAACCACCAAGGTTCCGCCACAGTGCTATTAACTGTCGAGTATAGGCTGCGCTTCGGGTTTGATGGGCTTGCCAGGCAGCAATCCATCATGCGCCACTCATTATCCACCAACACCGCGTTCCACCAGTGATTCGGTCGCGGCATGGTGTTGCCGTCTATTATCTCACCAGGGGCCTTGAGGTATCCTCGTACCACTTCACACGTTATGCCAACAGCTAAGCACATCTCCATGACAAGCACTGCATACTCCTCTGCACACCCGCGTTTTGATTGAATTACCTCACGGGTGTTGATCTCGCCTTCAAAGTCTTCTTCCCAGACGATCTTCTCGCTAACCCATGTGAAAATAGCTCGTAGGCGTTGTACGTCGCTGCGGTAAGGTCTACAAACGTATGTAGTTGCCAGCGAGATGGCTGTTGTCGCGGGGGAAGCTTCATTGATGAATCGAGAGTTCTTGTCCACTTGTGTGAGGTTGATCGACTGGTAGTTGAGTGAGTCCAAAACGGGGTTTCCATCTGCTGCTTCGTCGCCCTCAATGCTTTCGTAGAGCTCGTCCACCGGGTTCAAGGTTGGGTGATCTTGACCTTGACAACGGTCTCTCCGTTCCGCCCTCTCGATGTTACTTAACGAATTGGATCTGTTAATGTCACGACGCACTTGGACCCAATCAATGGAACCCGTGCCCGTTTCCCGTGGAGAATCCATGTTCGAACGCAAGGCCGTCATACGGGCAGACCCCATGGCTCCGCCACCATAAGCTCGGTTGAAAGGTGAAGGATTACGTGGATCATATCCTAATCCACCGGCGAGATTTCCACGATTATTCGCGACACCCGTTTTGGCGGATTCAAAGATCTTTTTGAAAATGTTGCGTTTGGGGGCTTTAGGCTGTACCAGTCCGCCCAATCCTGCAGCCGGATCCTCGTATACGGCTTGTGACATTAGTCTAGCGGCGCCACTAGCATTCGTAGCATGGCTGCTATGATAGGATATGCCCGTGAATGGTGAGTCTGGTCGTTCAAGGTCGGCTGTCTCCCGCGTGGTCACGGCGCTGTGAGCTCGGTGATGGTGGTTTCTAGCCATGCTTCCAGCGCTTGTTGAGCTAAAGTCACTCGCCGACGTGCCACTCCACAGCGTTCGACTACTACTCTGGGTGGCATAGCTGGTGTTGCTTTGGTTGCCGGACGACGAATTCGTCGTATTCGTTTTTGTCGTATATGTGCGCCCGATGGCATCCTTCTCTCTGATATCGTACGCCGATTTCTGCGATTTCAGTGCCCTTTCATGCACAGCGCGGTCTCCGGCCGAAGAGCTAGGCCGCGTGTAGTGTTGACTCTTGGGAGGTGGTGGAGGCGGTCCGTCAGTGTCTACAACGGGCACACTGCTGCTGTGCTTATGCATCTTTTGGAAACGCTTCTCCATTCTTTCCACGTAATTGCTCAATTGTGGCAGCTCTTGTGTTTCTCCTTTCCGGCTGCGCTTATGTCCCTCCACCTGAGAGGATTCACCACTCCAAGTCTCGTAGCCTTCGTCAGACTGAGCAATGCCCATTGAAGTCCGTGGTCTGCCGAACTCAGGCTCGTATGCATGCGGCACACGGGTCTCTAGGCCGAAAGACTCCGGTGCCCAGGGATCAATCTCCGCTTCTGGAGACTCCCCTGATCTACTTCCCAGCCCTTCTAGCTCATCGAGCTGTTCCATCACGCCATCCATGGCTTCACGGAGTGGTGAAGGTGTCATTGCGTTGCTACCGCCAGGCGAATGTTCCAAGTATGAGCCAGCTCTTCGCGGAGTGACATACTGGTCAGCGTGGCCACCATGTCGATGATTGTCATAGGACGCATTTGATGTGTGTCTCTGGAAATCCTCCGGCTCATGATAGGAAAGCTGTGATGCATGGCGTGACACTTGAGGAGGCTGTGAGTGATAGGAGACCGCCGATCCATGTCTGGACAGGGCAAGTGGAGGCTCGACGTCGACTGAACCAGCTCTCACGACGTGCTTATGCGGTGGCGGAGGAGGAGGAGCTGATTGTTGGTGGGCGAGTTCATTTCCCTTAGGAGGCTCTGGTCGTCGGAATGAAGGAGCGGGCGATACAGCTCTGGGGTCGTAGGGTCTTATGCGCGGTGGTGAAGGAGTATGCTCCGGCCTCGTACTTGTGGCGCCAGTTTTGGCTCTAGCGACAGCCGCCGAAGAAACAGGAGTCTTGACGGGTGACACCGGCTTTGTGGCAGGCTCCTCTCGAAATGTAATGGGTGTCTTTGCACTTGTGTAATGAGGAGCTTTGGCGTAAGCCTCGAACGGGCGTCGGAATGGTTTCGATCTCGAAGGGCTCGGCGCGATGCTGGGTGGTACAGGACTGACGGAGCGGTTCGCGGATGGCCGAAATTCTTCTGGAAGGACTTTGACAAAGTTGGAGGGAAAGGAGCCGACCGTCCGGCGGTCACGATATAGTCGTCCAACCCACCACGAGCCATCTCCGGCGTTGAGGCATTCGATCAAATCACCTTCGATGAAGCCAAGGTCGCGTTTTCCCTGGAGAATTGTCAGCATTCTAGGTACAGCCGGTCTTGAAGAGATACCGACCTCTCCTCCCCAAGAGTAAACAGCTCTACACCAGCAGGGAAATTGCGTTGGCAGCGGCGGTGGTGCTGGCACCATGGTAACGATGCTGTAGATTGCTCTTGTATGAATATTGGTGAATATGATTCTTTTCTGCGATGGGCGACCCGGTGAGGTTGAGCAAACGGGAGTAAATGCTGCTGTGTGACGCTTCGTTTGCAGCTACAGCGGCTGTGATATTGGGCAGCTGTCGAGGCGCGTTTGTACGAGGTGGGTGTGTACAAGCTCAACCGAACATGTTGATAGGGAGAAAGTCATGCGCAGCAAGGAATCGGAGAAACAAGTAAGGAAGCGATCAGGGACAGAAGCAAGTGGCTGTCTCTGGTAGGGAGAAGCTCATTTACGCCGGGATGCAGACGTCGTTGGGCGCGGGTGATTGGCTGACGAAACGAACCAACGGCGTAAATCAGGCGCTGACAGTTGATTCAGAGTGCCAAACAACAGAGGGGCAACGAGATGCGTTGCCAGGGCGACGCCAGCCTTCAGCGGCTAACAAAGAGGCCGGTCCACTGTAAGCCCGCTAACAAGCCCCTAAAGCATCCCCAGAAACGGCGGCGCAGCAGCGTAGGTATTGTGCCTTGATCAGTACCTTATGACGAAGGTGCTAACTGATCACCGATATAACGGCAGATAAATAGGTATCTTGGTGCAGCACCTGCTGGGCGCTAAGCTGCCTGTCTGGCGTCACCCAGCTGACCATTTCCACACACCACTGCATACCAGTGCTGCCGTCACCATAAGTTACCCAGCGGCTCTAACGATGCGCAGACCCAATATGACATGCCCAGTACCTTTTTTCATCTAATGTTTGAATACATCTCCTCAACACCATAATTTTCAACCCATGATAACAGGAAAGAAGAGAAAGTTGCCCTCACTCTGGCCAGGTCGTTTCCCTTCCAAATTGAACCCCGCTGACGGACGTCACAGCTGTCCCAAAGCGGAAAATTGTCAACAAAGGCCCAAGCTCTAGGTACCCTTGCACCCTGTCCCAGACAACCATCATTTGCGCATACAGGTTGGCCTAGATAACCATTGCGGCACCCTACCAAGGGTGGAAAGCCAGCACTCTCTTCTCTTTTTCCTCCATCGACAACCACTCCCTCTCGACTCGACGGTTGCTGCGCGCGCAATAATTCTCGGCCGCTCTCCTCCCGATTTTTGCCGCCTAGCTGAATAACCGTCGAGTGCCTCACCACAGCCTTTGCCGTCTGCCGCCCGGGGCTGTTTGAACAAGGTTGAGCGTTGCACAGACATCACAGCACAAATGGCCGACGAAGGACTTGCAGAGCACTACCAAGTGTTGGAGGAGCTGGGTCGTAAGTCTACTCATGGCAGCAAAGCACGCGATAGGCACTAATGAAATCTTGATAGGGGGAAGCTTTGGTGTCGTTTACAAAGGTATCGAAAAAGCAACGGGCGAAACTGTTGCCATTAAGCATGCAAGTCAATCCACCGAATTACTCGCCGCAGCCGCCTTCAAACTAACCATGACGCTTAGATTGACCTCGAGTCCAACGATGACGATATCCAAGACATTCAAGCCGAGATCGCTGTGCTGAGCACATGCGCCAGTGCCTATGTTACGCAATACAAGGGTTGCTTTCTGCGAGGCCACAAATTGTGGATTGTCATGGAATATCTTGGTGGCGGATCTTGCTTGGACTTGGTGAGCATGCCAATGATACACACAGCATGGCACTCGGCTAACATTGTGATGTAGCTCAAGCCTGCCAATTTCAGCGAAACACACATTGCCATCATCTGTCGAGAGCTGCTACTAGGAATTCGGTATCTGCACGATGAGGGTAAAATTCATAGAGATATCAAGGCAGCCAACGTCCTTCTCTCTGAGAGCGGCAAGGTCAAGCTGGCCGATTTTGGTGTTGCCGCGCAACTCACCAATATCAAGTCACAACGCAACACCTTTGTCGGCACGCCGTTCTGGATGGCGCCAGAGGTTATTCAACAAGATGGCTACAGCTTTAAGGCAGATATATGGTCCCTTGGCATCACAGCGATGGAGATGGCCAACGGCGAGCCCCCATTGTGCCACATTCACCCCATGAAGGTTCTCTTTCACATTCCCAAGAATGCGCCTCCCAAGCTTGAGGGCAACTTTAGCAAGGACTTCAAGGACTTCGTCGCCCAGTGCCTAACCAAGGACTACGATCGCCGACCCACCGCCCGGGAACTCCTCCGTCACCGATTCATCAGGGCGGCAGGCAAGATTGAGGCCCTCCAAGAATTAGTGGCCGCGCGCCAGATGTGGGATGCCAATCAAAACCGCCAGAAGCACCCGATTTACTATCAAGAGACGTTACAGACAATGTCGCCCAAGTGCGGAGATCAAGAGTGGACCTTTGACACTGTCAAGTCCATTGCCATGGTTCCTCCCAAGAGACAGACCATCAAGATCAGGCGACCGTCTGCCATGCTCGGCGCCGAAGAGGGTTTCCGCAAGTTGGACCTCGACGATGGGCCTCTTGGGCCTTCTTCACCAGCGAATGGCACCGTCAGAAAGGCGACTGCTCGGCGAACACCATCTTTGGCACAAGACTCGGCAATGCACTCTGGTGGCTCTGTGAAGGGCAGCCTACCTCCCAAGAAGCCTCTCCAGCCGGACATGTCGTTTGGGAACTCTGGTTCAACTATGAGACTGTTCCGTCGCGTTCCCTCAGACAGCTCCACTGGAGGCCAGCTTGGTCGCCCTGCCAGCCCGGACGATGTATTTTGCGATGAAAACCAATCACCATCGGCCGCTGCCCCTGTTGTGCCGTTTGGCAAGGAGGCCGTTATTGGTCGTCGACTATATACCAAGGCCATCGAGCCCACCATGGCTGAACTCCACGCTCAAACGTCTGCTATGCAGAAGCGGGAGGCTCTTGGCAAGGTCTCAGATGCCCTTGCGGCGCTCGACGCGATCGACCCCGAGGGTTCGTACCATCTCATGGCAAATCTCATCACCTCCATGGCCAAGGACAACAAGCTTGACGCGGCCTTCCTGCGACAGGCCAACGTCAAGGTGGTTCCGGACGATGGTACCCCACAAGGCACTGTTGTGATTAAGAATAGCACACCAGTCAGCAACGGCACCGCCAACATAGCTTGCAGTCCCACCAAGCTTATACTCAGCTCCAATAACCCGCATCTCAAGAGCCATCGACGCCGCCAGGGCGACTCTCCCACTCCTTCCAAGATCAATGAAAAGAGCTTCGAAAGAGAGAGATCTATGGTTGAGGAGCAGTATCCTGGAGGCGAGGCGCGTCCAGGTATGGAGCACTGTAAGCAGCTGGCCGATGTTTTGTACAATCGCTGGTCTGATGGTCTCCGAATTCGATGGCCTCAGGTCTAAGAGCGGGTCACGACTCGACGACACAGAAAACCGAAAACAACAAAGACCCCCCACCCCCCAAAAAGCAAATACGAAGACTACTATCTTGCTTCAGTAGCGATGTACTAACACTCCGTGGCATCCTTTCTCTCAATAGAGGGGGGCATATCGGGGAAAAGCGATGATGTTAGTTGTTGTTTTTCTTTTTTTGGAAAAAAAAACCGTCATCAAGCGTCTCGTGGATTTCCCTTTTCTTTCTTCTTTTCTACCTACTTTTTCTCCTTTTGCTTAATTTGACTTGGTCTACCATTGAAGGGTGTACGACTTTGGATGTATGAAAATATGTTACTTTTGGAATCTCTTCTGCATACCGCGAGTGGAACGGGGCTACTACCAAAATCAGCGAGACCGATGCGATGCCCCAAAGAAGGAGGTCGGCTCAGTCGAAAGAGCCAGCTGGCAAAGACGGTCCTACACGAAGGACAGTCTGCGCTCTTGGCTTGAGTGGCGAGAAAGATCATCTATAGGCGGCAACTTACCAAGAACATGATTTTCTGGAGAGCACTCGCCGACTCAACCGGAGTACTCGGCGTTTTAAAGGAACAAACATGGGATTTCCTTTTTTTTTTTTTGACACATAGCTATATAGTGAGCCATTAATGTGGCAAGGACTTGAATTGAACAAATGATAAACAAATGATTCCAATGATGACGGTATCCAAAATTGTACATATTATAGTGCCGTTGAAATAGTATCTCTATATTGGTTGAGTATCGTCTGCCCGTAATGACAGTTTGATGCGCCAGTTTTTGAAATCGTCAGATAGTATTTCGCCATGGCCAGTCTCTTCCACCTTGTACACCTCTATCATGGGCGACTTGGGCTGTCGCCTGATCCGCCATACGCCTTCGTCATTGATGGTATGCGTGAGGACTGCTCATTATTAGTAGCCCGTCTCGGAGAGCATTGGCAGACGATCGCGGGCACTCACACTCCAGAAAATTCGCGGCAAAGTTGACGCACATGTCGGCGTTCCAGGACGGGTTTGGCTGCGCGTTGACCGTCTCGGGGATGCGTTGTGTCTCGATCTCCTGCACGTCGAGTAAAATGCCGTCGCGCGAGCGGAACCCGACGATGATCTTGGGCACGCCGAGCAGAAACGATTGGATCCAGTACTTCATGAGCTTGCGGTGGAAATTCTCAACATCGCCCGGGCCGCGGATCTCGGCGCTCGTCTTGAGCTCGACCCATTGGACAGGGTTGCCCTGCTGCCGTGGCTTCGAGTCCCAGAGGGCATCGACCTCCCCTCCGAGGCACAAGATCGCGCGGCCGATTCCGGTGCGCACGACGGAGCAGTACTGCGCCTTGTTGTTGACGACGGCGTCCTCACGGCCCTCGATGACAGCGCGCTCTGTGTCGCCCCAGGGCGCGGGTATGGTAGCGAGCGTCTCAAACTTGTAGCCCCAGAACTGCATGACCTCCAGCGGCGGTCCGTGACGCCGCCGATTTTGGCTCTCGTTGCGCCGCGATGCCACTTTGTACGCGTTGTTTTCTTCGATGAAGATGCAGTCCTGGTACAGGGTGGCGTTCATCTCGAAGCCGTCCTGGTTGTCAAAGGGCGTCGCCATGATCTTGGTCATCATGCCTCTCCACGTGACAAAGTGCGCGTCTATCCTCTTGCCTGTTTCCTTTTCATGTGACACAATGGTTGTTAATAAGCTGTCGAGATGCTCATCTTTGGAGTCGTCCAGCTTTTCAAAGGTGTCGAACCCTTTGGAGAGGTCTGCGCCCAGCTGAGGCGTATAGTACCACTTCAGCGAAGCGTCGCCTATGGAGAATTCATGATTCTCGTCGTACGAGAAGCACGCGATCTCCTGCGACGTGCGATCAGTGAGTTGGTCGGGTTTGCGAGGTCCTGGTCTGTTACCTTGGGTCGCCGTACAGGCTGGCTCGCGCCGGCGAAGCGACCAATTGGTTGCACCGGAAAATTCGCGGACATGGCCTATAAGAACCTTTTCATCTAGGCGAGGGCTTCTTAGTTTGTCTAGATTGGAAGAAAAGACTTGGGACAGATGTTGCAGGCGAAAGGGTTCAGTAATTCGAGGCCCACAGAAAGTAGGTCGTAGAGCGAGGAAACGGTTGATGGTGCTAACTATTTACAGCGCCAACCCTACACCGAGGCGCAGCGCATGTCAATAGATCAATAGATCAATAGATCAATAGATCAATAGATACGTGTAGAGGGTCACCGGGAAAGAAGGTGCTCAGATTAGTTATGTTTGCTTCAGAAGTCTATATGTGATTTTACTGTCTGTTTGTGCATGAGATAGTGGGCCGTTGATTGAATGACTGCATGAAATCATGACGCAAACAGAAGCCGTACTTGCATATAAGTTGTAACGGACCGCCACTGCTCCTGCCACGAACAAAGCAGCATCGCTCGCAGCACGCATCTTTTCTTCTTGTTGAGCAATTCAAATATTGACTAATTGCTTGACCTTATCGACTTCAACTCTCTCGGTCCTTTTGCTGCTCATTTGCGCAGTCATAGACTTCACATGCGGTGCTGGATGGAACCACGTGATAGCGGTTCACCAATAGGACCCTCTAATAGCATCACTTGCCCTTTGCATTGCAACGCGACGCAAACCGTCTTAGATTCGGCGTCATCGGCTGCGCACAACGACGACAGGGGCCCTCAGCCTAATGCCAAGATCAAAAAAGCCAGCGCGGACCGGGAAGAAGCCAGCAGAGCAGACTTTCCAAACCGGGTGGTATACTATCCGCCAGATCCTGGACGAGAAGCGTGTCGCAAACAGAATCCAATATCTTGTAGACTGGGACGACGACGCTAAGACCGGCGAATCGCACGAGCCGACCTGGGTTCCGGTAATCTATCGTGTATAGACGCTCTGTTCTGTTCATACTAACAGGTTGTCAGAGCTCCGACGTAACGCTCCTAGCCAAAAGTGAATGGAAGAATAGGAAATCAACGAGCGCCTCCAAACCGCAGCCTTCGACATCGGTATCCCAAACCGGCCAGACTAGTCAGTCCGACCAGTCCCCTCGACCTGCCAATTTCCGGCAGATAGAGCGAACGAAATCGAAATCACGCGCCCGGTCATCCTCTACTGCTTCTAGCATTGATGCTGGGCCTGCAAGGAAGCGCCCCCGATATAGTCCCAGTTCTTCCACAGGGCCTGTCCCTTCCATTGTCTCGGCGCCTTCTCCTAGCCCTGCGGCTGATGTCCCGGAATTCGAGGGTCCAGCTGACGTCCAGACCGGATTGATCGTCGATATCCCAAACGCGCCAAACTTTGACCCCGCTGAATTCTTCAGCGTTTGCGGTTCGCAACCCACCAGCTACCCATCGCAATCACTAAGCGAGCTTGAAGATCAGGACCAGCGTCTAGCGCTTTCTAGTCAAATCAGCCTTCGAACTGTTCCCGACTCTCAAGACTACTCTGGGCAAACACTGTCCACTGCTTCCTTGCACAAAGTTATCGATAGTGCTGTCTCATCGCTACCAGAATCTATTTGCACCGTGATTCCAGATTCGCTGGAACAACAAGGAAATCGCGTCGTACCAGACTACACAGAAAACACACGAGAGTGTATTCCAGAATCAAGCATCCCAGCTGAAACAAATACCGACTCTGCAATCCCTTCTCATCAAAAGGACGCCAAAGAGCAGTCTTTCTCTGGTGCTCCCAGATTCAACAGTACCTCAGATAGTTCGAATCAGCCAGCGAAATCGCCCGAAATCACAGCTCGTGATTCTCTCCCAGCTAGCTTAGGCGAAGCGCCCGAATTTCTCACCCAGCTCGAAATAGTCGAACACTCCACGCTTCTCACAAGCTCGCCCCATCGAGGACAGCCATCCGCGCCACTGAGCCAGGCCGCCACAAGTCCAGCTCCGCAAGCCACCTACCAAGCCTCGCACGACGCTCAAGTCGTTCCTAATTTCTTTGATACCGTATTAGAACGAGCTATAGACAGCAAGGAGACCAACACTATACCCGCGCAGGATCCCAGCCGGGATCCACACTATAAATATTCCTATATCCCCAAAGAGATTGATCTAGAGGAGATCAGTATGGCAGAAAGCACAGGCACTCAGCGGTCCGCTGTGGACGAGCTGAATGACCTGTTTACTATAAATCCTACAATCGACTCTCAAGCACAGTCACACGACAGAAATCAACCAGCAGCGACAGAAGATGGCGCATCTGAGATTTTCAAGCTGCAAAACCGACCGAGTCAGAATCCGTCAGCAAGTGTTGACTCGCTCGACCCGAGCCACTGGCACCCACCTACAGTAGAGGCTGTCGACGAATCAGACTTGACAGCTTCAACAAGTGGGATCGCTTTCAATACTCAGCCGGACACACATGCGCAGTTGCTCATACCTATGCATTCTCACGAAGGACTGCCTGGTACCGTCTCACCATCAGAAATATTGGCATCTGCGGGAGCGGTGTCGGATGGTAACGCGAGCCCGATTCTTGAACCACCGGGAGTGATCCCTGCTGCTGTTTTCGGAAGCTCTGCTGAACCCATAATCGCGGGACAGCAATCGCCAAGCGCGCCGTCATCATCTGCCACTAGCGACGACCCCGTTTTGATGCATCATCTCGTCACATTGCCGTTCCAAGCCAGCTTGCGGCCCCAATATGATGACATCCTGCTTGCACATAGAAAGCACGTCAAGGAATTCTCTGAAGTCTTCAGTAGCGAAGAGTACGTCGAGCCGAACCCCAGTCTCGTCCAAAAGATTGACGAGCTATTTTGCGCTCTTCGCAATATCTGCGACTACCCACAAGACCTTATTGGGACGTCACTCGAAAAGCTGTCGCCGCCTGACCAGGTGAAATATGCCTGTGACGCCAACCCAAAATTCAGTTTTGTCTTTGAGCTTCTACAAGGCATAGAGACTAACATTCGCGTCCTCATTGTCGCCCAGTCTGTGGAGCTTCTACGGCTTTTGGCACATGCTGCGGCAACGCTGGATATTGATTGTTCAGCACGAGCGCTCGAATCATTGCACAACGTATCAAATGACTCTGCGTGTAATGTAACACTGGCATTACCGAATGAGGAATTTGACATTGACGAATTTGAGGTTGTCATTGGCTTTGACCACTCGTTCGGTAGCTCACAAGTAGCGCAGGCTTTATTACGAGAAGGGCAAGCAGTACGCCCGCCAATGGTGCTCACGCTTGTTACTACCCACTCTATCGAGCATATTGACCGGCAACTTCAGGGAGAACTGAACCCTCTGGAAAGACGGAATGCTCTGCTGGCGAGCATCGTCAATGCCAGGAAGCTTACTAGTGACCCCGACCCCGGGTATCCTGAACCCCACTCAATCGCGACTATGTTTTACGAATTTCTGAACGGAGCCGCTGAAGAAGTGTTCTGGGAACCCATTCCACTGCCAGATGATGTGCTCGATATCTATATGAGCTCGCAGTCGCAGTCGCAGTCGCAACAGCCTGCAGTGGCCGAGACCGAAAGTAGTCGCAAGCGCAAGCTTGATGATGACAACGAAGAAGAGGCAAAAAGGATGCGCTCCACTTTCAAGGAATCTTCAGCCAACAAAGAAGAAGTACCTCTGCCTGACGATGTGCGCTGGCTCCTTGACTCTGTATCAGTGGCAGGTCAAGCTTTGCCCGGCTCACGGGTGTCGATTCGAGTTCCACTTTCGGTGCTGCAGGCAATCGCTGAAAAGATGTCTGAGCTTGAGCGACGAGCTGCGGCAAGTGACAAGGAGGTCCAATATAAGAGTGTTATCGAGAGCCTAGAAGCACGTCTGAAGGAATATGAGCGAACCTCTGGCAAGACTTATCGGGCATATCGAGCAGCACTTGAAGAGCGTGCTGAGTTTGAAAAAGAAAAGACGAAGGCAGATGCGGCGCTACAATCGGCACAAGAAGCAGCTCAAAAAGAGAGCACAAAATTGCAGACTAAGATCGGCGAGCTAGAAGTCACCGTTTCACGGCTTACGTCGGACAGTGCGAGTGAGGAAGCGAATCCACTGGCAACTTCGGAGAAACTGCTCAAGGAAACTCAAGATACGGTGAAGCGTCTCGAAAAGCGTCTCGAGAATGCGACACAGGATGGCGAATATGCCAAGAATGCATATCAAGAAGCATCTAGCGCGGCGACGGTACTGCAAACGGAGAACAAGGAGCTCAAGACGCAGAACGAAAAGCTGCTCCAGCGCAGCTCGGAGAATTTGACCAAGATCCACGAAATTCAGAGCGAGTCAATGGCCAAGGTGTATCTGCAGCAGATTGCAGAGCTCAGGACTCAGATGCGCGAGCGCGAGACGGAGCTGGATCGCACACGGGAGGAGCTGCGGCAGGCGAGGACGCGCCGGGAGACACGGCAGGCCAGTGTGCCGCGCAGTCCTCGCATGGGCCTGATGAGCCCCCGCACTGGCTGGCCGTACACGAACCCGGCGAGTCGGGGCACAAGTCCGACGGGGACGACGGAGGGGCCGGCCATGATTGGTTCCCTGCCAGCCGGAACCGGCAATGGGCGATGGAACCATCTCAGAGAGTGATGTAGTCGCATGGCGTTCGCAGACAACTAATAGGATTTCATATCGCAAGTTGACCAGCTTGGCAGCGTCAGGTTGGCAACAAATAATGAATCATGCTGATCAAAACTGGCTCAAGTAAATGGTTCTGTTAAATCAGTTGTTATCAAAGCATCTCGATTGACAGCAGTTCTGGTACGAAGAATGTGTATCTTCTTCCTGTACAATGCTGCTGGCTAAAGGATCTGGACTCAAAAGCACATGCGTCTTTTTTACATCTTTGTCTTTTTTATTGCTACAGCCGACTGGAACTCCCAGGTTTGCGCGTACAACTCCCAAGTTTATTTCCCTCCGCCATAATTCCGGCCGCAAAAAAAGAAAGCCAAACAAACGAGTAAAATGTTGAGTCAAGTTTCCTGCCGTCTCTTCAGCACACTCACTTACACACACCTTTCCTCTCTATTATCATATACAATTGGAGCTTCTGCGTCGCTCCATGCCTACCCGCATGCCCCGTTTCCCTGTGGGTGATAATCTCGAGCAATTACCATGCAGTCCTTTGTTGTTCTAGCTCAGGATTCTTTTCTTGCCCCGCTGATTCGTAGATTTGTTCTTCTTCTCGCTCGGTGATGGTGGTTGTCTATGTATTTATTTCTGCTCGGGGTAGAGATCTTCCTTCAGAGGGATGCCGAGCTCCTCGCGTAGGGGCTTGAGCTCCTGAAGGTATTGGTCGTACTGGCCCTTGGAGTCGACCTTGGCCTTGATGCCTGTAATGTCAGGCGGTCAGTACTTGGGCACGGTGTTTTGCCGGGGTTGCGGCGCCACGGCCCGGAGAGGGAGCGGCAATTTCCGCAGAGGGCCGCGGGAGGGACAAAAGACAGGACAAAAGAACAGATGGCGACGTACCCTCGAAGATGCGGACGGCAGTGGCAAAGTCGTTGACGCGACGAGCGGCCTTGAGAGCAGCGGCGACGACGGAGGGAGAGGGGACGAGATCATAAGCAAAGGCGTTGTTCAGGTTGCGCTGCGAGTAAGAAAAGACATTAGCATCCAATTGCTGGCGAATTGTTATCTCGGATGGAAAATTACCTGGAGCTCGAAGACATCCTGGACACCGTCGAATTCCTTCTCGAAGCTGCGAGGATGTGTCGTTAGTTAAAAATTCCGCAGCGACAGCTTCCGTCATCGCCATCATCATTGGGCGTTGCGCGACAATTCGAAACCGTCCAGTCGGGTATCAATTGATTTCGAGCTTCAAATTGCACGGTAGAGCTTGCAGGGCGAATCAATTGAAGCTGTCGGGCGCGTCCGGCACGACGTTTTCAAAACACGCCATCCATCAGCTTCCGAATTGCCGCGACGAAAAAAAGACCCCACACCTAGACGTCGAATGGGCCGCCAATGAACCCTCGGGCGATGAAAATGAAGAACGCGAGGTAGTCTATCGGGAAGAGGGCTCTCACCGGGCAGTAAACTCCTCGAATGTCTCCTCGGCGTGCTCGCTGCGGCGGGGGACCGAGGTGCTGAAGCTGGCGACGGCGACGGCGGGTGAGCGAGCGGCCATCAGGGGCGCGGCGACGACGGGACGGGCGACGGAGACACTGCGGACAAAAGTCGCGGAGCCGCGAGCGGCAAGACGGAGGAAAGCAGCGGAAGGCATTGCGGGTTCGGGGAGATGTTGAGGTGGTGGTGGTGGTGGGCGAAATGGAAAGCAGAGAAGTAGAAGAAAGCTGGAGAAATTGACGCTCAAAAAGTTGTCCTAATTTGCACAACGTGTGACTGGTTGCAAGGGAAGAGAGGGTGCTTTTGCGAGCTAGCATGACTAAGCCGGGCAGGGAATGGCCGTCATTACAGTGTGAATTGGGAAGCACGACTGTGGAATTTGTGGTCAGTATTGGTGAGGACACTGCACTGTGTGAACGCTGTAGTGCACGGTGGTGATGACCTACTGTTTTGGGGGAGCTTGCCATTAGCCCGGTTCCAATTCGTCGCTGGGGGCCCCGGGTCTAGCCTAGGTGGCTGGTCTTACTGGCTCAGTCTGGCTGGCGGGCTACTGGGCCGAAAAGCAGGCCATTTTTGACTGGATATGGCTTGATTCTGTCCTTGCGCGGCGGGCTGTACCGAGGAAGGGAGGGTGCGATGGATTGACGCGGCCGTGATGTATAAAGTCGCCAATTGACGACATTTGCTTTTCTGCAGTGTTTCAACCTTTTTATTGTACACATTTTTTCTCGACTAGAGACTTTGTTTAGTCGTCTTATTGTGAAGGTCTTTCCCATTTCGTCGCCTGCTTCGTCTTCAATTGCACATGTCAGTGCTCAGGAGCAACAGAACAAACGCAGAGACACACGAGACACCGCCCAAGGTCAAGGTGCATCACATAAATAAATAGTCTAAATAGCCGCGTTGCACCAGAACCGCACCCGCACTAATGGCCACGATTCGGCTCGTCGTCTGTCCAAAACTCCGAAACTCCGTCTTCGCCCAAGGCCAGTGCAGTATGTGCTGGTACAACCGAGATTACGGATTACAGGCTCCTCCTTTCGTTCTCCCGACCACAGCGGTACCCAGGGCAAAAATACAGCGCATTGGCAGTGCTAAAACCAGCCTGAATATGATGCGAGGGCGCCGGCTGCTCCGGCTAAGTACAGCCTAATTACCTAATTACAGTGGACTCGGTAGCGTCTGCAAATTTCCCCAATGCCCGCGAATCGGGAATGGCACGTGATCTGAAAGCTCTCCTTTGCTGCCAGCGAATCACATGCTGACGATGATGAGATGCGGCATCGCGGAAGTTGATAGACAGTGGGACACCGAACACCAAACACCAGGACACCACGGTGAGGAAGTGAGGAATTCCATCTGGCATCTTCAAAGTTGGTAATAAGATATGATAGCAAAGAGCCATCCAGTACCTGAACTAGAGACCTCGATCAGCGCCATAGCATTCTAGCTTTCGAGGCCAAAACTCTACCACAGGCCAAGTAGGCGTCATTGGCGCTCCCATTCGGCTAGTGGGCTTGTCGGCGTACCCTGTGTCCTCCGCAGTCCTGCATGCCAAATTTCCCCTTTTCGATGGGCCACTCATTGCCATCACAAGCGGCGCACTCCAACTTTTTCTTCCTTCCGCGTCTTGCCCCTTTGGTCAAGTACTTTTTCTCCCTCCTCCCTCTCATTTTTTCCTCCTCATCCCTCCCCATCTTAGTCGCCTCCTCTTCTTTTCCCCCTTTCCAATTTGATTGAATGCTCATCGAAGTGATTCGGTGATTGGAACCGGTTGCAAGCCTGAGTTGTGACTGCTTTTTCTGCGTCTTATTTCTCGTCATTCCTTTTTCTACGATTTAACGTCTAGAACCCCTCGATTACCTCGCCTCGGTACCCGTCGCGTCACGTCTCCTCCAAACCACCCTCGGGTATCCGACCACTTGTCGCTTCTCGAGTCTTTCAAAAGCTGCTCTACACGTTCTGCCGAATTCTTAATACATCAACACCCGCTCCATTCACAATGGCTTCGATCCTGGACCAGATCCCTCTACCCACGGTGGACCGCCCCTTCGGCATCCATCTATGGCCCATCTTTGACAAGGCTTGGACCGCCGTCGTCGGCTATCCAGTTGATGAGTTCAAGTTTGTGCCTTTTGAGACGCCCATGTCGACCCTCAAGTCGACCTCCATCTTCATTGTCGTCTACTATGCCATCATCTTCGGTGGCCGCGCTCTCATGCGCGACCGCGAGCCCTTCAAACTCAAGACGCTCTTCCTCATCCACAACTTTTACCTCACCGCCATCAGCGGCATCCTCCTGGCTCTCTTTATTGAGCAGCTTGTCCCCACGCTTGTTCGCGGCGGCGTCTTCCACGCCATCTGCGACCACTCTGGCGGCTGGACCCAACCTCTAGTCGTTCTCTACTACGTGAGTTGATCGCTGCGGCGGCCACGACCCTCGGCACTGCCCGCTAACGTGTTTTTGTAATGCCACAGTTGAACTATCTCACCAAATATCTTGAGCTCCTCGACACTGTCTTCCTCTTTCTCAAGAAGAAGCCTCTTAGTGAGTAGAATCGGCGCGTCTCACAGCGCACGTGTCAGTGCATGCCTTTGCTGACTGCTGCAGCCTTCCTCCACTGCTACCACCATGGCGCCACTGCTCTTCTTTGCTACACGCAGCTTATCGGGTCGACAGCCGTTTCATGGGTTCCCATCACGCTCAACCTGACTGTGCACGTCGTCATGTACTGGTACTACTTCCAGAGCGCCCGCGGCATCCGCATTTGGTGGAAGGAGTGGGTGACGCGTCTCCAGATCATTCAGTTCGTCATTGATCTTGGATTCGTCTACTTTGCCTCATACACGTACTTTTCCTCGACGTACTTTCCCTCGCTGCCCAACGCTGGCAGCTGCGCGGGCGAGGAGTTTGCCGCTTTCGCCGGTATCGGCATCCTGTCGTCGTACCTGGTGCTCTTCATCTCGTTTTACTTTGCCACATACAAGAAGGGCAGCAAGCAGACGACGCGCAAGTCGCTGCGTCGCATGTCGCAGGCTCCTCTACCCGACCCTCTGGCCGTCGCGGCTGCGACCAACGGCCACGCCAATGGCAAGACCAATGGTGCCACAACTTCTGGTGTCAAAACCAACGGGACAACTACCCGCTCTCGCAAGGCTTAGATGCCTTGAGTGATGAAAAGTGTGGCATGGGTCAGGGCGGCAACTGGAAGCCTTTGACTAAGAGCAGTAATATGCTTGAAAAGGGTCTTGGGTTTCACGATGTGTGTGGTCAAAAGATATTAGACTCGCCAGCCGGAGAAGATTGACGAGGATCTAATTTTGGGCATGGCGGTGTTCAACGTCTTTCGAAAATACGACACAGGAGTTGGGTGGCAAGGTAAAATCGTCAGGGCTCGGCGAGGTCAATAAGTATGGTGAACAATGTTTTATGGAAGCTTGAAAGAAGAGGAAGGAGAATAAGAATGAAGAAAGATAAAGAGGAGGGCCGAGGAGAGGGCCGAGAGGCGCTGATTACTACAATGTGTAATACTTTTTAGGACTTTCTGTGTACAATTCATCTACGCGGCGTCTTTTGGCTCGGGGAGGGGGGTTAGAGTAGGGTTAGACGAAATGGAATGTAATGTACTGATTCCAGTGCCTTTTGAGGCCTTTTTCCCTAGGTCAACAAGTGTGTTGTTGCGTAGACGGTTGCGGGTGCGGAGGTACGAATGTTGAAGAGGCAAGCAGATAGGCAGGGCTTCCTAGCTGTTGGTAAAAGCTGCATACGAAAAAAAGACACAAGATTGGCCATTTGTTCAAGGTTGTGTTGCAGGACGACAAGGAGGCAAAGGGTCGAGACATGAGAGGATGCAGCATCAAACCAGTGGTGGGATAATTAGATGAGCTAGTCTCTTGTTGAATGCAAGTCGATGAGCTGATGCAATCGTATTTTTTGGAATGAAATGTGAGAAGGTTTTGAGCAATAAAATAAAGTCTCGCGCCATCGGCGCTTGACGGACACACAGGCAACAAGGCTGCCTTGAATATATTATAGTGGCTCTGGGGGGTAAATTCTCCAAGTGTCCGATTCGCTGCAGGGATGTAGTCGTCGCATCTCAGCTAGGCTTTGCTGCCCCTGGAGGTGAAGAGCAGCTTGCCACGAAAGAGAAAGGAAAACAAGAAATTCTGATAACACGGTTTGCCTTGAGGGATTAGTAGCCAGAGGAGAGCAAGAAAGGAGAAGAGGAAGAAAAAGGGTCGGCTCGGCAAGAACTGTCGGGCGCGCGTGGGAGATGCAGATCTCGGTCCTGGTCTGGGTATTGGCGGGCCAGAAGGCGCCACTTTACTGGCACTTTTTAGCGGACGGCAGGGAATCTTTTTTAGCTCCAGGGGTACATGCTTTGTGGGGAGGGGGGGGGGGGGGCACAGGAGAATGGCCACGAATGGGTTGCTGTATGTCTTGCTAGGCGAGAAATAAAGAAATCAGATGAGAAACTTGAAATGCGAATATAGAGGGTGGGACAGACTCGTGGACTTTTTTCTCTTCTTTCTTGATACCACACGCTTCAGCCGTAAAAGCATATCCGTACGCAGTCAAGCAGTCTCCAAAGGTAGACTGTTGGACAGTAACCCCGGAATAAGTAACCGCAGGAGATTGCCAGCGCCACCAGGCAGTGCTGCCAATATGCACGTCCCATCACTCTGCAGATTTATTTCGCCAGCCTTATTATGCCAGTCAAGCACTTAAGCTAGTTAGTGTTGCACCAACTTCTGCCAGTCAGGCTTCAAGCAGTCACTCAATGATTGTCATGATTGGGCTGCAAGCAACCATCTCGTCACTTGTCTAAACGAGCCCCCCCTTGCACCTTGGATACGGATTTTTTTTTTCGGAGACAGGGATGCTTGGTAACATTGAAGCAGGAATCAAGAAACGTTTATATGGCCTCCAAGGCTGCTTCACCCCCCCCTCCCCCCCCCCCCGTGTCCCTCTCATGGCCGTCCTTCCCCTCCTCTACCTACCTTAGTCCATACCACAGCGCGGACTTCTCTCTCGATACCGGCTTCATTTCTTTTTTGTGCATTCCATCTTCAACTCTTTTCTTTTCTTTTTTCTTTTTTCTTTTATTTCTTCTGCTTTCTTATCGTGTTTCTAGCTAATATTCTTCTTTTCCACCCCTCCGTTTCCTTGCGTGGCACAGCAGACCGCCTTGGCAGACGCAAACCCCCAAGAAACTACCCCTCGTGTACCATCAGACCATCAGCCATACCCAGGAAGATATCCATCGCCTTGATAAAGAGGAAACCTCTAAACCCTCGTTTTCGCATCTCACGCTTCCATCTCTGGCTTGCTTGCACAAGACCCGCCGTCGCACATCTTGCCTCCGTCTGGCGTGAACCGGTACCGCTCCAGGCTCAGTGCCTCGTGCTGCCTTGTGCTGCCACCCGCGCATTTGTCCGCCCCGCGTCCGCGACCTCTTTCCCTTTGATTTTTATTAGCTCTCTCCTCATTAACCTGCAGCCTGAAGCTGAAGCCCGGAGAACGATATTTACTCCTGTTGGGAGCGACAGCCATACGGCTACTTTTCCTTTTGATCTCTTTACCAGGTCCAACATAACCCATCAACCTCCTCCTCCTCATCCCATCGGCGCCATTCCTCACCTGTCCCACTCTCCCAACCTGCCAAGCGCCAGTCCGCTTTACGCTATTCCCATCTCCATCCCAACCAACGTCAACCTTGCCGCCACACAGACACTCCGAGCTCCCACTTGGCCTTTGCCGCCGCCGCCGCCATCATGAGACTTCCTTTCCTCAAAAAGGGCAAAAAGGGCAGTCTTCAGCTCGATGTGCCCCCCGAGTTTCGCCCCGCCGGCGCTGGCCAGATGCCTCAATTCCCGCCCACCACCCTGTCCGCCTTGAAGCTCGCTCAGCTTCCCCCCGCCGTCCTCCAGCGCATATTTGCCCATGTCTGCCCGCACGCATCTGACGAGTCCTTTGACACATGCGAGGAGAGCGCCAGGGCCGATAACTGCGTCCTCTGCGACCTGCGCGATCTGTCCCACTGCGCCCAGATCAGCCGCGCCTGGCGAGTCGCCGCCATCCAAGTTCTGTCAGTGCTTCGCATATCTGCGCCCATGGGATATCTGCCCAACGCTGCTACTCGTCTTGCAGCTGCGGATATCTGCCCAAATCTGCTCCTTGTCTTGTAGCCACACACTAACACCTCGCAGCTACCACAGCATCCGCATTGAGCCCGTACATTACTGCAAAATGGAGGCCTGGCTGGCTGAGCGTCGCAAAAAGACTGGCCGCTTCGATCGCAACGGCGTCCCCGAAGACACGGCCCAGGCTCGCCTCCGACTCTTGCGCCGAACCGTCCGCGATGATCCTACCAGAATCGGCAAGCTCGTCCAATATCTCAAAATCCCCTACATGCTCCGCGAGTTCTGCTACGTCGAGCTCGCCCAGACCATTGCCGTCTTGCCCGACCTGCACTACGTCGATCTCCCCGAGGGCATGTTTGCTGACGAGCCAGCTTACGCCACCCTGCGACTCGAGGTTCAGGCCCGCTGTCCCAAGCTTCGCAAAATGACCTACGTCGCCGGCTCCGAAAGGAGCTTTACCATGCTTGCCACCGGCCAAATCTGGCCTCGACTGCAAGTCCTCGAGCTCAATCGGCTCAACGTTGACCCCGCAACCATGCGCAACGTTCTCGGGTCTCTGGTGAACTTGCGCGCTCTCAAAGTCAGCCAGACAGACAGTATATCAGACGAGGTATTGCTATCTACAGAAGGTCTTCCTGCACTCCCTCCACTCGAAGAGCTCGTCCTCAAGGATACCCCTCGCGTCACAGCCGCAGGCTTGATTGAATACCTCGCCTGGCTCGACACACAGCAAGCCCTCAAGGTGCTGACTCTCAAGGACACTGGCGTGCAAGCTTCCGGTCTAGCAGACATTCTGACCATGGCTACCTCGTTGCGCACACTGGCTCTACAGACGAAGATCTCGGAGCCCTTCCCGCACACTGCCGGTATCGCGCCGCTCGCCTCCCAGTCTCTGCGCACGCTGCGCTTCGAAGTCTCTGGACGCACCGCATCTGCGCAAGATGCCAGCGCCGCCAACACTTACTATTCATACGTCGCCAACTCGATTCTCCAGAGCAACCTCCCCCGGCTCCGTAAGCTCTTCGTCCACGACGAGTCCTTTCCCGACAAGCTGCAGGCCGCCATGCCTGTCCCTGGCGGCGCCCTCAACAACCCACGCCACCGTCACCAGAGCTCCTCCATGTCCTCAGCCCGGGGCGCGCCCGCCCTGCGCGTCTCTCCCCCGCCCTCGACCACCGCCAGTCCGCCGCGCGGCAACGGCCTCGCGAGCCCCAAGTACAGCAACGGCCCCATGGCCAGTCCCCGCGCCGTCCCCCGCTCCCCTATCGTCCCTCCCATCGCCAATTCTCAGCTCGCCCAGAACCGCCTCAGCTCCAACAACCCCTTTGCACCCCAGCAGCAGGCACGCAGCGCGCCCATTCAGACTCTCGAGGTCTTTACCAAGAGCGACGAGTTTGGCCAGTGGAACTTTGCCCGCATCGACGCCTTGCCCAAGAGCGTGTCCGCCGGCTCGTCGTCATCGGCGACGGCCGACACGCGCCGCGAGAGCCACTACGGCCTCGCCGCCGACGTTGAGGGCCAGGGATGGGACCACGGCGCCGCACGCCGCAGCGTCATGGTCGGCAATGCCACCGGCGGCTTTCTCACCCTCCCCGGAGGCGCGCCCTTTGCACCCCCGCCCGACTTGCCTCCTGTAGCTCCGGGCTTTGCTAATGACGACTACCGACCGCGCAGTAGTGGCGGCTCCTCACGCGTCCGTCGCTAACAGGTGTATTCTTTGTTTCATTTCTTTTAGCATTCATTGAGCATATGGAGGATATCCTGCCTGTAGCAAGCAAAAGGTTCATGTTTTCATTTCACCTCGGTTTTCTTTCTTTTTTTTTTTCTCTCTTTCTTCTTCTTGTTGATTATGCGCGCGGCATGTGAGATACCCGTTTTGTCGATTTTCAGCGACGAGGACGAATCCAACGGTCTTGTATTGGTTTCCTTCTCTTGTTAACAAAAATGAAATATCAAACATCAACGAAAGATGGTTGCCAGTCGAAGAGGCAAAAAACGAAGATGCATGCTATTTATGAAAAGTCGAAGAATGGGATGTCTTGGGATGGGGTTTGGGGGGGAGCTATGCCAGACAAGGCTCTCGGGACGACTTGAATGAATCTCGAGTAATGTGGACTAATGCAAACACAATTTGATCTCTTCGTACTCTTTTCAAACTAGACATTGTGTAGCAGTAAAGTAAAAATCTGTCTGATAACGTCCAAAGATTACCCTCCCTGCTTGTATCATGAACCTAGACAGCTTACCAAGTAAGCATGGTGGGCGAATCAAACTTTCTTTCCTGATGGTACAGTAGTTGTATTCAAGGGTTCGAATCTGTGCCTACTTGAGTGGCTTCTATTCTTCCCTTGTTTTTGATAATACAGTGTATGCCTCGCGCGTCTAGTTGGGAGCATGTCTCCCGCTGACGGCCGTAATCCAATATCGGAACCTTGCTGGGTATCGCTGTGAACCGCATCCCCGTGCCCCCCAAAACCACGTAACCAATCGCAACAAAAACGACTCGAAAAGCAATGCCGAAAAGCGATATAAACGCGAGCCAAAGAGGCAAGTTGAAAGCAGGGTGTCATTGTTCATACTTGCCCACCAGAGGCTTTAGACATATAGGTGTCTCTTGATGGGCCGCGGCGCAACGTTGCCTTGCGAGTCAGTCGGTCCTTGAACGCCTTCTCCCAACTGCTTGAGCTTTTCCAAGAGATGGCTAGACATTGTCAGCAAATATAGTTCGCAGATGATCAAAGTGGCAGCGCTTACTTGATGGGTAGCAATCCTCGGCTCTCGCTAACGGCCAGCTGCATCCTGTCGACAAGCTGCTCGTGCTCCTGCAGATGCGCTGCGATGCGGTCGTCCAAGTCGTCATCTCCACCTCCTCGCACGATAAAGTCACAGTCCTGCTGGTCACAGGTCCACGCGCCTTGAAACCCCGTCGGTATCGGATCCGGCAGCTTTTCCGCGAGAACCGTCAACTGCGCGGGCTTGTCTTGGTCGTCCGTCGTTTCGGGCTCACTCGACGAATCGGACGAGTCTTTTGCCTGAAGAGCACTGTCAAGCTCCTCATCTTGCGAGGTCAAGATGCTGGCATCGGCCATGGTCTCGTCACCCTCTTGATCGGACGAAAAATTCAGCTTCTTGGCTACTGTTTCATTGTCCGTCTCATCCTCGTCGATGAAGATACGAGACCTTTTCTTGTTCGACTTGATGGGACGCAGGCTCGACTTGCTCCCGACAGGCCGGCCGGGCCGTTTGCCTATTATGGGAGTCGCCGGGCTCGGTGGTCGCACGAAGTCTTGAGCAGGTACGAGCTTCGTCTCGGGCCTTCGGCCATGAAACGGGCGCTGCTCTCTGAGCGGGAGGCGAAGAGGCATGGTCTCTGATTTTAGCGCAATAGGCACAAACTCTTTTTGGGATAGGTCCACGAGCCAGTCGTATACTTCTCCATTCTTGTACTTTTCATGATCGATGACATCGAGGAGAGCGGCGGCATTGTAGTGCAACACTTCCTCGACAGGGCGTTTGTGGGAGCCAACCGTGCTGTCTTTGTATGTTGGAAATCGATATGTGAAGTACAACTTGTTCAGGAGCGCGGATACTTTGACTCCTTTGGCTCCGTTCTTGGATGACACAGTGGAATCAAATGAGCTCTCGAGTGCGGCCAAAACAGTCTGGAAGGGCGAGTCTGCGTCGGTGGCTACATGTGTTGGAGCCGGTGGGACAGATGGCTGTGGGAATGGCTGTGCAGTTTGTGCAGGTGATTGTGTGGGCGATTGTACAGGTTGCTGTCCTGTTTGTCTGGGATGCATTGCAATAGTTGTATGTTGTGCAGCGGCACTGTTAGAGCGACGCGTCGACCGTCCTATAAACTCAGATTCGTCAATTTCCTCGACGCTGGCGCTATGTCTCGACAAGCTGGTGCTTGCTTTAGGCGACGGCTCAATATATGACGGCGATCGGGTACGCTGGCGGGGATTCTGTTTAGCCTTGTCGACTTTTTCAAACAGAGGCTACATGCAAGTTAGTTAGCTTGGTCCCGAATCTTTCGACAATGAGCACGGGCATCGTGGGCAACCTACACCGTTCTCCGACTTAATCCACTTGTAAAAAGCAGTCGTCTGCCACTTCATAGAGTCATCGTCTTGCATGAATTGTGAGATGAGAAATATGGCGTGCCTATTGCATCTGTCCACAACGTCTTCATATGTTGAACCGTCGCCGACAGAGGCGGCATACTGCACACATTTTCATTAGAATGCAAGCTCGACGGTTGGAGAAACGCGATGCATACCTGGTGAAATATTGACGCCAAAACATCACTTTGCACCGGCGACTTTGACTTCTTCCCGCGCTTGGTGGGGACGTCTCTCATAGCCTCAATGATATCCATGATGGTGTAGTAAAGTGTCGTTGCTTGGCACATTATGTCGTACGTTGCCTGGTAGGCCGGGCAAGGGCTGAGCTCGAACCAGCCGGCGCGGCCCGAGACCCAAATCTGCGGGAGACCATCTTCTGTTTCGCCGACAGAGTATAGCAGACAGTGTCTGATCTCGATGGGAATGGGCGATCGGTCCCGCACAAGAACTGGTGAGCAACGCGGGTTAGCAAGTAAGGGGCAGGACGATGGATTGTATTAGAGAGCAGACGAACCGAGATGCCTTTCCTCGCTCGTATAGTAGAGATATCCGCGCACGATAAAAGGCCCGTTAGGCACAATGTGCAGCGCGTTCTCGACGGTGCTGCCGTCGCGGTTGAGTACGATGGCGTCGCGCAACTGAAAGATAGGCCAGTTGTCATTGGGCACCGACTTAGGCACGGAGCGCAGAACAGACGCCTCCTGGCGCCACTTGACGAAGCTCACATCGACACTCTCGACGCTGGAGGTGGACGCGCGACGAGTGTGCCCAGTCATGATGTCGCGAGCGATGGCGGCATGCGTCGGCACGAGGGAGGGGTATCTTGGTCGTCGCGGGTTTGCAGCACGGGGTCTTGGCGGCGGAAGAATGCAATTCTGCGGGAAAAAGCAGATTATGATTGATAATGGAAACACAATACTGCTAAGGTGTGTTGTGACACGCGGGCAGGCAATACACAGACTGATGATGCGTTGGCGGTCGATGAACAAGAGATAGTATAAAGTGACGTTTTTCGTGAAGGACCTGAGCTCCACGCGTTTTGGTGTAAAGTGGTGGGGCGCGTTCCCAACGCAGCACTAATACTGCGCGCGCTGCAGGGCATCGAGCGTGTTTTTCCTTTTAAAAAAATACACGAGACCATCTCGTAAAAGAAGCTGGATTTTTGACAGCATTCATGCCCTTTTGATGACTATCAATCGCGTAGACGGCCTGGTGAAACCAATTTCCATCTTTCCTCGGCCTCCACAGTGCCACAGTGAAAGCCACAGTGCAGTAACACCCGCCAACCCCCCCCCCCCCCCAAACGGCTGTGTTCAGCCAACCTGCGAATGTCACCGCGACGGCATCCTGTCAGAGTTCTGCGAGGCAAGATCGATCTGTCAGTCTATCGATTGAACATGCAACTCAGCGCCTGCATGCTGCATTACAGCGCTGGTTTCCTGGTACTCTGCAGCAGCGCAACCTCGTCGCAGGAACTTAGGAGCATCTTCATCATCTCAGGCGGAACAGATCGCAAGTTCCACTCCTTGATACTGTTGCCCATCCAGGAAGCATCAATCTATGGCCCAGTCTTACCCATTTCATTACCGCCCTGTTTCCGGCCATCCGTCGTCGCGCCTAGCACCCGCCGGCCTGCTATTGAGACATTGTGTGCTTTTGTTATATGTGAGCCCGTTACCGAGTGGCTGGGTCGCTCGGGGGCCATCGGCTGCTTCCGAGTCGATCAAAACTTTTGCCCTTGATATCTCTTCACTTTCGAAAACTCGGCAAGACGTCTTACGCCCTTTCAACCCCATTGGGACCTCGCCATAACCTCACGACGTTCATGGCTGCTTACTCCCATGTCGCCACGTCGGCCTTTTCAAGTACATCTCCATTGGGATTGTAGTCATGTATGTACCCAGTAATAGTTGGTCAAGAATGAGACCAACTCGTCACATCTTGACTACTCGCCGTGCGTCATTGTCGCGCCATGTCCACCCTGTACTTTTCTGCTCGCACATTATTTATGCGGAGGGGCCAAGGGCGAGGTGATGGGGGCGCAGGGCGGTCTAGGTGGTTCTTGATGCTCCCCACTGCTTACTTTTAGCTTGGAATTCCTCGCAGTTTTGTAGCCTCGACCAAGACCTTAAATGGAGTCTGGGAGCCCAAGTAGAGGTATCATGTCCAGTCCGGACGACATTGAGACGTCTCGGCGCCAAAGGCAGGCCAATATACTTGTGGCGGGTACGGAGTACTGACTTTGAGTTACATCTAGAAGACGTCCTCTATTTGATGCACGCTGCGTGCTGCGTGCGTATATCAGTAGTCATGTCTTTGCTGCTAACCAAGCTGTTGGGCTTTCTGACCATCTCACTCTTGAGCATTCGTGAGTCGATTTCGCGCGCAGCCTCCCTTGACCCCTCACCGGCACCCGAGGGAGTTGTTCTCCCTTTTCTTTCCTGTCCACGTCAGCGGCCCTGGCGCGGATAACCTCACAATTGGCCATGCCCGGATATCGATATCCCACAATGGCACGAGAAGGCCTTCCTGTTATCCCGCCAGCCCGCCTTTAGCTCGATGCAAATAATTGATTGTCAAGGCGCGCGCCTGGGGTGCATATGCGTGCGTTGAACAGAATCCAGATGGTATTTTACATGCATTGCATGCGACATGTACAATGCTTTGTATACACCCAGCTTCGATGCACGCCAGCGGTCTCTTCATCGGTGTACCGCTGTTGTCATTGGCTGTGGCCGGCTGGTGCGTACGCCGGGGCTTGATCCGCTTATCTCCTCTTTTGCCATAATATATGCAGCCGAGTGCTTGATAAAGTCAAGTTCCATCATCGGGCTGCATCTTTCATTCCCAATCTTTCGTATTGGTGCTCACGGGCCTAGGCTTGCGCTGCGCCGGCGCCCATCACCCTCCCGGATGCATGCATGACGTCCGCTCACGTTAGAAACATTTACTAGTAGATGCCTTAGTGAATCTGAAGCGAGCGCCTGTTTAGTGTGTGTGTGTTACAGTGTGTGTGCGTGTGCGTGTGTGTGTGTGGACGGCATTCCGGACAATATGCAAGACAGCGCCGAGTAGACTGCGCTGCCCAATCGTGGCGGGCATTGGGTCGAAGGCGCTATTATGACCCGTCATTGCCAAGGGGCATATATTCAGGTGTGGTTGAAAGAAATGATGTGTCCTTTTAAAACTCCTGAGCCGGGTTCCGGCAACCGGGTATAAGTCCAGAGCCTCACGAAAAACCCAAGAGTCATGATCAAAGTCCCGTGTTGGCCAGAAAGGGATTCCGCAGGCTGTGCTAGAGTAGCACCAAGGCAAGGGTCCCTTTCCGCAGGGCCGCAGCGCAAAGCATGGAACCGTTTTGCCGTTGTAGTACTAGAATGAGACTCTGGGGTCCGTCATTGGCACCATCCACTTATTAATACTGGCAAGTACGAATATGGCCCCCAGGCGCCTATTCGGCCGTTGTCCGATCAAAGACAAAGTGATGGGCGCTCCCGTTCCCTTTTTTCCGCCACCGAAAGAGTACTATAATTTGGACTCGTATTCAGTTTACCTGGGGAGGATGGAAGAAGAGGATGCGACGGGCACAGCGCATTGATTTTTTTTTTCTCCTCCATAATTAGCTTGGCATTTAGAGTTTCCAACTTTCGTCTTGTCCTAGCATAAAGGCCACTTTTATTGAGCAATGGAACACTGTGTAGAAGCCTTTTGGTGGGGGAAGGAGCGGAGGCCGACCGAAGTTTTGCGTCGGGAAGGCCCTTTTTCGGGGCCTCGTTTCTCGACACAGTACTGTACGGAGTACTCTGATGGTTGATGGTTGAGAGTCTGCGGAGACGGCCGAGAACATCTCGCAACACAGAACCGCTCTCGTGCATAGGTTTGTGTGGCCTTTGATTTTCGAATTCTTTTCGTTTGTCCATGTTTGCTTTGTGCGTTGTTTCCCCCCCTCTCCCTTGCCTCTCATCTCACACCGCGTCATCGGCTTCCGTGACAAGGCAAAAGGAGCTGATTAATCAACTAACCCACCGAGTAAGCAGTGCCCAAGGCGCCGCGTGTCTGAATCCACTACCGAGAGATCTCGACATTCTATTTAGGCTTATACGCCGATCCTCACCCCCCCTGGCAAAAGTAGCCATGTCCCTGGCCCTTTTTTGCTTTGTTGCCGTCGTTTACCATACTTACTGGTTAAATTGTCTCCCGGCAAAGACTCGGAACAGGGATTCACATCGACCACGGACGCTAGAAGACTTCAAACATTAGAGGCTATCGTTCTGTGTCGCCTCCTCGCTCGCCAACAATAGTTAAAGCCGAATATCTGCACCTCTGTCTGGTAAGTAGTGTGGTCACATCGCGCTGCCCGCGTTGCATTCGGAATCCCTCCTGGAACGCACGGCAGCACGTAGCTCGTTCTTTTTTGCCTGCCCCTGGCACTTTGCCTCCCGTTGTCATTCATGCAGCCACGCGCACAAGATGCAAATGCCAGGTGTTTGTCCTGGCCCGTCGGGTTGCGATGCCAGCTAATAATAAGCCTCGAGCCCGCCCATCCACCCCATCCATTTCCCACATAGGACAGGCTCATGTATCAAACTTGAGCGCATCCCCCGAGGCCATGCAACTCGGTTGTCGCGGCCTCGATCCCGCAGCACATGTATGCAGCCGGTCTCGTTCACCCCATCTCACAGACACCCTGTGCCGCTCAAAAACATCAATCAACTCTCCTCATCTTCGGTCTGCTGCATGCCCCAGCTTCGGAGGGCCTGCGAAACGGAGTTATGCTCTCAGCGCCAACCGCCACCACCACAACTCGCATAGCTCATCATGACTACGAATATTAGCCCGCTAGTTCTGGCGCTTACTCCATAGTTGAGTGGCTACACGGTGAGCTTTCTTCCACTGTGCCATTCAGCCCCGAATCTGGCCACGGTGCACCTCCTCGGGGGCTTGCCCCCGTCTTATTAGTGTCACTGTTAACTCCATACCGCCCGTCGGCCACCCGCTCACCTCCGGTTTGCCTCTTGTCTCTGTCTCGCGCCAATGATGTGCCATATGCCCTGTTTGTTATCACCCGATGGGTCCGTGTAGTGTTTGTAAGGTTCGGTTTCCAAATTAGCCTGCAGCAGGACCCTGAGACGTCGACAGACTTCTACAACAGTATATAGTCCATCTTTAGCCTCGACACTTTAACTCTTGCGCAACAAAACGGTTTCCGACGCTCACCTCGACTTCAGACTGCACGGTCCTTTCCACTCCACTTTTGGCCTTTCCGACTCAGCTCTTTTAGAAAGGGCTTCTCGAAAGATTCTTTCTCAACTCGTACACTTTTTACACCATGGCTGCCTCTCACCGGTTCGAGGGCGAGCTTCCTCTGCCGCAAGACCTGAGCCACCATTTTTCTGAAATTACGAAAAGACGCACACCCAGTTCCATCAAGGAGTTTTATAGATTCTTTGCTATCCCAAATATTGGAAACCTTGGTGGAGGTATGATTCTCCTGCCCGTTTCCGCCAGTCCCAAACATGCGTCGCCGACGACCTGATGGCTGCTAATCGAGTGCTCTTTGCAGGTTTGCCCAACGACGAACTTTTCCCCTTTGACACTCTGGAAGCACAAACAGCGAACCCAGATCGCTACCAATGTACACCAAATTACCCCGTGTCAGCGCGAGAAAACAGTCGGCTCATCTCCGAGAAAAAGTCGCCGGAGAGTGACATGAACGCAGCTTCAAGGCGCATCAAGGTGCCCAAGACGACGCCGCAGGCCGACCCTCTGAAACGTATCGACCTGTCCACTGCTCTTCAATACGGCACCGCTGGCGGTTATCCTCCGCTTCTTTCTCTTATCCGCCAATTCACGAGGGAGCTGCTGCACCCCACAGTCCCGTATCGAGGCGGTCCCGAAGTCATCATCACCTGCGGCTCTACCGACGGCTTCTCCAAGGCAGTCCAGCTCATCAGCAACTCCTGGAACCCCGACCGCGACCCCGTCTCTAGGCGCCCCGGCATGTTGTGCGAGCGATATGTCTACAACAATGCCATCGCTTGTGTCAAGCCTCGAGGAGTTCAGATCGTGCCCGTTGACATAGACTTCGACGGGATGCTGGCCAAGGGGCCTGGAGGTCTGGAAGATGTTTTGGAAAACTGGAATCCACAACAGGGAATACGCCCCCATTTTATGTATACAGTGACGATGGGCCATAACCCAACCGGCACCGTCATCTCGGTGAAGCGACGACGTGAGATTTACGCCATCTGCCAGCGTTTCGATGTAATTATTGTCGAAGATGACCCATACTGGTATCTGCAATTTGCGTCAGCCGCTGAACGCGAGGCGGAGTCTAGAGGTAATGTAGTCAGGCCTGCCGCTCCTCATACGCCCCCAAAGCCGACTGGATATGACTTTCTCGATTCTTTGGTTCCTTCTTATCTGAGCATGGATGTGGATGGGCGAGTCGTCAGACTCGACACGTTTTCCAAGACGATTGCACCTGGCTGTCGACTAGGCTGGATTACGGCCCAGCCTGCTTTCATCGAGCGATTGGAAAGGTAAGCGCAGGCATCATACCATTGACAGATGTCGAGACTAACGTTTGCCAAGAATCACTGAAACGACTACTCAGCAACCTTCTGGCTTCGTGCAGGCAATGGTCGTCGAGATGCTGATGGGCCCGTCTCAGAAAGAGAAGATCAAGTCATTTCGTCTGCTGAGCACCAAGGAAAAGGCCAAGTTTGGAGGCTGGGAACTAGATGGGTGGGTTCGATGGCTTGAGGGATTGCGTGGCGTCTATGAGCGAAGAATGCTGCGCATGTGCTCTCTGCTCGACGAGAGCCTGTTCCAACTCAAGCAGTCCACGCCGATCAGTGACCTTGACTCAGACTGGGGCGTCATCACCAAGACTCGCATCATGTCGTACGACTGGCCGCGCGGCGGCATGTTTGTCTGGGTGCGAATCCACCTGGAAAACCATCCGCTATGGCAAGCCGAGGGTACTTCTGTCCCAGTCCTCGACGGCCCGGCCCTGGCGCAGGCGCTCATGATTTTCTTGACGCATAAACCACAGCTGGTCATTGCTGCGCCTGGAACCATGTTTGCTGCCACGCCTCATGTTGCAGAAGAGGCGGCGTGGGCGTATCTGCGCTTGTGCTTTGGCACAGAGACGGAGGAGAATATTGAGCCCTGCTCGCGCCGATTTGCGGCCGGTCTGCAGAGGTTCTGGCGCATCAAGAGTGTAGAGGAAATGGAGCGTTTAATCGCGGAGCTGAAATCATCCAGTGAGCCGGATGTTGAAGATTTGGCCAACCTTGGCTTTGAGGCAGATGAGTAATGAAGGATCAGGCTGTGGGCGGCCGCGTTGGGGGCCATGACTTTTGATACCACCCAACGTCACGTATTTATATAGACATAATTGCAGCGGCTACGCATGATTTATGATGGACGATTGTGTCAAGACTTTCTTCAAATACACAAAACAGAGTCGAAGCACTACAGGCACAGCGCAAGCAAAGCAGTGTTTGAGCAAGCCGTTTTTTTACTTCCTGTACTTAGCAAGACGTCAAGTTGAGCAGCATCAAAATGAGTATGGTGATGCCATATGTAACAAAAGAGCTTAAATGTTCCATTTCCATTTTCATGCCTGCACTAAGACTAGAAAGAAATCGTCATCCAATGTCCACACTGCACACCCAGTATGACAAACTTAGTTCTGCTTCTGCTGAGACTCCTTGGCGAAGACCGTGGCGTAGGGGTTAAGGCGGAGCATAACCTGCTTGTTGCGGAGAGGGTTCTTCTTCTGGACGCCCGTGCGCTTGGTGGTGGCGTCGCCCTTGGGAGCGTTGAGGGAGCTCTGGATTTCGGACGAGTTGATGAGGCGGGACAGGTCGGCCTGGGAGACGACGTTGGAGGGCAGGAGAAAGTCGCGCTTGTGGGCCGAGGCCTCGGTGGTGGAACCGTAGATGTCGTCGAGGGCCTGGAAGGCGGACGAGGTCCAGACGACGAAGCGGCCGAGGTGGCCGCCGGGGGCAAGCTGGAGGAGGTTGAGGGCGTTGACGGGGCAGGTCTCGACGCCGGGGATGTTGCGGAAGCCCTTGACGAGGTCCTTGCCGTCAGTCTCGGGGTTGTAGACGACGAGCGGGCCGCGACGCTGGCGGTGGCGGCGGCCGCGGAGCTTGCCCTTGCCGGCGCGCAGCTTCTTGGAGCCCTTGACCTTGTCGAGGTCGGGGCCGGCGCCGACGGCGCGCAGGAGAGCGGTGGCCGCGGCCGTCTTGACGGCGCCATCGGCGCCAATCACCTCGGAGTCGACGACGAGGGGCACCTCGGCGACCGTCATGATCTGGTGGCCGCGGGCCATGAGCAGAGGAGCCACGGCGGAGGCGGCGAGGGCGGAGCAGGTCGCGTAGCGCTTCTGGCCCTGGTTGATCTTGACGTGCCACTTGCGCCAGATCTTGGTGGGAGCAAACATGCGGCCGGAGCGGCACATGTTACCAAAGGCGGCCTGACCGGCACGGTGAGTACCAGAGCCAGAGACACGGGGGATACGGGCAACAGCACGGCCTGTGATGGATTGGTTAGTTGGTTTTTCTCGATCTCGATCGTGATCGTTTGGCGACAGTCTCGACGCTGGTTCGATTCCGCCACGAGTTTTCGTTTCATAGATTTATCGTCTGTAGATTCTCTTCCTCTTCTCTCCTTCCCTCGACCTCTTCTTCTTATTCTCTCGTGGTGGTTCCTCGTTGCAGCAGCGTCTCAACCTCCCAAAACGGCGGACTTTCACTAACCAGTTCCCCAAGACTCAGCAGAGGTCTGGTGACCGGCCTTCTCGCTCACGGAGTAGGGCTGGCGTTTGTTCTTGGCCATGCCGGTGTGCACCTTCTGGACGATATCGGGACGGATAGGGCTCGAGAAGACGGCGGGAATGGCGTGGGTAGCTCCGGTGGGAGCACCATCTTTGCCGATGATGGAGACGGTAGGTCGCGAAGCCATTGCGAATGATTTTGAGGGCTAGGAAGGGAATGAATTGTTAGTATCGAAGGGGGCGCCGTGATGTTGAAAGTTACGATGTCGTTGGGTAGGCGTACCTCGATCGTCGGACGGCTCGAAATTTGGTGATGCAGAGTACTGGGCTTGGAAAACGGCTCCGGCGGCACGATGAATTTCACACACGGAATTTTTTTTGCCCTGCGCAGCTAAATTTTGAGTGATTTGGTGGGCCATGACCCTAATGGTGGGGTATAGTGGTAAAAGTCACGTGCGTCTACTCGCTTGGAGGGATTGGCCTGAAATGGAAATGATGAAACTGGACCCACTTTTGCTCTTTACGGTCGGTGATGATGAAGGCGTGTAAGTGGCATAAACGAGTCACCAATATCGCCAAATTTACCTTGTGCTTCTGGTCAGAGGATTATTTCTCAGCATAGGATATTCAGCCAGCTTTTTATTCTTCTTTAAAAAGCTAGCTTTTAGATTGTTTGCCCAGCATGCTGATGCTCGCTTCAAGTACTTTTTCGATTAAGAGCTGCAAACAGCTTGACAGATCGAATGTTTGGTGTCAGACTTCTTGAATTTAAACAACTTTATTCTATCCCTGCTCAGCCCCATCACTTTGACTCACTTTTTGTTACCTCCGGTCATTTCCTTGATTGGCTTGGCAGCTTGGGTGGCAATTCCGGCCGCACACTCTCGACTCGCCAAGTTCAACAACTAGGCTGGTTCTACACCATTCACTAAAATTAGCGCACCGTCTTTGCAGAGCCCTACTAATGCATCCATCTTGAGATTGGCTTTTGCCACTGTTCTGTGCTTGTTCAAGAACGTCTTTATAACACAGTATAGGCTTAGACAATTCTTCACGAAACACTTTCAAGATTTCTGGACTCCTTTTGCGAGAGGGAAAGGAGAGCAAATGCCCTCTTTAGTTGTATTGTCTAGTTGTTTGCCAAGTCCCGTACTCACCACGCGCTGTAATGGCAAACCGCCAACGCGAGAACAGCCCGCGAGCACTCGTAGACAAGAACCATTGCCACCTCTCTAATTCTTTTTTTGTTTTTTGTAATTGTCATCCGCTGACTCCTCACTTCTTCCGCTTGGGTATATCGCCTTCATATTCCCTCCTGCGCAGCCAGCAACAGGCTACCACCTTCTCAGCCTGTTGTCCTTTGTGTGTTGAATACCTTTTTGTAAACGTTCTCACGCCTTGTTCAACAGTTCATCCCCTTGCCAACTCCTTCATTGCCCGTCCGTGAAACATGAGTGATATCATAAAAAAAAGTTACCACGCCCACAACACCCCATCCAAACCAGCTCCTAACCTTGAAAAACCAGAAGCCTGTCCCAATATCAAGTAGAAAAGGCGCAAAAAATGCCCATAGAATCGGTTGAAAGAGACCACCAATTGCAAAAAGTCTCTCCGACGTTTTCTCCCGGCATAGCCATAGGCAAGAGCTCGTCAAATGTAAGCCTCTAGCAATAGGCAATTCTGCTTGCTGCCCTCCAAATCTGTGGTTCTTCGCTCGTCGTGTAGCAGTCCAAGGTGCTACCGAAAATCGCCCGTTCATGCAGGCTCATCCGTGCCATCTATGCAAAAGCGCCGAAATTAGAAAGCGCAGTCTTTGTGCATCCCCTCGCGCCCAGGGAGATTGCCCTAATTGGGCTGAAATCAGTCGCAGGATCGTAAGCAATGCAGTCCGATTCGCCATTCCGTCCGTTCGCCAAAAGAGATCATGCCAATATTGTACAATCCAACATGGCTGTATAGTTTCCTGCCCCGTTCCAGGAAAAGAAATATCAAAAAGAAAGAGCAAAATCCGCAAACAAAAGCTTGCTGGTCATGCTCCAAAAAACAAATTCCGAAAACCAACTCCTGCTCCGCATCCATCACCAATCACATTGATGTGGTTAGGAATTAGTCTTGGAGCTGTGCAGGGCCGCGACCACGACCACCGCCTCCACTGCCACCGCCACGACCACGATAGCCTCCCCGACTACGACCGCGTCCACGGTTATAGTTTCCATTATGCTGGCCCTGGGTCTGCCAGTTACCCTGCTGCGACTGAGGTTGCTGGGGAAGCAGAGCTTGGCCCTGCTGCTGAGAAGCAGCCTTGGGAAGGTTGGAGACGGGTCGAGGGATGCTCTCGGGGTTATCGTACACGTACAGGCTCTTGTCAATGCTTGCAGGAATAGCCTGAATCTCAGTGCCTAGATCGCGCTCAATGTTGTAGAGGTTGAAGCGATCCTCCCAGTTGATGAGATTAATAGCAAGACCAAGATGGCCGTATCGACCGGAGCGACCAATTCTGTGTAGATAAGTCTCGGCATTCTTGGGGAAATCGAAATTGATGACGACGTTGACAGCTTGAATATCGATGCCACGAGTCAAGAGGTCAGAGCAAACGAGATTACGGCAAACACCATTGCGGAAGTCGTGGAAGACGCGATTACGAGCCTGCTGCTGCATGCGCGCGTGGCTGTAGAAGCACGAGTAGCCAAGTTCGGTGATTTTCTTGGCAAGAAGTTCGACACGGTTGGTGGAATTGCAAAAGATGATGGACTGGTTGATCTGCAGCTTTGAGAAGAGAGTGTTTAGGCAATGCACCTTTTGCTTCTCCTCGACAAATGCGTAGTATTGGGTGATACCACGCAGGGTCAGCTCGTCCATTAGGTTAATTTCGTAGGGGCTGGACATGTTGCGGTCGGAAAAGTCTTTGACAGACAGAGGGAAGGTAGCTGAGAAGAGCATAACCTGGCGATCCTTGGGGTGAAACCGGAGAAGCTGCTCAATCGTGGGGGTGAACTCGGCAGACAGAAGCTTGTCAGCCTCATCCATGATAAACATGGGGCACTCGCTCAGATCAGCAACGTTCTTTCCTGCTAGGTCGAGAATTCGACCCGGAGTTCCAACCACAACATGGACAGGCTCCGCAAGCCGGAGGATATCGTCGCGAAGGCCCGTGCCACCAGTGGTGACCATGACATTGACACCGAGATGCTTGCCGAGCGTCTTGCAAACCTGCGAGGTCTGCATGGCCAGCTCTCTGGTGGGAACGAGGATGAGACATTGAATTTTGTTGACTTTGGGATTGATGCGCTCGAGGGCGGGGATGACAAAAGCAGCCGTCTTGCCGGTACCGTTCTTTGCTCGGGCGAGGATATCGCGCCCAGTCAGGGCGACAGGAATAGCTTCTTCTTGAATCGGAGACGGCTTCTCGAAGCCAGCTTCAAAGATGCCCATGAGAAGGTCTCTCTTGAGCGCGAAATTTTCGAATTCGAGTCCCTTTGTTTTCGTCACATCCTAGGATCCAGGTTTAGTTGATGGCTCTCGATGGTGACAGCAATCACAGCTCAAGGTAGGTCCCCAGGTCGCATGTGTTGTGTCAGTGGAGAAAGTACAAACCTCTGTTTGTTGTCTGTTATCCTTGGCGGGGATCTTCAAGCTCTTCTTCCAATCATCGCCGGGAGTAGGCGAGGAGCTATCACTGCTACAATCCGGGCGGACAATGTTAGCTGAAGCTCCAGAAGGATCGGGTGGTATGGCCAAGGTAGAATCGGACCTGATCTGGGTGCTTCTCAGCTTATCCACTAGTTGATCTGTCATAATGCCGTGAGCTGCCGGCGGGCAGTATATGATATATCAATGATTATGAGAGACGAATTCGTAGGAATATAACGACAAGCCAATGCAAAACTGGCCCTCGTTGCGCGGATGCACTTTGTTGGTAGTGCGTGTGTGTTTGAAGGGAGGTTCGCTGTTGGGAATTTTTTTCCACCTCGGATGTTTAGGCGGAAAAGGGCAGAGGTTAGAGTTGAGAAGGATCTGCAAGAAGTACGAAAGAAGACGCGGAGTGCGGTTCTTCTTGGCTAGTTCGGAGATGCGAGTGCTGGTGAAGCCCTGAGTTCGTGCGGAGCTGTAGTGGTTGGAGGGGAGGTTCTGGTGAGATGTTGATTGAGAGGAATGTTCCAGCGTGCGCTTGTAGCTGGAACCGGTTGGAACGTGAGCAAGTCTGGGTCGGCCTGGCACTTGGGCCAGGGGGTCACGTGAACGCGGGGTTGCCGTACACCGGAGCTGGAGCTTCGGGTCGCTGAGTGTGCGGGTATCTGTGTGAATGTGAGGTGAGATAAGGCAATTCCAGATATATGCATTGTGATTTCGACGAACAGATTACTGATCGAGTCTCACGAATCGACGATTTCATGGCCAATTTCATAGTGAGGATGGCGGGCCAGTGCTGCATCGAAGATCATAGTGCAGCGCCCTGTGCGACTTCCAGTCACCTCATACGACATGCAGCAAAAAAGGAAAACTCAATATTGATGTTTTCATCTGGTGAATAATCCTTACCCATGTTTCATCGATATAATCAGAGTCGGTGAAACAACGGGGAGGACTGAAGCCCGCTTAGCCACAAGTCGCCTTGCACAACTATGCAACAAACTGTAACACAAACTCCGATTCAAGAGGGTTATTTGATACATGTTCTTCATGTATTCTATCTATGCAGTGTGATGCAAATTGCGACAAAGGAGAAGATGAGAGTTGGTGCGTAACTCCCAACCCAGGTAAATACATGGAACTCATACAGACTTACTAGCAAACCCTTTGTCATACTGCGCCGCGCCCTAGTACGCCCCTGTCAGTTTAAAGACTGAAAAAAAACAACCTGCAGTTTCCCCATCTTTACAGCTTCATGCCCATGGCCTTGGCCACGCGCATGCTCTGTCTCATGCTGAGATCCAGCATAATCTCCTCGCTACCACCAGGGATGGCGTAGGCGCGAACGTCACGGTACAGGCGCTCGACCTTGGCGCCCTGGCCGCCACGGGAGTACGCCAGGCCGCCAAAGATCTGGCTGGCCTCGCGGGCGCAAAACTCAAAGGTCAGAGTGGACTGGGCCTTGAGACCGGCAATGGGCCCGCCGAGGCGCAGCATGGCCTCGGTGGCGGGCATCTTCTCGCACTGATATACGACGTTTTCGAGCCAGTTATACGAGGCCTCGGTCTGGCGAGCCATGTGCGCAAGCTTCATGCGAATGACGGGGTGGTCGATGAGCTTCTTGCCAAAAGTGCGGCGCTTGTTGGCGTACTTGACCGACTCCTCAAAGAGCACGCGCGAGAAGCGCAGTGACTGGATGATGATGCCGATGCGCTCGTGGTTGAAGTTGGACATGATTACGCGGAAGCCCTGATTTTGCTTGCCGAGCAAGTTCTCGACGGGCACCTTGACGTCCTCAAAGGTGACATAGGTCGTGCCCGACGACCACACGCCCTGACAATCCATGCGGCGCGTGCTGACGCCCTCGGTGCGCTCAATCAGAAGTAGCGAGACGCCGTTCATGCCGGGTCCGCCCGTGCGAACAGCTGTGGTGAAGTAGTCGGCCCATATGCCGTTGGTAATCCACTTCTTCTCGCCATTGACGATGAAGTGCTTGCCGTCCTCAGTGAGCTTGGCCTCGCAAGTCAGGTTGGCGACGTCGGAGCCGGCGTCGGGCTCCGTGATCGCAAGGCAGATGCGCTTGTCGCCGCTGAGCAGCCCGGGCAGCACACGGTCCTTGAGCGCCTGCTGGCCAAACTTGATGACGGGCGGCGCGCCGATGCCGTAGCCACCGATGAGGTTCCAGATGAAGCCGCCGGAGCCGGTGCGGCACAGCTCGTCAGTCAGCAGCATCTCATGGAAGAGATCCCACTTCTCGGGCGGGACCGACTTGACGCCGCTCGCGTACTCTGTCGGGTACTTGACGCCGAGCAGACCGGCGAGGTAGCCGCGGCGGCCCATCTCCTTGTACACCTCCTCGGGCACGCGTTTTGCCTCGTCCCATTCGGTAACGTTGGGCTCGAGGTCGTTGTCGACCCACGCGCGCACCTCGGCGCGCAGCGCGGCATGCGTCTCGTTGAAGTACGGCGAGTGCTGGCCCTGATACCAGGCGGGGTCACTAAACGGGATCTGCGCGCCAAAGGGCTCGAGGGCATCGGTGTTTTCTTCCTCGGAGCTCGCGCGTGACACCTCCTTTTGCGCGGCCGCGACCGTCTTGGGCGACGGCTCCGGTACAGGCTCGGGCGCCGGCGCCGGCTTAGGCTTGCTGTCGAGGGAGCCGACGTGCAGACGGCCGTGCCACTTCTTCAGGATGCCCTCGTTGTGATACTTCCAAAATTGCTTCGAGGCGTCCTTGCCACCGACGCGCTGCAGGATTTTTTTGCCGCCGGGGTGGTCGTCCTGAAACTTTGTGACATCATAGACGTCGCCGTCGACAATGATGTAGAGGTTGTCAGCCTTGTTGTGCGTGGCGACATCGCTGACGGTGAATGTCTTGGACATGGTGTCTGTGTAATTTATCGTAAGCAGACTATATTCCGAAAAGGAAGGGTATAATAAAGGAAGGTAATGGAGAGGAAAAAAGGGAGGAAGATGGAGGAAGATGGGGGGCGGAAAGGTTTTGTAGAAGGAGACATGCGGAGGCTAGAAAACCTGGGGTATGGGAACTTGGAGCACGGTTCAGCGTACACTGCGGGATAGTCAGAGCTCGGCTTGCAGAGGATTGCTGCTCATGTCAATCACATGCGACTAGTAGAGCGGAACCAGCGGGCGGCGTCTACCTTGGTGTACCAGCAAGCCTCCCCAGCATGCCTATATTTTTTGCCAATACCATAGACTCGCGCCGGGGAACGCCGAACTGTCTGTGATGCCTTTGCGGTCAGAAGACAGCAAAGACCTCTGGTAGTCGTCCATTTGCCATTTACCCAAACCCGTCTAAAGCTAGGCGGCCTCGAGCGAGGCCTTATGACAGACACACACCTGCATACTTGTGGCCAAGCATCCATTCCTAGCTTACTGGGCTGTGGTACAGTAACCCGACCGCTGTGAGTGGTCCAGCGCCTTGACCTTCCACGGCTGGGTCCTCCGGAAGCAGCAGCCCGGGGCTCTCTGCTGACATGTGAAGAAAGATGTGGCCAAGCCCACCACACCATGCCACCCTTGTATTTCTTATTATTTAGCGTCCTGCCAGTCGCATTTAGTGTCGCGTCATGCTGTCTGCAGTGGAGTGGGTTCCCTACCGCTGGCAAAATGCCGAGGCTGCGGAACAGTAACGGGCGGCTCACATGGTATTACTGGACCCCAATTCGTGCATAAGGCCAGGGTTGGTTAAGATGCAATATGCACGACGCTTTACTTTACTGGCTGGATCTGAGGTGCGAGGTGCGCCCAAGCGCGACGACTGAGCCGTCCCATTGGGAAACCATGCCCGCTGACCCGCCGAGAGCTCCGGGGAGCCGCTCTATTAACAGCCGGCACCGGCCGCCCACCGCCACGGCGATAATACCTGGGCCGAACAAGGCCATGATCAGACCACATGGGTTTCATGGCCCGGTGAGTTCCTCATTGCCGCTGATCGTGGGTATTTTGCTTTTCACTAGTGCGAGCTATAATAGTTATGGGGTCGCGGGCACGATTCACAGCTCACAGTACCCAGATACTCGCTTCGGCAGACGAGAATTTGCAAGACACTCTTCACATTCGAGTTTCCAGACACATGCGCGAGGTAGCATTGCATGATAAAAACGGGCTGTGCTTTCGCACTGTGAACGTCACTTTTTGGCAAGGCATGCAGTTTCACTCCAACTAGGTTGGGCCCAAAATGGTGATACATGAGAGCAACTACAAATTCACCAAATAATCATTAATGCAATCGTACACGCAGATTGTACCTTCGGCTGTCCCTCTTGACCCGTTACCTTTTACGCCTTATGTTACAAACAGCAAAACACCAAACTAAAAGCCCATAAAAGCAACAATTCGACTACACAAACACCTTTTGCATCCTCTAGCCATTCCCTGCAATCACGCTCCCCGCGGCTTGCCCTTGGTCGCCGCCTTGTCCTTCTTCTCCTGCTTCTGCTTCTTTTTCTTCTCCTCATTCTTCTCGTCCAGCTTGCGCTTGTGCGCCGCCTTCTCCGCCTCCGTCTTGGGCATCACCTTGAAGAAGCCCTCGAGGCGCGCCTGCTGCGAGCTCTTGAGGTTCTTCTCCAGACGCGCGCCGCCGCTGCGCACGCGGTCCTCGGAGAAGCCCTTCTCCGCCACCAGGAACTGCACCAGTCCATCCATGTCGGGCTTGTCCCACTTGACGTCGCACAGCGGGTCGTCGGCGGGCCGTACGTCGGGCTCGAAGAAGAGGTCGCGCGCGTCCTTGTACGGCCAGTCCTCGGGGATGGTGTACTTTTTCTTGGAGTCGCTCTCCATGGCCTCGACCACCTTTTCAAGGCTACCGTGTTCGCGTATGAGCTTGAGGGCCGTCGTAGGGCCGACTTTCGGGATAGGGTCGAGGTAATCGCAGCCGAGCAGGATGCAGAGATCGACGAACTGGGCAAAGCACGTTAATAACGGTACATTATCGGAAGAGCAGCCATATTTGCGTGAGTACCTGTTTCCTCTTCATGTTGAGCCCCTCAAGCACCTTGTCCAAGTGAATCTCCTGGATCGGCTCCTTGCGCTGCTCGCTAAACGTCAGATGCCGCAGCAGAATCGGCGAGTCAAAGCACAGCGTGTCCATGTCCTCGCTCGCCGCTGCATACACCTTGCCCGCCTTGGCCAACACTGCGCACTGCGCCTCAGCCTCGGTCGGCGCGATGATGTAGGGGATGCCCATGAGCTTCAGCAGGCGCTGGCACTCGGCATTATGCTCGCGTGTGACGCGGACGGTCCGGCGCGAGAACTTCTCTACGTCCTCGGCCGTGCCCGTCTCCTTGGCCTCCTCCAGGCCCTCCTGCGCCGTCTGCTTGCGCTGGAAGCGCTTGGCTAATTCCCCTGACTTGAGCTTGGGCGGCGCCCCATCAAACACGTACAGAGGTTTGATACCATTGTCCACCATACGCAGCGTGCGGTAAAACATGCCCATGAGGTGCGACGTCGTCTCGCCCGTGTCGTTCATGAGCTGCTGGCCGTCGGAGCGCACGGCGATGAGGAAGCTGTAGATGCTCATCGACGCATCCTATTTTCGTTGGAAAATTCCGCAGTTAGCCTTAATCCGGCATGTTGACGTTTTAGAGGCCTGTAACACCCACAATGGCAACTTTGCGACCAAAATGGTTCTTGATTTCACCTTCCTTGATAGCATCGGGAGCTTCCTCCTTGATGATCTGAAAAAGCTGCTTAATACCCATTATGGCGATGACTTTCTGAAGAATTCTCCGTTTCCCTATGCCTGCATTGAATTCGCTGCTTGATACTGAGGTGTCTAGTGTTCGAAAATGGTCATAGAAAAAGCTGAAGCTGACCCTGTAAACGAGAGGTTGCAACGCGTGTTGGCGCGTGTCGCGGGGATCAGCTTTAAGTGGTTCCACTTTTCTCGCGAGCTCAACTACAGTAATCACTTCGTGAGCAACTCACCAACTGCACCCAGCATGTATATGGGTGTACATAGTTTTATTTTATTTTCATATACCGCTAATATACGGTAAATGTTTCACAAGAGCGTTGCCAAAGCCGACATTGATAGAGAGGCCCTGCTGCACCGAAGCTCCGCCAGGAGACGGCTTCATAGCTTGGACTGCAAGTTGTGCTGCCAGGTCAGGCTGATGGCGTATAAGCGTCTACGTTTCCACTGCCTCGTCCCACCGCGTAGAAGCCCGTGCTCCGGTGATGATTTTTAATATACCGCTCGGAATACAGAGTCGTCAAGGATTGATCTCGCCTTGCGCTCCACCTTGCCGTGCGGAACAGAGAAGCAATACACACCGTATGGAACCATCCCACGCATACGTCAACTCCCCCAGTTCTCATTTCTGCTCTTTGTGCTGGTCTTGAGAAAAGTGTATCGTACAATTGTCCTTTGACTGAACCATCTATAAACCATTCGTAAACAGAATCTTTTCGGCATGCCCCGACGTGTCTGTTTTCTCGAAATTCGTTAGCTTGAACCATCCTATTGCTCTCAATCATGCATCCCTGTCCTGCCGTTGGCCCGGCGTCCCTTCAGAGCCTCGGCTGGCTCAATCATCAAAGAACACCCTCTTTCGGCTCCTCGTGGGCGTTCCTTGCAAAGCGTCCAAGGCTTGATCAATCTCCATAATTCCGAGCATCTCAGCCTCGACATCGCGTGAAATGTCCGACGTCACGTCCGCCGCAGCGCTGAGCGTGTTGGCAAAATCAAAGCCAACACTTGGCCGCGACGACGCAGTCAAGGGTCCATCGCCCATTTCCTGATCTTCGTCGACGGGGGCCGCCGCCTTGAGCCGCAGCGATCCGGCCTTGGCTGTGCTGAGATTAAACGACAGCTTCGGCGGGGCATTGTCCTTCTCGCCATGCACGATGATGGCATTCGGGTGCTCCTTGGAGAAGAGACGCCTGGATCGGTGCAACACCAGCTTCTTGCTGCCACTGTCATCGCTGTCGCGAGCAATGACAAGTCGTGACTCACCGCGGATGACCACCTCGACGTTCATGCCGCCATCAGCCGCACAACTAGAGCTGTGTGCAGGGATCAAATCGACGCCACAGCAAGGCTCACCTAATAGACCAGTAGCTAAATCAGCGAGCTTCGTAATTCTTGTAGGCGCACTGCCGCTGAAGATGTTCACACCGCCAGCGGATCCCTTGTTCAGTTGCGATTCCCAGAACCGAAGGATTGCAGGCACCACACAGACATGCTCCAGGCTACCGACCCACAGGACCAGGGCTTCATCGTATGAGGACTTTTTAAACGATGACATCGCTGCCGTTCGTACACTGCCGTGCACGCTAGCAAGTCTGTCTAGCGTGTTTGTAGATGTCAGCGAAGCCGTCGCTTGTTTGCGAGTATGCGGTGTCATGGGCGCAAACTCGCCCTGCTGCGACTCCTTCTGTTGGGTGGCTATGCTCCGCAGAGAGCCTGTGCCTTCGACGTAGCCCGAAATGCTAAATGCCGTCAGAGCTGCACCGCGAACACCGGACTTGAGTTTTGCCGATATGTTCGCGTTAGCAGACCGCGGACTCACACCATCAATGTCCCAGACTCCCCACATGCCATCAGCAAGCAGTACAAAGATTGCTTGGCCTCTTGCTATCCAGGCAGCATCGAGAATTGGTTTCCTCGTCACCGACGGTTTTGCAAATGGCTGATATAGGGAGAGAAGCCACGAGCCCTGGTTGGGAAATGGGCCAGTAGCTTCGAGGTCATTGGGTATAGAAGAAGTAGCGTAGTCGTAGATCCGCGCAGCGTCGGTTGCAGACACAGTAAGGAGCTGTGTGCTGTGTGTAGGGTTGAAGGAGATTTTCTTCAAGGGGCTGGGCAGGTACTCTGTTTGAAAAGGCTCGAGCGGTCGCTCTGCTTTTGCATCCAGCGCGACGTCCCAAAGCTGCAAAACACCAGAGGCCTGCTTGGAGTGTGCAGCGACGATTAGTCGAGCACTCTGCGGCTGTGTCGAAGATGGCTCGGCCAGTGCAATAGCAAGACCATTGCTCGGTCTCGTCTGGCCACCCAGCGCGATGAGGGACTCTCCCCAGGCGCCGGAGCCAGCCTGTCCGGCCAGCAGGTCGACGCGCAGCTCTGGACGCGCCTTGCTGTCCGGCGATGGCGGCGTGCTTGGTAGCACTACCACATATGCATCGTTGTTTGCGCACGACACTGCAAAGACGATCTTGTCGCTGTGCAGCGCGGCGCCAGTAGCCGCGCCGCTGGCCGGATTGGGGCTGTCAGGCAAAACGGCAACATGCAGGATTGATATGCCGAATGTGAGGTCGAGAGTCTGGATTATTTCGGGATATGGCCCTTGTTCAGTCGAGGCTTCAAACTCGGGCTTATCCACAAACGCACCGGAGCGCGAAGTCGTCTTGCTTGGCTCCTCGTCGTCAGAGTCAATCACCATGACGCTAGCATCAGCAGAGCCTCCGTTCTGGTGCTGCTTTACAGGCTCTGGCTTCTTGGAGGGCTTGAATCGACGGCCGCCGCGCCATACAACGGTGGCGCCGGTTTCGTGTCCGTAGATCAGGATGGCTGCACCTTGAGGAGACTGAGTCGGGTAGGTTTGCACATCGTGTATGCGTCGGGAGAGATTGTATCTGTTGTTGACCTCGCGTGAGCAACTGCAGTAAACTTGGTAAACTTGGGTCTCCAATGGCTAGACTCTTACGTGAAAATTGTTTGTTGTGTGGTCCGTCGTATACGTGGAGCTGTTGCAGAGGTCATTGTGAAGTCAACCTGCTTGGGCGCAGACCCAGCTCAGATTGTCGTAGTTTGTTTTGCTCAGTGGCAAATTTTGGCCAAAACAGTATCGCGTGATTGAGGATATAGATTATGAGTAATGAATCAGGAATCTATATGTCGACGTGTCTGTTTATGCAGCTCTGGTGTTGTTTAAGTATTCCTCGGCGGCGTAGCACAGCTTTTTGCACGACGCGTTACTGAGAAGAGCTTCCCGCCGAAAGCATCACGTGATAGTTGAACGTTCCTACCCTGAAACTCTTTACACCGGCGCGATGTAGCTACTTCCGTTGGGTTTGTGTATTCTTTCCTGCAATCTTCGCATCTGTGGCACTTTATTTGGTCCGTTCGCGAAATTCTGTGGTTCCATAGCATGATAGCTGTCGTAGGGATGCAATCGAGCCACTACCAGCTTCGACGTAATGTCTTTGGTCCGGGGCACACCAACATGACAGCGCTGTGTATGTACCAACGGCTGCATCCAGAGATCCCGTCCCGAAACTCGAGAAATAACACAGGAATAGAAACGGTCGTATAGTTTCCTACCGCACATATCAGCAGTGCAATGGTGCAATTGCCGAAGGTCAATCACACGAGAGCATCCGTGGATGGTTCGATGTTGATCATGTTGGCACGGTAGTTGAGCACGACCAATGATGCGACGACACAGGACGCAGTCTCAAAATCCTCTTGTAGTTTCATAATCTCTTCTCGAAAAAAATACAAAAGATTAGCAGGCAAGACGCACATCGAGCATGCCAGGGAACAGGCTTGTGCTGGCGCTGATCTGGTACCGTCAAAGGTGCAGGTCCAACTGATGGTAGCAGGGTGAGTGGCGCTGGTGCGAGGGACTTGTGCGCCTTGGCCCGGCGTCGTCGGCATGGCACGAACGTTGACATCACTCTAGCCAGAATGGGAGAAAGCTGTCCAAGAAGGAGGGCATCGAGGACAAAGTGACATGGATGACTTCTAGTAGCGCCGTTACGATCTTCTAATCCTTTACCGTGATGAAAAAAGAATCTTTCTATTTAGATTATAAAGAAACTTCTTCTTTGACTCATACAATCTCACTTCATACATGGCCTTTACAACATGTTCTTTACATGCTACTCTCCGCATAGCGCGTATGTGAGGACAAGCCGCCAGGCGAAGACGACATATCAAACCGATTTCTTATTCATGGCTCCGCATCGTTTCCCTCATTGATGTCTTTTGGCTGAAGCTCCTTCTTCATCTGCCTTCTCCTGTTCAGGACCCGCCACTCCTCATATAGCCTGCCGTCCACCAATACCTCACTCTGTTCGATGCGATAGTCGTGCAGCGGCGAGTAGCTAATCCCCTGGCAAAACGTCACGTTCCACGACGGCCTTTCCCGTCCGATGCGCAGCTTACGAACGTGCACGTATCCGGTGCCGCTGGGCCCGCACTCGCGGTCGAGGTGCGCGCTCGCCGCCTGGTACAGTGCGAGGCTGCAGTTGCGGAGGCCGCCAAACGGGCACATGAAGAGCGTCGTCTTGCCCGACGTGCTCGCGTAGAGGCGCTGCCAGGGCATCTGCCAGCGGTTGCAGAAGTAGTCGAGGTGGCGCGACGCGCGGCGTTCCTCGTACTGGTCGATGAGGTCGCCCGTGCACACCGTGTCCTGGAACTCGTCGGGAGAATGCGTGATGGGACGGCTGCTGCCGGGCGTGTCGAGGCGCGGCCACAACCACGGCGCGTAGGGCTGATCGTCGAGGAACTTCTGCAGTGCCTCGAGCCCGAAGGGCTGTGGGAGCGAATTGCCTTCTTGATCTTTGGCGGGCTCGCCGAGGGCTTCCTCATCGCTCTGGTCGATAACCTCGTTGAAAACTATGGAAGAGGGCCGCTGGTTGCCCTCTGGTGGGATGAGTATGGCCGCGGTCTTGTCGGTGGTGCAGTTGGTCCGCGGGTGGTAGGACGTCGCGTGTGGACCGTTGCTAGTTGAAGCAGAGTTGGCAGGGCCGGCGGGAGCATATCCGCTGATGCTGCCGTGGTGACGGGGCGCCGATCCGGAGGAGTGACTGCCCGGTACCGTGTAGAGTAGTGATGATTCGCCCATGGATTGCGCTTCAGTGCTCGTTGACGTGCGGGTGGTGGTGGTGCTGGTCGTCAGCGGCACGTAGGCTGCATACTCGTTACTTGTGAAGGCAGAGGTGGTACTAGACGTCGAAGGCACAAAAGAAATATCATTTATCGTAGTAGACTCGCCATAGCCGTCACACCTGCCGAGGACTGCTATGACGAGCACAAGAGCAGTCGAATGAGGCTTCATGATGGACTGTTGGTCATGGTGATGCGCACGTGGGAAAGTATAGGTCAACGCAAGCCAACAGCTATGAATCTCGGCAGAAGAAAATGCAAAAGGCAATATATCGCGGTAAAATGATCAGGCGAAGAATTGATCTTAGTGGCTTTGAACTTTGTGGCTTTGAACTTAGTTTGAAGGCTTGACAAAGTTTAGATGCGGCGCCACCATGAGAGCTGTTGGCTGGAAGTGGTTGTAGCCACTTCCTGTGAGTGTCCATACCACGATAGCCGGGATACAAAGTCACGATGAAGTATGCTGCGTTATATTCGTCTTTTATTTCCGCCGCGAACCTGCTAGATACATCCCATAGGCTCCCGTGCCCCATGCTAAGAGACAAAACAAAGCACAAACTAAAATCGGACCAAGGTGAGAAGTAAAGAGATGGTTGGTATAGAGTGTACCAAATTGCACGTGACGAAAGGCTTCTGGCTTTCTATATCCCAACCTGTCAGCCTCGTTGGCACTATGCCAGTCGCTCCCACAACGATACAAGCCCATCTCCACGCCGTCATTGTGAAGAGGCCAAAAAAAGTTAAAAAGATAGGCAAAATTGTAGGGAGTGACGAAACGCCGCCTGATCATCGACCATTGGATCCACCAATGGGCATAAGCAGCAAAACCTTTTAACGCCGTGAATGCCAGTGACAAGATAAAAACAACAAAAGAGGCCGAGGTATTATTCGGGGACATCTGCTCGTGGTGACGTTACAAGGATGAGCTTATGCGTTGGTGACCTATTCGATCAAAAGCGGTTAGCTAGGTAGCGTGTTTGCTTGTCAGAACTCCATCAACATACCCTAAGAATCTTGCGAGAGTAGTCCTGGTTGTCGGCTATGCTGCCGTCGCTGAGACGACGATGAGCCATGACTGGGTCCAGGCGCGAGTCGGTAATGGAGATACCGCCAGAAGTGCTAGGAGGCTTGGAGCCACTGATAAAGGCATTGACGGCGGCGTTGCGACGGTGCTCCTCTTCAATTTCGGCGTTGCGCTTCCGGCGAATGAAGAAGATAACTGCACCGATGATGGCGGCAACAACCACGACACCAACCACAACACCGGCAGCAATGGCAGCAACATTGGGACTACCGCTAGACTTGTCAGAGTTTCCAGTCTCGGTGCTCGGTGGTTGCGTTGCGCCAGCAGTCGATGTCGATGCTGCCGAGGAGCTACCCTGAGTAGTTGTCGAAGAGGCCGAAGATGAGGAAGAAGAAGAAGCACTGTACGACCCGGGAACCAGAACGATACCCATGTTGTAGATTGAATAAGCGTCTTTGAGACCACCGCACTTGTCAGCGGGAAAACCGTTGCAAGGGTAGTCGCACTTTGCTGAATCGAGTTTATCGTCCTCGGGTGGGTATACATAGCCACAGTAGCAAGCCTGGGGGGCGAGGGCGGCGACTGGCAGGTTCTTGCCCTTGCAAATCTTGCTGCAACTACCACTTGAGAGATATTGGGTATCGGCATTTTCGTTGGTCATGTTGCCCACGCTTGAGAAGCATCCCTGAACTGTTTCTACGCCAACTCGGGGCATCCCGCTTTCGGCGGGCACAGGGACGCGAGCATGGTGCAAATTGGAGTGGGCGTTGGCGAAGGCGCCGGCGGCAGCCATGATGGGCAGGGCAACAGTGACTGAAGACTTCATTTTGGCGGAATGTGAATGAGCAAGGCGAGCTACTCAAATGACGAGGGCGAAGGAACAATATGTCGCGTCGGTTTGAGTTGAGTCTGGGTTCGCGATCGGGCAGGGCGACGAGCGATTCGATACAAGCTTTGTCTGGAAGCGGGCGGCAGATGCAATGGGCAAAAAGGATTCACGACAGCCCAAGTTCAACTGATAAAGGCGACCATCTGTTTTTCGAGACGTTTGTGAGCTTGGTCCTTGTTGAGATATGCCCGTGGCTTTCACAGCGGCTCTCGAGAACTATGCCCTATGTTGGTCGTCGAGGAGCGGAATAGGAGGCGACAGCTAGAGGCGGACGTCGAGAGGGATGAGATGTCGAAACAAGGGAGGAAAGAAGAACAGACGTGATGAGGGAAATAGAGAAATGATCCAACTGAACAAAGAGTGATGGATCAAAGAGAAGAAGTGAGCGACGGTGACTACCTATGGGGAAGACGAGCGCTAGAACGCAGAACGAAAGAGTGACCTGAGGGTGTTTGGTTGTTTTGTTGAAAGGGGAGAGGCGGCGAGCGAGCACTGGGCAGCGGATTGAAGACGGGGGGGAGAAGGGGAGTGGGCAAAGGTGGGAGAGGCAGGGCATTCTTTGAAGGGGGTGGATACTGGTGAGGCACTAGAGCAGGTACAAGCAAGGGTCAGGGGCTTAAGATACAGCACGCCAAACCCTGAATGAGAGGTCACAGTGCTGACTGCACTGTGCCGAGGCGCAGTACCTTTCATTTCCACTCAGCCAATTTAGCTAAAAATATGAGGTTATTCAATGATTGCGGACGCTACATTTGCAGGTGAGCCACTATGAAAAATCACAGCAAGTCCAGAACAAAACAGGGGCCCCAGCAGGCTCAAGTAGGCTCCCATCTCCCAGCTGTATTTCTCGCAGAGTACCTACCTTGGCACTGGTAGGTAGGTAGGTATGTAGGTACCTACCTAGGTAATCTGTACCTGACGGCGACATGCGCTACCGAGACCCAGATACCAGGCTTTAGTGTGCGGTGACAAGCAGAATCAGACGTACCTCCCGATATTCTGCTACCAATGACGACTTCAAGCACCACACAATTCACAACGCGCTACTGGTATGGCGGATGCAGGAACCATCGCAAGCTGATTTTTTCTTTCTTTCCAACCGTTTTATCTTCTTCCCTCCCTGTTCTTCTTTCTGGATAGGTTTTCTGGCTGACGGTAAAAGGTGGAGATGGGCCACGTACTCTACTGGTAACAATTCAACGCGCATGGGGTTTGCACAGTGCGTCTCCCAACCTCACGGGTTGTGTGCAGCAGCCACGTCACATTACAAGTACCAGTGCACAAGTCAATACCACATACGTACAAACCACTCAAACAGCAAGTGCATTGTCGAGTAGCACATCGCGCGAATGCCAACCTCTCAAGCATTCTTTGTTTTCTTAGGTAGGTAGGCTCGCGACGGCGCGAAAGACGTTCAACTTACCTTGACCCGTCTGCTCCCATCAAGTATGAATTTACTGATAGTCAGCACGAAGCCTGGCACGTACTGCTATGTCTTTCAGGCTTCTGCCTGCTTATCTCAAATCACCTGCCGCACATTTGAGGCACTGGCCATTTCCACCAACTCCACCGCAATTAAATGCAGCAACGCTTCGGCCTCGTTTGCTATTAATACCCTCTCTCTCTCTCTCGTATCATTCGCGAGAATCCAAATCTGATCATCTACCTGTACTGTAGTTAGATATCTTGGCCATCCGTGTCGAAGGAAAAAAAACAAAATAAAACAAATATCCCGCACAGCCACTCCAAAGCATCACACGGTGGCGCCTAGGTTTCCGGCTGGCATTCTGGCAAGGCCCTGCCTGGCAGGGGCACATCTGTTTGCACGGCGGGGATCGACAGAATGGCACCGGGTTACAGTGTTACACGGTGACACCCAGCGCGTAGCAACACAGCTGTTATTCGTCTCGCTCCTCACCCCGAAGCACCACCCTCTACGAACAGACACCTATTTACCTAGGTACGGATGTACTTCTGCAATAACTAATGTACTCGGTACGCAGGGAAATGAGTTGACCTGTCTTTCATCACTCACAATTCTCAGCCTCCAACTTCGGCCTTCAACCTGACAGTATGCATTGAAGCTATTCCGAAAAACACACAAAGAATCCTTTCCAGTAGAACAATCGACGCCTCTTCGGACGCACGCAAGCACGCTTCCTGTTATCAAATTTCTGCGCTTTCTGAAACGCACTATTATTACGGCACACCCGCTCATCATTCAGGTACAGAAGCTTTTCCGCCCGCCAGGATCGGATTGGCCCTAATGTTGTGCATAGCGCCACCCGATATGTGCACGGGGTTTATGAAGCGCTATCTATTAGTGGCTTTGGGGTTTGCTTGCAGCTGGCAATGTGCAGATCGCCATCTTCTATGTAACCCTATAATACCTATGGATTATAATACGACAGTTATTCAAACCTGCTCCTACGCTCATTGCCCAATTATTACAGGTACATAGTGGTCGCGCATAGTGCATCTCTCGTTGTCACTGTGCTGCTCGTTGGCTCTTGGCCCGTCTTGCGCGACGCCATTTCCTGGCACCGAACTGCCATCTCAATCAATGTCGCAGAGTTTTAAGACATCGCTTTTCGCACCCTGATTAGGCTTCTCTCTCCTTTTCGTGTTCCCAATGCCACGCCGTTGTCAGCATCATCGACTCACCGCGCGGGCATGCAGTCGATTACTTGCTTGCTAGACTTACCAATTTTTGCAATTCGTAGTCATTATTAGCTCTGCAAGGGCAACCCCTGTGCTGACTCTGATTATCACATCTACCGACAAGAATAAACTAGAACATTTCCTGGTGCACCGTCTGTCTAAGCGGTGGATCACGGCACAAGTGAATACGAGCAGGGCGCACTGCCTCGCAATATTCCGGAGTTCTCCGTAGCATTACAAGCATATCAATAGTCAGGACTGCGGCCCAGGAATTATATTTATACTTGCCAACCTTCCTTGCGGTGCCGAGCCTCCAGCCCGACACCGAGCCAACTTAGGAAGGAAGAAAGCAAGCATCAGAGCGAATAGAGGACGCTCGAGGTTGTCTATTCACAACTCAACGCGAATTAATCCGTACTTTGATTCCCAATAGATCTCGAACCAGCCTATGCATTTTGTTAAACCTTCTGTACTTTTTATAAATATAGTAGTACAACCCCCAACCCCCAACCCCTAACCCTCAACCCTAGCTCTCACTACCAGCCTTTAACCGCACCCTGATCGCTAAGTAGCGCTGCATTCACTTTTTATCTTGAATATAACCAAATAGATAGTTTAGCTTGTGATAGTCTTCAGCACTGTGTTGATGGAGATGTCATTGGCCCGTAATGGTTAAAAGGTTAGGATCACCCTCTATAAGAGCCGTTGGCTGCGTGGTCAGAATGCATACAATTCTAACTAGATCGCTGCGCCATACAATGATTCTCTCCCTACTAGACTCTGTCTCATCTCTCCCTCTCTTTTCGCTTGTCCGGAGGATCGCTTTCTCCTATTATCTATGATGCGATCGATGCCCTGAATCAAAAGCAGCGCATGAATCCTACTGGACATCGCACATGATGCCTTGGTGCCGTATTTGCTTACTCGCGCAGATGTTTCGTCTACTACGTATGTATGCGTCCGTGAAAGTGGCGCAACTTGCTGCTCATAGGCCAACGCCAGTGACCAACTTTGTTGCTTGGATCAGTGAGCCGCGCCGCGGAAACTACGTGTACAGCAGGGTGCTGCAACTAAGATGCAGGCTCCCCCATGGCAGTCGCTCCTGAACGGCTCGCTGCTGAACATGCTGAATACAGAAGACGGGAGTGAAACTTCACTGGTACAATGAGGGTGGCTGGACGCTTGAGCCCTCAACAGTGGTTGTAACAGTCTGTCCGGAAACTACCTTGCTTGCTTGCTAAGGATACAGAGACTGCATCAAACAATGCGTAAGTATTGAACAGTTCGACGGCCCGCTGCGATGGCCTGAACGTATAATAACACTGACTACCAGGAGCTTTTGCAAGCGCCGGCCGTGAGATTGGCTACGCTCGGCATCATACTTTGAGACCTACCTGCTGTCCCATGAAACCATGTCTAGCTGCCGAGAGCACATCTGACCCAAGTCTTCCAGACCGTTGAGTGTCGCCTTTCGCCATTGCAATCCGGTGAAAGCTGTGACAGACTACCGTCGTCTCTTTACCTCATTGGAACGCTCCCGCTACAGCCCCAGTTTCAGCACCAATATCGTTAGAGACAGCTACGGACATGGCCATTGTCGAGCGCCGCAGCTTTCCAAGCCTGCGTCAGCTTGTTCTCCCGCCTGGAACGAGTTAACTCTTTAACACGCGCGCCTCCGTAGAGGCCATTGTGAGGCAAAAGAGCGATCTGGCGGCCTCATGTTGGGCGGTGACGCGCACACCACCTTTGTGGCGGCGGTGCCTGGGCGTGGTACCCGGATACGCAGGTCGTCGCGGAATCGTGAGGGGAAGGCGACATCAGCGTGCGGGAGCCTGGAGGCTGAAGAGCTTACTCAATAACGCTAGTGTACCTCTCCAGTCACACAGATTGGGTGGCGGCAAAAGTATCTCGGACACCACGGTCGGCTGAGCAATAATGCGGAGTTTGGTCTCGGATGCCGCTCTATGCTTGGGTCGAAAGTTTTCTGCACGTCGCTGTTTTGGCAGACTGCTTGAGCGGCTCGTCGTAGACTCTTTCGAGCTGTCTACTGGGTGCACTTCTTTTTGTTACTCTCAAGGAAGAGGTTCCGTGGCAAAGGCAATCAAAAGCACCAGAAACAAGCACCACCACCTTGGCCCGTGACTGCAGGTACTTGTTGTGGCGCGGGAGCTCCAGCCAGCCCCCTCAGCAGCACGAGACGCCAGCGCCAGCTAGTTAGGTGCCAGTGGGTGCCTACCTTACCATCGATAACGACACCGGCCCACCCCATCTCCTCAGCTGCGTCATGCTTCATCCATCCTACAACACTCAATCAACAAGGCAGCTTGGAACTCCCCTCAAAGCAACTCCTTTTCATCGTCAATCTCGGTCTCTGCATCGAGGCCTGTTCACGTATATTGAATAACTATCGAATCGCCCAATTTCGTCCCCCGACGAGCCGCTCGCACATCATGAAGAGCGCCTTGATCGCCGCGGCCGCCCTCGCCGGCTCCGCGCAGGCCGGAATTCACAAGATGAAGCTCCAAAAGATTCCTCTTGCTGAGCAGCTGGTGAGTTGGCTTCCTATTTGTTGTTTGCATCGATAGACTGATGCCTTTGGGATGAAATACTGACGTCTTCTCGCAGGTCGGTGCTTCTTTCGAGGCCCAGGCTCACCAGCTTGGTCAAAAGTACCTCGGTGCCCGTCCTGCCAGCCGCGCCGACATCATGTTCAACAACCAGGTTGCAGAGTCCAAGGACGGCCACCCCGTTCCTGTCACCAACTTTGCCAACGCTCAGTGTTAGTCGCGACAAATTTCACGTTTAGCATGACGGTACTGACAAATCGACAGACTTCTCCGAAATTACCATCGGTACACCTCCCCAGACCTTTAAGGTTGTCCTCGATACTGGCTCCTCCAACCTTTGGGTTCCATCTCAGTCGTGCAGCAGCATTGCCTGCTTTCTCCACTCCACATACGATTCGTCGTCCTCTTCCACATACAAGAAGAACGGCTCCGACTTCGAGATCCACTACGGTTCTGGCAGTCTGACTGGCTTCGTCTCCAACGACGTAGTTTCGATTGGTGATCTCACCATCAAGAATACTGACTTTGCCGAGGCCACCAACGAACCTGGCCTCGCCTTCGCCTTCGGCCGCTTCGACGGTATCCTGGGTCTTGGTTATGATACCATCTCCGTCAACAAGATGGTCCCTCCCTTTTACCAGATGATCAATCAGAAGCTCATTGATGAGCCCGTCTTTGCTTTCTACTTGGGCTCAGAGGATTCAGGCAGCGAGGCCATTTTTGGCGGCGTTGATAAGGATCACTACGAGGGCAAGATTGAATATATTCCCCTCCGCCGCAAGGCTTACTGGGAGGTTGACTTTGACGCCATTGCCTTTGGCGACGAGGTTGCTGAGCTCGAAAACACTGGCGTCATCTTGGACACGGGCACGTCCCTCAACACTCTTCCTACCGACCTTGCTGAGCTTCTCAACAAGGAAATTGGTGCCAAGAAGGGCTTCGGTGGCCAGTATTCTGTTGACTGCAAAGCCCGCGACTCTCTTCCCGACATCACCTTCACCCTTGCCGGCTCCAACTACACTTTGCCCGCCAGCGACTACATTCTGGAACTTGGTGGCAGCTGTGTTTCTACCTTTACTCCTCTGGACATGCCCGAACCCGTCGGTCCTATTGCTATCCTTGGCGATGCCTTCCTTCGTCGCTACTACAGCGTCTACGACCTCGGCAAGGGCGCCGTTGGTCTTGCCAAGGCTAAATAAATGTCTCGATTTGTCAAGCATGACGAGTATTGGTGGAGGTGCAGACTATTCGGTCCTTTAATGGAACGCTTAGAAGGAGGAAACCGTAGCGTCTGACTGCCCAGCTTGTTTACAGTCCTTCATGTACACTATACGAGGTACCTTCAATACAGTCTGATCATTTGTATGACGCATAAATATGAATACAGTGCCAGCGCATCATGAGTAGCGAGAAGAGCAAGGTAGTAACAGTGGATCTGGATCTGTAACATTAAATGAATAGCAGGGCAGTTCATCCCGGAGCTAGGTGCCTTGCGGCGTTGTGCTTCGATTTATTAGGCTCAGAAACTGCCATCGACTGCAAGCTGGCTTTACTTCACGAAAAACACGTCCTAGCGCAGCAACAATCATACAATGGCCTTCGCAACAAATAAATAGAGCGATAGAAAGGGACCAAGCTGCGTACAAAGTATATTGAGGGAGCGTACCAAGTAGGTGGTACAACGCTTGCGGGCGCAAGTGAACAGCAACAAGTCACGTGGGGATGTTGCAGCCTTGAGGCAGCGTTTGCAGCAGACGGGCCTGGTTGGCTGGCTGGCCTTTCTACGTTAGCAGCAAAGCAGCCTCTGGCCCATCAAGACACACAGTCTTTCCCCCATCGAGAGACGCTGCTCCTGGCAACCTGCATTTTTACCATTGCCCGTCCCAATCTCTTTGTGGAAATTGCCTCGTTTTTTTGATCCCATCGAGTGCAATAGCCATTATATACTTTTTCTGGCTGCTTTGCGAATTGCATCTCGCTCGCCGACGCGCGCGCCTTTGATGAAAAAGGTTTGGCGTCGCACCCCAATCCACTTCTTCTCTACTCTCCAAAATCCACGAAACCGCGTATCGCGACCGACGCCTGCCTTTGAGAGCAGCCCCGCGGCCGCATTGCCCATCGACAGACGACGAATAAAAAATCATGGCGCAGCCATCGCCTCTGCAGCCCTCTGCTAACGGCGTGTCGTCGACTTCGCCCGACCCCCCAAGCGTTAACTCGCACCAATCTGTCCCCAGCAAGCGGAAGCGCGACGACGACGGCGACGAGGCGTCCGTCCAACAGCCCGAGACGACGGCTGCATTCGACGACTGGGCGGGCAAAAACTCGAAAGAGCTGCTAAAGTATTATCACCAGGTTCTGATTAGGTACGTTGCCCATCTTCTCCTAACGCGAGGTTCTGCCTGGACAACCCTCCCCGACAGCCTCATCTCCTTGTATTCTCCATGGCATTGCTGCTAATCGCTTTGCATTACAGCCTCGACAACGACAAGGCCATCCTCACGCGTGTATTGCCCGAATCTAAAACAGACCAAGAACCTCAAATCAAGCGCCAAAAATCTGCTGAATTGTCGACGCGCTCCACCATCAGCGATAAGTTTGTGGCAAAGTCCTACAAAACCATCGACGACGTCGCCGCCGATGTCGCCCTGGCTGTCGATGAGGCTCTGAAAGATGTCGACGCACAGGAGAATCCAAAGGAAGCCGTGCGTATGAGGGAATTTAAGCGCAAGGCGCTCAAGTTTGCCGCGCAGGAGAAGGCATACCCCCAGATCAAGGCAGAATCTCAGCCGGAATCGGAAAAGGCCTTCAAAGAAGGCTCATCGGTTCTGTCCATCGTTGGTTTCGCGCCGCAAGAACGAAGGCTATTCTCCAGCTTGCCCACTTCCGAGGATGTGGACTTTTCCGACGTGGCTTTGCCAGCTGGTGTATCCATCGCCACCGTTACCAGATCAAACCAGCAGGTGCCGACGCGAACGCTTGGGGAGCTATTTGGATCGCACCGCGCCTTGCTGCCCTTGAACCCTCCCAAGCAGCCAAAAACACAAGCAAAGGGAACCACAATAGACTTTTACCACCCAGAGCCGACAAACGCGCGTACCAATTGCTACTTCAATACGAAGCTGTCTTCTGGATACTACCTCGACTACAGTAACGCCGTCCCTTCGTCCCAAACGGTGCCGAAGCAGCGCGAACGCGCCGAAAGTCTGGCCGGAAAGAAGCCGTCGATAAGCGAACTAGAAACATCCGAGGTCGAGTCGTTGTTTCGTGGTGCCTTTTCTTCATTCGCACCTTGCAAGGATGACTCGGCTGCTATTGTGCCTTCTAGCGTCGCGGGGCGCATTTGGTGGCAGCGCTCGGGTCAACAGCTTTTCGAGCGTATGCTGGATGCCGAGTTCTACGGAGACAAGCAAAGTAAGGAGCCAGACACCGGGCCTACAACTGAGGAGATCGATGAGGCTGCCATCCAGGATGCCATCGATCACTGGGACGAGACAGCCGTTGATCCCTCGTTGGACGACGTCCTGGGCACCCGAAGCAAGGCGGATAAGGACACCGATGATATCCTCACCGAAGTGTCAGACTTGATCGAGACACTGTCGTCTTACCAGCGCATTCGTAATCTTACGTTGCCCAACTCGCAAAACAGACAGTCTAGCGACCCCGTCACGGGTGACATGCTCGCCACTGCCGCCCCCGAGCCATCCGAGGAAGAGGTGGCCACGTATGAAATGCTCAAATCTCAGCTGACCCTCATTATCAAGACGCTGCCTCCTTTTGCTGTTGCCAAACTGAATGGAGATCAACTGGATGATCTTCTCATCAGCACCAAAATACAAGTTCGCACAGACGACTACCAAGGCACCATGGAAGAGGACGAAGCTGGTGTACAGGCACGTCTGCGGGCTCAACAGCAACAACAGCAGCAGCACCAGCAACAACAAGCTGCTCAGGGTGCACGCCAGCCACCGCAGCCGCAACGTACTTCTAGCGCTGGAGGCCAGTTTCCTAACCAGTACCCGGGCGCTGCTCAATATGGCACACCCGGCCGCACACCACAGCCGCAGCAATATTATCGCCCAGGCTCTCAGCCTGGCTTCCAACCCCAGCGGAATGCTACACCGCAGCAGCCTCGTCCGCCGCAACCTAATCAGTACACGCGATCAAATGGATATGCTGGCAACCAGTACGCCACGCAGCTGGCTAAAGCCCAAACACCATACGGACACCAGAACATGCCCCAATACGCAAACCAGCAACGGCAACAGTTTGCTCAGGCGCCGCAGCCGCAACCCGGGACCCCCAACGCGGCGGCCTATCACCAGTACCAACCGCCACCGCAACAAGGAGTCGCACCAACGGCTAATTACCCCGGATATACTAACGGTGCACCCCAACAAAACCCACAGGTGCAGCTGCAGAGACACATGTCGCCCCCCGATCAGCAACAACGACAGATTTACAGCCAGTCTCCTAATATGCAGACTCAGCAGCGATATGCGACCCCGACGCCTCAGCCCGGCACGCCCGCTCAAGGAGGGCGGTATGCGGCCGGCGCGAACCAGTCTGGCTACAGCCAGTCGCCCGGCCTCACAGGATATCATACGGTGATTTCGGAGGCGCAGCAGCAGCGTATCCTGGAGCAAGCCAAGGCGCGCGTCGCTGCCGGCGGCCAGCCTGGAGGGTACTCGAATGTCGCTCTGGCTGCTGCCCGCGCGTCCATTGCCAACCAGCAGAAGCCGCAGACGCCGACGGGGCAGAGGTCTAGCACCCCAGTGCTACCGCCGCACAGGGTGACACCTGTGCCTGTGCCTCCCATCCCCGGCACGACGTCTCAGCCGCCGCCACAGTAGTGCGTCCATGCTGAAACTTGTTTTGTCGGCTCCAGAGTGGGCTTTTTGTAACAAAAAGAATGGATAGTCTTGTTTTCTTTTTTCAAGGACACGGTAGACGAGGTGATGTCGCTTGTATGAATCCTTTCCAATTTTTTTTTTTTTTTTTTTGCATTCCGAAAACGATGGCGTCTTTTTTTTTTTTGCGACACCATGCTATCATGGATAGTCTATATGAAAAAGAAGGATGGCTCCAGCAAGGATGGCTCTGGTGAAGAAGGGATTGAAACTTCAGGCGTATTGACAACTTTTGGCGGAGGGCAAAAAAGCAGAGATTTTTTCCATCTTGTTGCTTTATTCGAGGTTGATTGGAGTCGGCGTCTTCATTCATCTTGTTCTCTTTTTATTTATTCCTTTTTGATGAGCTGGTGGTGTAAAGACACAGAGACAGAGATCTCGTTAATGGAAATGGGCCTTTTTTACCAGTTCCTATTGTTCTATTATCGTGTGTACTCAGTATTAGATGGATGAGGGAGGCGTGAAGCTGCCCAGTTTAGCTCTTACTACCGAAAGTTTTGAGTCACGGTGACATGATGTTTATTGGAAGGAACGCTTTCTGTATCAGGTTGTCACATGAATGGGGTATCTATCTTCTGTATTTATTCTCTATTTATTACAGTTCATGACCTGAAATCGAATTGAGTGGGGTATCATGAATCCAAAGTCTATCAAACGCCAGATAATATGCAATCTTCTCACGCTACCATCCCTTGCAATTGATGCGCCTCCTTCTCTTGCCACTCGAGGACGATGCGCCGCACCTCGAAAATCACTTCGACCGCAATCAGCGCGATGATGATCCACTCCAGCCTTGTGCCGTGCTGCTCGCTCGAGATTTCTCTCAACACCGTCGCAATTTCCTGCGCATAGTCCATCTTTTGATTCAACGCGCGAATGCGGACGTTGACATCGAGGGCGCGGCCGACCTGCTCGTAATACCCCTCGAGGCCGAGCTCGGAGCGGCTGTCCCAGAAGATGTCTGGCAGCGCGTCGGTAAGCTCCGAGTAGTGGTTGAGGCGCGCGCGGAGGCTGAGGAGCTCGCCCGTCTTTTGCAGAATGAAGCGGCGGCCGAGAGGCACGCCGGCGCCGCGGGAGAGCAGCGCGGGGATGGAGCGCGTGCTCTCAAAGTACGACGTCAGCGCCGTCTCGAGCACGGCGAGCTTGGTGCTGCGGGCCAGGCCGGACGAAAAGGCAATCTGAGCGAGCGTAGTGTCGAGGCGGTCGCCGTGGCGCGACGGTGTGCCGAGGACGATGAGGTCGCCGCGCAGCGCGCTCGTATCGCGTGTGGCGTCGTAGGCGAAGTCGAGGTCCTCGGCCTCGCGCAACGACGGCGGGTGCAGGTCCTCGGCGGCGCGGAGCAGCTGGCGTGTGACGACGGAGGGAGGGATGGCCCACGTCACGAGCGTGCCCGAGGGAAAGACGAAGATGTCGCCGCCGTTGACGCCCCGCGCGTGCACGACCTCGCTGGGGTCGAAACCGGTGCCGTCGGGGTCGGTCGCGAAGCCGTGCGCGGAGAGGATGTCGACGACGGTGGGCATGTGGAAGCCCTCGGCCAGGCAGACGGCGCTCACGACGGCAGAGGGGTCGGGCGAGTCGGAGGCGGAGGCGGAAGAGGGAGCAGCGGAAGGTTGGCTAGGGGAGCCGCCGGGGCTGCGCTTGGGTTGCTGGGCGATGATGGCGACGCGGCGGAGGGAGTTTTTGGTGGTTGCGGTTCGGGCGGGCTTGCGTTTGCTCGGGGAAGAGGTGTTGGCGGAGGTAGACGAGGACGGAGGAGGACACGACGGTGTCGAGGGTCTGTGCTCTTGGCCGTCTTGGGAGAGGTAGGGGTTTGAGGTGAAGAAGCTGCGCTTGCGAGGCATGTAGACGGGCGTCGTGTGGTGGAAGCTCCTGGACGGCCTACGGGGCAGCGCCACGATGCTAGAGATGTGGCGTGCGGCATGATGGAGAGAGATGCGCTGGGAAGAGGGTCGCATGGTGACAGCGACTGGATGCCATGCGGCGGGAGGGCAATTGAGATCAATTGGTATCCAAGAGAAGCCCAATCCGTTTTGACGGTTGAAGGATTGAAGTCGAGCCCCACAGCGGACTTGTACCTGAAGATGGCATTCCCAAAAATTCCTGGTGGATTCCCAAGCATAATTTGGTACTAGCGCGGAGCATCTTGACCTTGTTATTAGCATATTATTGAGAGTATCAGTATATTCCTACACTTTGATCTTATCCTCCACTGGTGAATGAATGGGGCGAGAATAGTTAATGTTCAAGAACCATCGTTTTGGGAAGCGTAGCTGGGCGTGCATCAAGACTTGACAAGGATTTCCTCAGAGCTCGCTCGTGGCATGAAAGGTGACTCACCCCTGTCACAAAGAACAAAGCAGATGGCCCCCAACCAAAGACATTCCTTTAGCTCACTGTTCAGTCTAGGGCGTGATGGGGTTATAGGTGACGGACTCAGATTGCGGTCATATGCTCGTTCTTCAAATGCTAATGGAGCTGTCCTAGGCATTCCGAGTTGCGAACGTCTTCCTCAGTTCATTATTAGACCGAGTGCCTTTCGAGGCTAGTATCAATTACGCTGCTACAAGTTTGGGCCTCGAACTAAGTTTTGTCAAGTAGCAGTGGCTTCTGTGGCTTTCAATTTGGTAGACAGTGTATAAATTACTTTGAGTTGTTCACGGAATTCACGCTTGATATACATCGCTATTGATTGAGTTTAAAATCGTAATAACCCTTCTCCGATCACATGTTTGTTTTTTAGACCATCTAGAGGTGATCGCGCGGCAATGCCTCCGAGATTTGATTCCGTAGATAGTAAAGAAACAGGATTAAAGTATGGCCCAGCGTGATGAAGACTGATAATCAGGTTTTGCAGCCAGATAAGGTTACCTGGTTGGCGGCGCCCCCCCACGTGACGGCGACGACGAATGAGAAATCGAATAGCTGCACCGTAAGGCGCATATTGCACTAAACGCTAAGCTGGTCGACTCGCTCCGCCTCGTCTCCCAATCTCCTTTTTTGAATCCTCAATATTTCTTGTCCTTGTTCCCAACTTTTGCCTTTTGGAACTCCTCTTGTCTCTTTTCCTCAAGCTTCCAATCATCTCCCCGACGCTCCTCCCTTTTATCGCCCAGTTTCCTTGTTCCCTTGCATCAATACCCTCTATTCCTTCACCTCCACCTTCTTCACCCCCCACCATGGATATCGATCCCAAGTACGATAACTACGACTTCCCCTACGAGGCCAAGGAGGCTCAGAATGGCCACGCCGGCCATCTCAACGAGGCCCAGATTGCTCAGGTCCACCAGCTGCGCATGATGCTCGAGGCCGAGGGCTTTACGGAACGTCTCGACACGCTGACTCTGGTGTGTATGCATGTTCATGACGTATTGGCCACGTCTATTCGAAACTAGGGTCTAACAATCTTTCTCAGCTGCGCTTCCTCCGCGCTCGCAAGTTTGACGTCTCCTTGTCGAAGCAGATGTAAGCCGCCCTCCCCCCTGTTGAGCTTTCTCGTGCACCCCGGACACTTGTCATTTGCCGTGACTGTGACTGACACCCCAATTTTAGGTTCGTCGAGACGGAAAAGTGGCGGAAAGAGACGGACCTCGACAACACCATCGCTACCTGGGACTACCCCGAGAAGACCGAAATTCAAAAATACTACAGGCAATTTTACCACAAGACCGACAAGGTATGTCTTGTGCTTGCCGCCAGCTGTCGTTAAAACAGCTGAGTGCCGAATCAATATTAATTATTTCCCAGGATGGCCGCCCCATCTACATTGAAACGCTTGGCGGCATCGACCTGACCGCCATGTACAAGATCACCTCTGGCGAGCGCATGCTGCACAATCTGGCAGTCGAATACGAGCGCCTCGCCGACCCCCGTCTGCCCGCTTGCTCTCGCAAAGTCAACAACCTCACCGAGACCTGCTGCACTATTATGGACCTCAAGGGCGTTACCCTGACCAAGGTTCCCTCGGTCTACTCGTACGTCAAACAGGCCTCGGTCATTTCGCAAAACTACTACCCCGAGCGCCTGGGCAAGCTCTTCCTCATCAACGCGCCCTGGGGCTTCTCGACCGTCTGGAGCGTCGTTAAGGGCTGGCTAGACCCCGTCACCGTCAAGAAGATTCATATTCTCGGCGGCGGCTACAAGAGCGAGCTGCTCAAGCACGTTCCTGCCGAGTCCCTGCCCAAGGAGTTTGGTGGCGTCTGCGAGTGCCCCGGTGGCTGCGAGAATAGCGACGCCGGCCCCTGGAAGGACCCCGAGTGGGCTCGCCCCGCCAAGTGGGAAAAGGCCGCCGTCACCAACGAGCCCTCATCAATTACCAAGCCCGCCGAGACCGAAAAGAATGCTGCTGCTGCTGCTGCACCCACCGAGGAAGAGAACCTTGCTCCCGCCACTGCCACTGCTTAAACGTGCAGGAATGGCGCGCAGCATCTTGGCTTGGCATGGATCAACTGGCATTAAGACGGAGTTGTGTTGTATGTTTGTGGGCTTAGCGAGCAGTGGTAATGAAGTTGACTATCGTGGACGAGGTGTATCTGTGTACAGACATTTTGAGGTTGATAGACTGAGCGATCCCGGTACACCAAAAGAAGAAAAATTAAGCAGAGGTTCTTTGTTTTATGCGGAGCAGTTTCCAGACTTTTTTTTCCATATAAATAAGGATGCGTTAGACGGAGCCTTGGGAAGAAACGGAACTAAAATGTGTCGACTATCGGCCAGAGAGCATGGTGATATGTGGTACGGTTCAACCGTTTTGGTATTTAGGAGCTTGTATCTTGCCGAACAAAGAAACCGGTCGGCGTCAGAATGATGTTTATTTGGAAGAAGTGACAAGATCTATAATACACGGATACATGACGCATGAATATCGCCAGAAAAGTCCAACGCCGAACGTGGCCGTTACAAGCCCGTCGTCCCAACCGATGCGCCATAGTCTAAAAGAGCAAGTAGGAGAGAGTCGTCATGATGTCGTGAACGCGCGGGCATGGAGCGCAATCACCGCTCGTCGCGCACATACTCACCCGCCACGCGCGCGCGCTCCATCTTGGCCACCACGCTCGGCATGTCTCTCTTGAGCCTGCTCAGCGCGCCGACGGCACCGCGAAACCGCTCCTCGACGCTCTCTTGCCTGTCCAGCGGCGGCAGCAGCAGCAGCAACGCATCGCCACCGTCCACGCCACATTCCGTCGCGGCGGCTTCCAGCGCGCCCTGCAGCTGCTCGTCGTCCCGCGCGGCCGCGTCGTCGAGCTGCGCGGCGACCTTGGCGGCGACGCCGGCCGGCACGGCGCGCTTCATGGCGGCGACTTGTTCGAGCAGCGCCTCCTCCTGCGAAACGAGCGCGGCGACGCGCGCGCGCTTCTCCGCGTCAAACGGCTCGTACGCGATGCTGGCCTCTTCCGAGGGCATGGGCGGAATAGAGGACTTGCGGCTGCCGGAGCGGGAGGGCTTGAAAAAATCGGCGTGGTTGGCGGGGAGGCCGTTGATGGAGAGGTTGGGCACGGCGAGGGTAAATGTGCGGTCAATGTACTGGGCGAGTTTCGTTAGTAAAGGAAGAGCCGGGGCGGAGGGCAGGGAAAAGGAAGGAAGAAAAAAAGGGAAATGTACAGAATCGACAATGGCTTCGATTTCGTTGCGCAGTTCGTCCTCGCCGCCGTTGCTCTGCGGGGGAAACGCGGCGTGCAGGTGCTCGGCGGCGGCGGCGCGTACGTTGGCAATGAGAAAGGCAAAGTCTTTGTGCGAGGCAAGCTCAATGCGGCGTGGGCCGCCGTCCTCGCTGTCGTCCATGAGCGGGGGAGAGGAGAGGCTATGGGAGAGTGTGAGGATTCATGTAGTCATGCCGCAGATTGAGAGCTGCTTGTGTAAAGGGTTGGTGGAGAGCAATTTGTTTACTTGCAAGTTGGGTTGGGTCACTGGGTGAGACGCGATGGCGGGGCAGCCGTCGTGGTGGCAGCGGCCATCGCGACTACGTGGAGGAGAGATGGGATGAAGAAATGCAGCGAAACCAAAATAAAGGTTGTCAAGTCGCGTTGCAAAACATATAATCGCACATTTTCGAAGCAAAACACCGGCTTAAAGAAAAAAAACAAAGGGCCTGCATAATTATCTTTGGAGAATAGGTACATGTCTCTATTGCCTTGACCAGATTCTGGGGCCATCACGACCAGCTGGCCAGCCTGCTTCTCCAAGTCATATTGAGTAGACGGCGGCGATGGAGTGGTGGCTTTCGATTCTGACCACGAAACACCACTTCTGCGGATCTACGCGTATGAGCTCATTTAGCATGCTACCCTATTTGCTGATGAGCTCCCCGAAGAGCCGTGCTCTACCAGCCGTCCGTCTTGGATAATAATATCCCGCCTAAGCTTTCCCAATGCTCACAAGCGTGTGAGTATCGGTTAGTATGGTCTTGCCCGCTGTTATGCCAACAATAGCATCCTTGACTGCCGTGTGATGCCCCTGGCTCAACCTGACTAGGACTAATATCGACCTCTCAACGGGATCCAGAAGAGACAACACTACCCGCTTGTAGGCTCGTCGAGTACATATGAAGAATTCGGTGGAGTAGCAAGAGGACAGCGAGCGAGATGGTGGCGTATGGAGAGCCAATGACAAGCTGAACCTAAACTGGATCCCATGGCTCAGGCGCGTCACACAATCACTATTCTAGAAGTCTTCTGGCTGTAGTTCTTAGTGATATCACGAATACCCATTCTGCCACGAAAGCTCCTCGTCAGGAGAAGAATGTAAGTGGGCGAGGAGGCTCGGCTTCGTCTACAAGAAAAGCTGTCTAATGATGAAATCTTGTCTCTGCACCAATTCTCAGTGATCCATGTGGGCTTCGCCAAAGAAACATTGGCCGTTGGCCGATGCAATATATTGGCTCCTTGCATGTGCAAACTTCAGCTGTCCATCCCAGACTCGGGCAGGTCAAAAAATATAAGAGGCGTGACCGTCGCCGGTATTGCGTCTTTTTATTCACGGCAGGCTGCGCGAGACATGGACTGCGAACGGGCTCTGATGGCTTCCTCCTTTGAGCAGAGAGCAATCAGCTGCGCCTCGGCAAATTGACGATTCTTATCGTATCGGCCGTGTGTGCTTGATGAAAGCGATCAGAATGGGTGAGTTCCTCGCTTCGAGGGTCGGATTAGAAGGACGTCTCTGCCATGACTCAATCAGCAACCGTTCTTTAACCTGCCGTCTGAACGAGGGTTCTCCTGGTTGGTCTATCTTGAATCTTTCTTCTTGTTTTGAAAACGAGTTACATTTGCCACGCCTCCACGCCTTGTATGATGGGGGCAAAGTTACAGGTTTCTCATGATATTCTGCGATATATAGCAGCTGTTTCGCCTCAAAAGAAGGATTGTGGATTCGTACAGTGCTCAGCAAGGGCATACAATCAATATCAGTCTACTTACTCGGGTATTCAGATGAAGCTACACCAACACGAGAGATTATCGGAGACTACCGCATCCGGTGTCACGGACGATCATTGCATTGCAGATGTCGGCCACCTTGGAGATGGCAACGGGAACAAATAACTTATTGACAGCTTTGTTAAATGGGAGGAGCGACGACACCCTTATTTTCACCATAGTCAGTCAATTCATGTAAAACCATGGATGGTCCAGTAGCTCAGCGGCTGAAGGTCGTTTCTCTGGCTCGTACACGATATATCTGCGATAATAGACCAGAAAGCTAGTCTGTCTCGTGCTTTGGGCAGCGCGTCCAAAGATCTCATACCACTCGTCGTTGTAATGAGTCGAATGCACCGGCGCGGCGCGGATGAAACGGACGCTTCTTGTCATCGCGATATCTACTGGCTTTACTCACAAGACGTTTCGATACTTGTAGAACGCCCCATGGGCTCGTCTCACGTCTCGTAGAGGAGGGTGCGCATTCTAGGGCCGTGGTACTTGCACAGCTCACGCCCCTGCCGCCATTCTCGATTGGGCATGTGTGAACCGGCTCTCATACTGACGGGACAGTTCAGATGACGACGGCCCTAGAAAGCGCAGGACAAACGCAGGACAAGCGCCAAATGCTGACCTTCGGTCCCTTGCAAGATGAAGTTATGGAGAGGTAGGGCTCTTGCCGCTGCTTCGCTGCCCTGCATGTAAATGCTATTCATTTATTTGTGCCGATAAGAGGGAGCAAGGTCGCCAGAATCTGAATTACTGTGATGCAGCTCTACGAGTAGCACCAGTGTACTTGGGTAGGTGCACGTTCTTCATCCAAGGTATAAAGCGACACACAACACATGTTGCGCGCAATTCTTCATGAATGCGTCAATTACACGACTACTTTTGCATGACGCATATCTGCGTCCTGTTGATCATCATGAAAGAGTGAAGTAAATTCAAGGACCAATCTAGGAGCTCCAGCTAAGACAGCTGCTAGTCGTGCAATGTTTGCGGACGCGAAAAGAGGCAAAGCCGTTGTTGGGGTGGAGGTCGTCCTTTGCTGGGAGTCGTGTATTAAACTTCGTTGCGAGGGGCGCAACGCTGGTGCTTGCTCATTGTGCTTCGGAGCGCGACAAGCGGGTCCAGTCGCCCTTGCTGCATCATAATATAAATGCCAGATGTTGCAATGCCACGCCTTCTCGAGACGAAGACGCGCTTCCTACAGTATCGTTACAAGTCGTATCACCAGCCTAGACACTACATGCAATGGCCTGTTACACGGGATCTCAAGAAAGAAAAAGGTCCAATATGCTCCTGTTGATATCCTACATCCTTCAAACCTCAAAAGACGTCATAAATCTGCTCCATCACTCTGGTATCATCACTTGGTAAAATGGGCTGCAGTTTACTCCATCGCGACCCCTTTCTTTGTACATGTCTCAAAATCGCGATACTATCCAAGACATGCTCGTGCCGCAAACAAAGACGAGGCGCGCACGATGTGGAGCATCTGCAATATGTGATTGACGCCGAGTTGCATGCAGCTGACCCCACATGTTGAGACCGGTTGGTTTTGGATGACCGCAGCGCGCGAAGCATTAATTCAGTATCACGGGCGCACGGGTAAAAACCAAAGCAATTCACGCTTGTGGCTTTTGAACGACGAGTCCGACCAAGACTTGAATTTGTGCAAAGATGGCGCCGCGGCGGGCGCAGAATACAAATCGGCGAGTCATCGGACCCATGTTTCGAGACAAACTAGCAAAAAACCAGGGCGGCTAGAGTTTTTGTCTAGACCAAAAGGCGCGACAAGACAACGCCAGTGTAGTATTAGTGGACGCGGATGTAATTCAGCATTGTCACGTCTACCCGCGCGGGATATTTTCTTCTTGGACCTAGAAGAAGTCGAAGTGAGCATTGCCGTGCGACATGCTGGTCTTGGCGTGATGCTCCCGTCTAAAGTGCCCTCTCATGGTCAATGTAGACGCTTGGTGCCACTTGTGGCATGGTGATTTTATCAATATAACATACTGATCGCAGCCGAGGTAACACACGACCGTGACAGCATCCTGCTAGTATTATGAACCTTTTTCATACTGTTACTTGTCTCTATCACATTTCTCCCCTCCTCTTTCATCATTTTAATTTGACTGAATAGAGTGGCTCATGCTCCGACGGCCTAATAAACTCTATTTATGCCAAGTGCCGCCAGCAGCCGGCTGTCGGGGAAGACCCCTTCTGTCTGGTTTCCCCATGCGATCAACCCGAATCTTGACACCAATTTCGGGCGACGATTGCTATTATTCTACACCATCACCGTCTTCAGCCTGTTTTCGTTTCCATCTATTTTCTTTCTTATTTGATCAAGGAAAAACAAGTTGGAGTTTCGCTGCAATTACACGTGGCCAGTCCTGATTATCCACTGTGGAGAGCGCCGACAAGCGCCATCGGAAGCCGAGATTTGATGGGGACGATGCATACATACATACACGGTGCCGGACGACGGACGTAAATTGGCACGACTGGTCCGAGGGGTCACCGGCGACTTACGTTTCAAGCCTAACAATGATGGTCAGGTTGAAACATGCGCCGACTTTCTTCCTTGCCTGTTGGAAGAGGGTGTGCTGTGGCCTGTTCATGTGCCAGGTTGGCAGCATGCATCCGTGCCCAAACGTGTCGTGGGCCAGACGTCTCAGATTAACGCTGCCAGACTGGCATCAGCGTCCCTAATCTGCACGTCGCAGTTGAAAAGTAGACCACCGTAAGAAAATCTACGTCACATGATATGGGCAATGAAATCATAAACATGAGTAGCATTGGTTATATTATAGTTGTTGCCCAACGGAAACACAACGCCGGACGCTTCCTCACCATGAGCGGTGATTATTCCAGGCCAGTAGGGCCAGTTCTGTAGTGTATGAAAGGGGAAGAAACAAAGCTAACAGGCAAATTCCATCAACTCCCAAGTAATAAGGTCTAGGATACTGCGAGGGCGCGCGACATACGACAGCAGCCCTTGGAGCACCTTTCAAAGCAGCAGTGTATAATGTCATCGAGGTCATGTCGTAAAAGCTCCCGTCCGACAGGTCACACTAAAAAAAAAACAAGCCTCCGTGACGCCAGTAACCAGGCCGAATAAAAAAATCAAAAGTTTCATCAGAATAGAACGGGACACGCGAGCTGCGACATGCGTAAACAGATTACCCGTTGGGCAACAAGGCCGGCAGCATTCACAGTCGGGTATTTATTGGGGCAGCATATTACGCAGCTCTTCGTCGCTAAGGCGGATCTCGTGGACGGGCTCTCGTCGATTCTCGAGGGGAACGTAATCGCAGTCGAGGTACGAGGGGAGGAAGATTTCTATACACGGTCATCTATTAGCGGTGTGCGGAAGAAGCCGGGAGGCCAGGCGAATCCTACCGGGATTCCAGTCGAAGCCCTGACTAGAGGAGAGGTAGGTAATCTGAAAGTTGTCAGCAAGGAGTATTTGAGATGACAGTGGAAAGACGTACAAGACGGGGAGGGCCATCAGGGTCACCGATGTTGATGACGGTCATCTTCTCCATGGAGAGAGCGGAGCCTGCGGGCGTTAGCATACGACGCTTTTGCGGGAGGTGTTTTCTAAAAGAAAGAAAAAATAACGATGTAGGCAACAGCTGAGAACAGGCCGTAGTTGGTGAGTAGATGGATATCAAAGACATACTCAGCAGGCTTGGTCGACGGGTGTGAAGGGCCTTGGTAGCCGATGACGGAGTGGATGTAGCGGATGACGGGGAATCTGAGTAAGAGCTGTCTGAGGAGCTGGACAAGGTCTTGGGGTCACAGAGGCCATCGTTGCTGCGGCGTGTGGGAATGGTGATGGAGGACGACATCGTGGAAAGTTTGACGAAGAAAAGGGCCAGGATAAGAAAAGAGTGTTTGCTCAAGAGTTGTTGAAGGTTGGGAGATGCTGGCACAAGAATGGTGGTGTTGAGAGAGACAGGCAGAGAGACGAAGGCCCCGCAGTGACTGGTGTGGCCAGGATCCCCTGTACAGTAGCCGTACGGCCCAAGACACGGACTGGGCCCAGGTGACGGCGGACGTGGGTAAGTGTACAAGTCGGTGCACGGTGGACGTGGAGATTGAAGCGTCGAGAATCAACGAACGAGGGGAACAGGAGAAGGTAAAGAGGCAGGTTTTTTGCGGGTGGACAGCAGGCAGAACGGAAATTTTGGAGTTAGAGGAGCAAGAGGAAGAGGACAGGATTCGAGGTGGGAGGGGATCTGAAGCTGCAAGTACCTTGCTTGGCCCGTTGTGGAAAAAGTCTTGGCCGCTTTTTGGTGGCTTGGTAGTTGGAGTAAAAGCGGCGGTGAGTTCTTTCCCTTAAATAATATTTGAATAATAACTTGGAAATATTCACTGCCTACTCACCTCCTAGAAATATAATACTGAAGGTGGCTTTCGGGTGACTTTCGTGGCCACAGTTTAGACGCATCTGTGGCTGGTTGGCTTCAGCCATGCATGCAGTCTGTGAGGGCCAAGGGCCTGTGACTGCCTAAGGATGCGACACCTGTGATCGAGCAGGGAGGTGCTCTAGAAGCGCTGAAATGCCCGCATGTATCCATCACGACCCGTCACTGGTTGTTTACCAGCCCCGTCTGCAACTGAGTACCTAGGGAGGTACCTCTTTGCCTCTGTGCTCCGTAATACCAGATTCCCAGCAAGTATCCGTAAATAGGTAAGGTACTGATAGAAGCGTCACAAAGAGGAGTCGTTGAGGCCACTTCTGTCTTGACCCCACTGCTCATCAAGCCTCCGCGATTGAGAACAAAGTACCGGTGCTATGGGAACCCGCAGCAAAGGGTACCTGCTCACTACCGAATAGGGAGATAGGTACGACGCAGCCACTTGTTAATAAATACACTGATCGGGCGTGTAACCTTGAAAGCGCTGCGCCCGCCGGCTGCTTGGTTGCATCCAATGTGGAGGCTACCTACAGGCTACACGTAGATAAAGAGCGACAACATACATGGCGCATCGCCAGCTAGCGTCCGGCAAACACAGGCATCAATGCATTGCTTAGCTCGTACATCGTCTTGGGCATCGACGTTCCAGCATCGAACTCACTTCTTCTGCGTAAAATATTCCCTCTTGGATGCAGATACATTGATACAGCCCCCCAACCCCGCTTTCATCTAATCTCCCTACTGCTCCACCTCTTACTAGCATTACTCAAAAGTCAAATCACGTCACACGTCACTCCGATTACTCGACAAACGAGCGCAACACCATGCACTCCATACAACAACCGCAATATTTTATCCCAAACTCGTCGTCACCTCAATTCAACCCTTAACTTACCGCTCTATTGTGCGCGGTTTCACGCCGCAATATTCGTCTCTCGCTGAACCGCCTCCAGTTCTCCCCGCGCATTCAGCTGCTCGCCTTCCCCGGCCCTCAGCTGTGCCGTCCTGTTGGCCATGCTCACGCCCAGCACCCCGATCACCTGCCTGGCCAGCTCCGTGCTGTAGCGATTACCGCTAATCGGTACCTTTGCGAGGCTCAGCACCCTGTCGACTTTTCTGCCTTTTCCGCCGCCGCCCGCCGCACCGTACAGGTCGACGTCGACGCTTGTGTGGCTCGTTGTCGACCAGTGGATGGCCCGCCTTGGCCGCCAGCGCCTGACCCATGGTCACGACAAGCGGCTTGCTACCGCTCCGCTTGTACGTGTTCAGCACGTCGTCGGTCGCGCTGAATAGCCCTTGTGGCCATCGCCCTTGCACTGGCCCAGCAGGCTGACGAGGTGCTCGCTTGTGCAACTGGCGGCGGCGATGGGACGCTGATCTCACTTGCTGGAAAGCGTCAGGCCGACACAACCGTGATCCACGGCCAAGAGTAGCTGCGTGTCGGCACCGGTAACGACATGGTTCTTGGGATGTGCTATGACTTGGTCATACATGAGGATATTACCAACCTGGCCGCAACGTCATCAGAGCGTGCGGCGTGGCTGATGCGGGACGCCTCAATTACATGTAAACAGCCCTGCTGGAAGCCCGTGGACGGTACCTCGAGCTAGGCCAGCGCGGCTCTGGTCATGTCCAGCGATGGCTCCTTGTTCTCATCGCGGTCCAGCTCGTACGCCATCTGACTGTCGCCGACAGATCCAGAGAAGGCAGCGGAATACTGCCCTGCACAGCAGCTCCGCCCAAGACTGCGCGCCGTCGCGTACGTGCAGCCCTTACGTGCAGCCCTTGTCCTTCGAGAATCGAACTCGAGTCTGCGACAGAGAGTGCGTGCAGCCAATCTGTTACGCGGCAGACTTGGTTTCCGAGCTGCAGTTCAACACCTGGGCGCAGTACTACGCTGGCGTGGCGTTCGTGATGCGTGAAGTCGCAATTTGGCCCATCTCGAAGCCGCCGTGGTGGGCGGCTTCCAGCACAGAAGCAACGGGCTGATCAGCTTCATTGACGGCAATGACTACATGCTGTCAGCTTTGACGCCTGGGCAGGCCTAGTGTGCAGGTTGCATGCCTCCGTTGTAAGGATTAACACCGCATGCCAAAGCCGTAGTGGATGCGTCAGAGTCGGTACCGAGGTTGTCATTGGCCTGCGTGCTGACCATACCGATAACCAGTCTATTGTCAGTGTCGCGTGATTATCATGCATGCCCTCTTGAACGCACCATCTCGTCGACGCTAAACTGCGCCGAATCGGGCTTGCCCGCGTCCTCTTGCGGCACCGATTCGTAGCCGCCGGGCAAGACGTAGACAAAGATCCGAGCCTGCGGCACGCACGTGGCGTCACCGAAAGAGCCGAGTATCATCAGCGCTCTCGCCACAACGACAGGAGAGAGACTGTGCATCATGTTGGGCGTAGAATTGTGAAAGCGTCATGTAGTACTATGTGTCCATTGAATTGCAGACATCTGGCGGAGGCAGAGGGGGGGAGTAGACAACAGTTTCGTAGCTCTCATGTATTTCTCCCCACATCGTCTTTGAGAGTCTTCTCGATTAAGCAAGCTCTGGCGAGCCAAGACGTTCTACAAAACGCGTCAAATGAAGTCAAGTTGCTCCAGGTCGTGCATTGGAGACAAACAGCAGTCCCACCTTGTTAGCGAAACAGGCACAATGCGGATACCACGGGACGATGAGTGAGCCTTTTTTGCCTTTTCCATGCGGGTCGACAACTTGACGATGATGAGGGAGAAGAGGGTTTCGAGCGGGCCAGAGTGAAGACGAAACCCGCAAGGACTTGATGCACGTGGGCGATGATATTGATGGATAGAAGGTTCATGTTGAGGGCATGGCACGGTATCTTGAATACGTGTCGTCTTGGTCGTGGTGAGCTGCTTGTAGAGACAGGATCGTCAGCTGTTGGTAGCTTGGCTCGTGAAGTGATGGAACATGGCCACGCGTGGGCACGTTCTAGCTCTGCAATCAGCCGAAATCACCGCAAAAGAGCTCTTTGAATCATTGTAATCCTGGCACACTCAACGAACCGAATTCCAGGCTGGGCTTCTTCGAATAAACAGACCCGCGAAAGATACACCTTACATAAAAAAGGCTCTCGAATACGTCCAAACTTTGGATATCAAAATGTTTGCAGATAATTTAACGATTCATGCGAAGACGCGCAACGAATTGTGGTCGAGTAGCTCAACGATGCGTTGCAGCGAAAGCTTCGAGTGCTCGCGTCGATATTGTTAAATCTGAAAGCCGTAGCCATTCCTGGCCTTTCGTACCGAGATAGTCGGATTGTCCCAACTTCAACTAATAACTCAGTTCTGTATCTACGGCTTGCCGGCCGCGGACGACCTAGCTGCGGATTCATCGAGGTTGAAGCTATCAAAGCCAGAATGCAAAAAGAAGCCGCCCTAAGTGTCGCTCAATAAGGCACTTCAAAGGGAAGAAGGGGTTGGTACAATACGAAGTTGCGAGCACAAGAGGATGTGATACCGCCTTCAGAATGCTGATTTAGGAAGTCCAGATCGAAATCGCGGCGATGTACCCGTTGATATAGCATAGGATGGATAAAAGGAAGAGAAAATTGGTGAACAAGACAGTGAGAAACCATCTAGCAGTTTCTCACTGGCCAGGAACATACGATAATTCGGGGCGGTTCTTTTTCAATTCAAAACTGTTCTTCCTCGTTGCAACAGGCCTGAGAAGCCAATGAAGGCAGGAGCCAATCTTGATGCAAATGTCAGAGACCCAGCGGCGGTAGTACAAAGTATGAGTGTGTGATGGGATCCGGTTGACAATGCGCCAAGGCGAATGCCTGAACGTCCAGCGCCCACTTATAGTGGTCGGCTGGCCTGATGCTGCCTTTCAGGTGCCTCCTCATCAGCAGAAACAAGGCGCAGTCGTCAAAGCAGGCCACTGGCTTGGTGGTAGGTGAGGCGGCTGCGGCCGACGTTGGGCATCTGGAGATTGTATTGTATCTCGCTTCGGCCCCCTCCACCGCGTTTTTGAAGCTAGCCAGAAAGCAAGAGAAGTTCCTACTTGTCAACGCATGATTGAATATCTCAGACACCTCAAAGTATTCCATTCTCCTGCGGGTCTGACTATCAATTTCATTTGTCCAATCTAGAATGCGTACTTTGAAGCGCTATGCTACCCAAACACGCTGCTGGGGAAATAGTCCATGCAATATCACTGTCTCCTTTCATAAGGCCTCACTGTTGCATTACAATCGACTTGACTTCATAACTCTAGAGGCCGCCTTCACGCGTCTTAATGCTGTGCCTACCACCACCTACTTGCAATAGAATGGTGGGGATGACGCTCACGCCCATGAGCAGGGCAACGGCCACGCCTGCGCTTCTTCCGCCCAGCGCCGTGAACATTTGCGGGAACCTATACTTCAACGTGAATACGCGAGGATGAGATACGATAACAATAAACTCACCAAAAAGGGCCAATAAAGCCCCATATCTGGCGCACAAACGTGATGAAGACACCCACGCTTGCCGCATCTTCGGGGTAGCAGTCGACGGCGTAATTCACCAGCACCGTCGTCACGACCTGGTTGCCCGCAGCAGCGATGCCCGCGCCAATGACGGGGCTCACATTGTACACGCGCAGCTGCGCGCTCATGACAAGAAATACGATGATGCCGCAGATGGACCACATGTACCCGACGTGGCTCAGCCACAGCCGGCGCTCCGGTGGCGGTGGCCCGGCGGCAGACCCTCGCGCCATCCACCACGGCGATACAACGGTGGCGAGACCTTCGCCAACGAGGCTGCCAGCAATGAGCGCAAGGAACTGAAGCCCAAGCGTCTGTGCACCAAAGGAAAACTTTTCAGCAAAGAGCTGCGGGATTTCGACCGTCGTGACGACATTGCAGAAGAGAAAGGTCATGGCATAGGAAGCGGCGGGGACGGCGACATGCCAGCGCACGGCGTAGACGAACGGATGAACAATCTCGAGCGCAGAGAACGGCGTCGGGTCAATGCGGCGAATAGCCAAACGACTAGGAACAGGCGTGAATTCGTCGCCGCGACCGCGAAGATATCTAGTTTCGGATCCAAAAGCCAGGTACAGCACGAATTGGACAAGATTAGTCTGTACGAATTAGCACGTCTACCACTTGACCCTCTTGATGACAGACTAACAATGGCAAGCGTCCAGAATATCCAATCGTATGCTACCCTCTCGACCGCGAAACCAAAGAGAAAAGGCGCGAGCGGCACACCTACGGTGAACGTGAGTGTCCAGACGCCCATGTATCGCGCGCGCTCCCTGGCAAAGAACATTTCCTGGACCGTGCCGCTGCCGAGCGCCGCGGCGGGCGAGATGAAGAAGGCGCCGAGGGCGCGGCACGCGGCCAGCTGACCGTAGGTGGCGCTGCGGGCACTGCCGACATTGCTGGCGACGCTGCCGAGCAGGCAGAGGATAAAGATAGGTAGACGGCCGTAGCGTCGGGCGAGCGGGTTCCAGACGAACGGCGCAACGCCGAGGACGGCAACTTGCAGCGACGTCATGTACGAGGCGGCCTGGATGGTCACGCCCAGGCGGTCGGCAATGTCCTTGAAGGCGGGTATGACAGAGGACGCGGTGAAGGAACAGATGCCCGAGTTCAGGGCCACAAGGGCGAGATTGATGATTTTCTGGGCGGTTGTGTGTCAGCTTATGAACATGATTCAGGCAGTGAGGTAGGGAGCCTCATTCATACCTTGCCCTGAGGCCAGTTGAGAGGATCTGCCGGTGTGGGATCGGGCAACGGCTCGAGATTGACGGTGCCATACCGATCAAGGAGAAACTTGGCGTGCGCGGCGGAAAGATTCCCGTTATCGCCCCCATATTCTTTTATCTGCGTCTCTGTGTGCTGAGTTTCTTGTGATTTAGCGACATCTTGCAACGCAAGGTCTGTCATTCTTGTAAAGGTGAATAAATCAGGATGGCCGAGCAGGATTGCGGACAAACTCTTGTGAAGGAAAAGGGCACCAAGAAAAATATTGCGCCTCAATGCGACGCAATGCGGTCTGAAGGCTTATTTATGATATCGCTTGCCCCCTCCCCCGGCAGACCCCAGGTTTCCCCACGGAACGATTGTGTGGCAACATCGGGGGCGGGTCAATTCAACGATTCACCAGCCCATGAGTAAGATGGCATCTGCAATTGGCTTCCCGCAGGCGGGCATCCCACGGCTTCACAAGCGGGCGCTGGACGACTTAACTGTCTACGGCGTAGCCCCCGCCAGGGGGTTAGCGTCATTGTTCGGCATCTAAAACGGTACTTGTCGAGTGTCATGAATTTGTCTTGTGGCTGGCAAATAAAGACAAATCGCAAACGGGCAGTACGCGTTAATACTACGCTGGACACGTAGCTCTGTAACCTGTGAAAGGGTTCAAGTTGATAACCGTTTCAGAGTCCCGTCACAGTTGCGAGGTCTGAGTGGATCGGCGTGCAGGCAAGAACTAAGCTTGTGCAGCGACCACCAATCAAATAAGCGAAGTCTGTGGCAAGTGAAGGCCTACTTTTACTTTTATTACAAACCCAGCAAAATTAGATGTCGAAGAAAATGAATGGTGCCGTGAAAAGCCGTTGCCTCTGCCTAAGTGGCCAGCTACCGCTGTCAACGCCGTTGCACGTGACCTGATTAGTCATTCCAGGTTGCCGCGACGCTGCGTAGCTCTTGGTTGGCCTAGCCAGAGAGCTGACTTTAGGAGAAGCAATCGCTCGTTTCGCCATCACCAATCATTCTCAATCGACGAAGTGTTACGCCAGCACCGTGCTGCAAGCTGAACGGGACTTCCAAGCAATCATCTTCAACAAGAAAATCTAGCCGAAAACTCTGCAAGCCGCCGCGAGCCACCTGTCACGATGGGCGACGTCGCAGTCGAGAGCCCTGCCACTCACGCGCCAGCTCATAAAAAGGCAGCGCCGTCGATAATCCCGACCATAGACCATTTCGAGGGTCTATCGGCAGAGGGAGGAGATGATTATGCCACATTGAAGAAGCTTCAGCGACAATTAGAGTACGTCGCCTGTTTGTCGCCGGTCGGGGCGGTTCAAGATGGCAACACGCTGACATGGCGCAGATACATTCAACTACAGGAAGAGTACATCAAGGATGAGCAAAGGTTTGTTCCACTGCGCCATTGTGCGAAATACAGTTCTGATCACCGTGCAGGAGCTTGAAGCGCGAGCTTGTCCGCGCCCAGGAGGAGATTAAGAGGATCCAGAGCGTGCCGCTGGTTATCGGCCAGTTCATGGAGGCCATTGACCAAAAGTAAGCCTGCAGCGTCAGTATTCCCGAAGAATCTGCTAACAAATCAGTACTGGCATCGTGCAGTCTAGCACCGGCAACAACTATGTCGTCCGCATCCTCTCAACCCTCGACCGCGAACAGCTCAAGCCCTCATCGTCGGTCGCTCTTCACAGACACTCTAACGCGCTCGTCGATATCCTCCCGCCCGAGGCCGACTCGTCGATCGCCATGCTGGGTGCCGACGAGAAGCCCGATGTGACGTATGCCGACGTGGGCGGTCTCGACATGCAAAAGCAAGAGATTCGCGAGGCCGTCGAGCTGCCCCTGACGCACTTTGATCTGTACAAACAAATCGGCATCGACCCACCGCGCGGCGTGCTGCTATACGGCCCGCCCGGCACTGGCAAGACCATGCTGGTCAAGGCCGTTGCTAACTCGACAACGGCGAGCTTCATCCGCGTTGTCGGTTCCGAGTTTGTGCAGAAATACCTCGGCGAGGGCCCGCGCATGGTCCGCGACGTGTTTCGCATGGCTCGTGAGAACTCGCCCTCCATCATCTTTATTGATGAAATTGACGCCATCGCCACTAAGCGCTTCGACGCCCAGACGGGCGCTGACCGCGAGGTGCAGCGCATTCTGCTCGAGCTGCTCAACCAGATGGACGGCTTCGACCAGACGTCCAACGTCAAGGTCATCATGGCCACAAACCGCGCCGACACGCTCGACCCAGCCTTGCTGCGCCCCGGCCGTCTCGACCGCAAGATTGAGTTTCCTTCGCTGCGCGACCGCCGCGAGCGCCGCCTCATCTTCTCCACGATTGCCGGCAAGATGAGCCTCGCGCCCGAGGTCGACCTCGACAGCCTCATTGTCCGCAACGACCCGCTGTCGGGCGCCATCATCGCGGCCATTATGCAGGAGGCGGGGCTGCGCGCCGTCCGCAAAAACCGCTACAACATTATCCAGAGTGATCTCGAGGACGCGTACTCGAGCCAAGTCAAGGGCACGAGCGAGGACAACAAGTTTGACTTTTACAAATAAGCGTGTACGATTGGGGGTTTGGAGGTGGATGGTTTTGGGGTTTGTGCTCATATGGGCTAGTATAAAATCAACATATCAAAGATTCCATGGCAGACGTCATCTCGTAAATGGTATCTCTAGTTTCCCACGTACATGTCCATTCAAAAATCTGTGACCGGGTGCGCAGAGACAGCCGCGGCCATGTTGCCTCGAAATACCGTCGTCGACGGCAATCTCGTGCCGAGCAATGATGAAAGCCTGGAAAATCGTTCAGGTCCGAACAAAAGACGAGCTGCCACACAAGATGACAAACGAATGCTGCTTGCTCATCACAACGTGCACCTCGCGGTCGACGCGCGCCCGTCTGTGCGCCGAAGCGCACCCTCCCCTCCCCCCCAATCCCTTCTGTCCAGGCTTACCTTTCGGAAAAGATGCAATGGGGGAGATCGAAACATTATACTTGAAAAACTTTATTTGGGTCTACTATCACCACTTGCTTTATATTTAAGAGGAAGCAGAAGAAGAAACTTGATGTAATTTACGAGAGGACGAACGCGTGTCTGGGGAATATTTAGAATCTAATTAGGGCGATCATGGTTTCCCTTGTTTTCTCGGGTTGAGCCCACACGGCTAGAACTTCCTACCCGAGATTGAGTAACCTGTCAGATTTCCAGCACCCAGAGAGAGAGCAAGAGAGAGAGAGAGAGAAGGTGTGTGTGTACAGGAAAACAAGTTGACAAAAGTATACAAGTAGCCTTGTCAAGAGAAACATTTGCACGTCTTTGTACTTGCCCTCTCGGGTAAGTCGAGGCGACCAAAATGCCAACGGCCCTCATGCGGGGACTTTCCCAAACAGGAAATTTCGAACACGGAAGCTTTGTCCGTGTCAGTGCCTCTCGCTACTTTGAGAATACCGCCCCTTTTCCCCCTTGTTGTGCTTGCGATAATGAAAGTGAACACATGGATACTATCATCTTGTCTAGAATTGGGAACATGACTAGTATCTTACGCGTTTGGCCGCTCGAGAGGCTCGCGGGGGGGGGGGGGGTGTAACTTACCAGGATATTCGGCAATCGTCTGTAGAAATGTTGACAGGTACATACTCATCTTTCCAAAGACTAACCACTAGATATCAGCAAAGTACAGGAAGCCCTCGACAGTACATAAATTACATTAATGAACCCTTATTGTCGAGAATATACGAAACCTGTGCGCGTACTTTTGTTGTATTGCTAAAATGTACTCGAATGAAGCCACCAAGCAATCAAAGGGTTTCAAAGGCCTGCGGACAAGTAATTTGGTGCAATATATCCGTAGCGTGTGCTATCCATTCTATCATCACGTGTCAAGACAACCCTCCGCAATATGGTAGTATCCTAGACCCAAGTTCATCCAACATGGCCGTCATGACAAGAGGTTATAACGTAAAAAACAAATCCCGGCATCCAAACAGATGCAAGGACAGCACATGCTCTCCGTGATTGTACCATCGTGATTAGGTAGTTGCAGTTCCAGACTGCCAGGCAAGAGAATGACAAACTGCGCCTTTGCCATGCTGAGAGAAACAAAAGGAACGACCAAGGTGGGAATCAAGAGTTGAGCGCCACGCCAATTTCAAACAAGAGCTGGACAAAACGCTTGTGCAGCTCAATAAAAATGTCGGGCTGGCCAGCCAGCTCAGCCAGGCCGCGTGCCTTGAGCGACGAGGCGCTACCGCTGGCCCCCATTCGCCGGGTGAGGCCGCTGCCGCCACTGAGAAAACTACTCGCACTACGGTCAACGGTCACGGGAGAGCCCAAGGCAGACTGGTTAGGCGGTGCCGGGGACCCATTTGCCGAACCCAGGTTGCCGTTGGCGCCGCCAGTAGTCAAGGGGTCGGCGACACGCTCGGCTTCGGCCTCGACCAGCTGCTGGACCCAGCCAGCCAGATCGCGAAAAGCGTTGGAGACGACCGTGTACGTCTTCATGGCTAGTCGCTCCTTGTGTGTGCTAAGAGCCAAAAATGCGTAGACACGCTTGTGCCCGCGAGCATGCAGGTCCGGAATGCGAAAAATGTAGGCAGTAGTATAGCCAGCGACAGCGTCCCCAAAGAAGATGGGCCCGCCAGTGGCAGCAGAGCCCGCACTTTGGGTTGTGACAAAGGCTGGGGCGCTGTTGGGCTGTGGTAAGGAAATAGGCGAGGTGGCGGGCGGGCGAGGAAGGGTCTCAAAAGAGAGCGCCCTTAGGCATGATGCGCGAATCAGTGAAAAAGAGTGGCCGAGGACGGGTTCATGGGTTGATGTGTAGTCGATGTAGTGCACATGAGACGAGGCTCGGTCCGAGGTTGTCGAGGTGCTCGAGCACGAGGTGGTGCGAGAGCTGCCGGGCTGCGCAGAGGTACGGGCACGAGGGCGTCGCGGCAGATCCCGATCGCCATCAGTATCGCTAGAGCACTGGGAACGGGGAGATGCATCGCGAGCTGGCGAACCGTAGACTCGCTCGGCAGGTGCTCGCGTTCGCAGCGTTGGTGTGTTGTCGCTAGGAGTTTTTGGAGAATTTTGGCGGCGAGGTAGTGTCATGGCGCAGTTGTCGCAAGGCCCTTGCTTCTTAGTCACGGTCTCGTCGTAAGTGCGTCTAAAGTTGGATTCGCGGCCCGCGTTCTGCTGATATACTGAGCGGGGGCTCTCCGGGGGTGTTTCCAGGGCCGGGCTGGAAGTTGGCGAGCGGGCGGGAGGCGAGCGCATGGCGGAGCGACGAGACCTTCCCTCATGTTGAGAAGCGGCCAGCGAACCGCTGCGAGGGCCTTTTGCATCTTGTAAGTTGCCTGAGGGGGTAGAGCGCGGGGGACCGTTGCTCTTTACAGGCTCTTCAAAGCAGGTGCTGCATGCTGTCTGGAGCCCTTCCGTAACCATGAGCGGAGTCGGACCATGGTGGTCACAGTAGTGAGCGAGGCAAAGCTGAATATTGGACATTAGCTGACAGAGCAAAAGTGCTGGCAATAGAAAGAGGTGAATCGAAATAAGGTGGTGGATAATGTGCGTTTGAACATGGTAGCCATGAGTAACAAAGAGTGAGAGACCTAGGGCAAGCAGTGATGAACGGTGCAGCCAGGCCAGGTAATATATGAAGCCCCGGATTACACGGAGGCGGGATAGGCGGACGCGATGAGCGCTGGCCACTGCGCTGACGGATGGGGGCCCGACTGGGACAAAGGGGTGTGCGGCAGAAGGCCCAAGTCAGGCAGGCGAGATGGAATGAAGAAGGAATGTGTGTTGGGCGCCAGGATCAGAGGGAGGCGGATCAAACAAGACGTTGACGAGAAAGCGGTGTGTGGTGTAAGACGGGCCAGCAAAGAAAGCAATACCAGTTATGTATCGAGTATCCGTAGTGGGCACAGGAACTAGAAGAGGGTGTGAAGGGTGTCTAAGCAGTGACGTGAATCCAAACAATATGATTTGAAGCCAACGGAACTTGGTGTGAGAAAAGGGATGTGGGCACAGAGGTAAAAGGCAGCCGGACCGGGTTTTGATGCAAGGCGGGCTGCAACAAGGGCATACTGGGTAACAAAAAGGCAACCAGGAAGAACCGGCTCCGAGACCAGCTAGCAGAGAGAGCATGCAGGTAAGTAGGTAGCTGCAGCCATGGAGCGTGAGGTTGTGGCTGAGAGCGCTACACGGTACAAGAGGTGGCCATTGGCGCATCGGCCATTGCGGAAAGGTGCAGCAATGATGACGGGGGCGCTGGTGGGTTTGGTTGGGTGTGGGCGTAGAGAAAGAAAGAAATCATTGTGGCAAGCCAACTTACAATATTGTTATAGGTCATGTCTGAATGTGGGCGCGTGGTTGCGGCCGACAAGCGTCTCCGAAAAGGTAAGTGAGTTGGGGCGGAACAAGGCTGCGTTGGTGAGTTGCACGGCAGCGCAGATGATGACGTTGGTAAGAAGTAAGCAGGATAGACAAGCGTGGGTGCAACAAGAACCAGAGTCTATTCGTAGAGCGAAATGGCTGGCCGAAGCGTGCACGCGACAGCCAAGAAAGAATAGGAATGTCGACGGTAATTGGTCATAGGTAGCAGTGGCGATAAATATTAGCAGTGGCGACGTGGGAGTCGTGTCGCAAATAGACTCGTTGAGAGGCAGGCGGCGCAAGTTGAGGCAAAGGGGCACGAGGGGCACGAGGGTTGAAGAATATTGTCGCAAGGACAAGGGATGTCCGAATCGGATATACTGATAATAAAAGCAGGACTGCAAGGGTAGGACTACGGATCCGTAGAGGAGGAAGGAATAGCCTCGCGTGCCTCGTTTCCGTGGTCCTCGCTGCTTGACAATTATTAGCAATGTCCTGTTCCTCCGTTGGCGTCGCAGCTGAGCTCTGTCATGCAGGCAGACTGGGGGAATGCGAAACAGGACAGGGTCAGCTTGTTGGAGCTAATGATACCACTACCGGTACAAAGTACGGATATGTACATCCGTACGGAGTACGGATTGGTTACATGGGCAGCGGCACCTAAAACATGCCCAAGTTGACAGGTCCGAGACAGGCCGCGCCCTATGGCTGATTGGAGGGCAAGGGTTGGGAGCCGGTTCCGAGCCAACAAGGATAACGAGAAGAGGGGGGAATAAAAAGAAAAGAAAAAAAAAAAGACAAGAAAATGTAATGAGGTGTCGGATGATGACACGGACCACGACAGTGGCAGGTGGTTAAAAATGTAATGTCGTCTGACGCGATCGAAGCCTGGACAGCGGCTTGTGATGATCCAGGGTCGTCGTCGTTTGTGAGACAGCGATGCAGCATAGGCTGTACCGTAACGATTGTTGGAAGATGAAAAGACAAAAGAAGACGAGACGGATGCAGGTAGGATGTGATGATGTCGCGATGTGGAAGGAGAGAAAGAGAAGGAGGAAAGGTCTTGATGATATTGAAAGACAAATGGAAAAACTGTCAACGCAAACAAACGAACAAGACGACGTGACACGCCGAAAGCCGATACAGTGTGCAGAGCGACTCAGTGGGCCCGAGGTAATTCTCACAAAGAAAAAGAGTTAACCTTTTCCTCTTTTTCACCATCCGTAAACTACTAATAACCCAGTTAGTCCCCTTATTAACTACGGAGTATAACACACCACACTACGGATTAGTTAACTGGCAAATTCAACACAACATTTGATTAATACCGCAATAAGGGGGGCCCGGTTTTTAACCCATCAAATAGAATCTTATCTATTACCAAGCATTCTTCAACTCTGTACCGAGTACTCGTACACATTACCTCATATATATAATATACATTTTCCGCTATTCAGTATAGTCAAAGGAAAGGGTTAACCATCATAGCCCGCATTACGCCTAGCCTGACATACGCCGGCTCCAATAATCGAAGAACAAAAAGCTGAACCGCCTTGCGAATCGTTAGATGCCAAGGAGACGCCTCTTCACGTGTTGCAGTTGCCTCACTCCATCCTTCCAGGTTCCTGCTGCTTCAAGCTAGCCCTCTTTATCCCTCATCCCTGTGTGCTTCTGGAACGCTTGATCCCGGTCATTCGAAATCCCACCACTAAATCGCTCGCCCGCCCGCGGGCCGCGGCTACCTGGTGGGCTTTTTGTTTCCAATGACCATGCAATGCCCATGTGCCAACAACCGGGCAATCAACCCACCTTGCCACCACACGGCACACCGGTCTTGCGGTCCTAGTCACCATCTGCCATCGCGAGAGCACCCCTTGCAATGGCTAATAACACAAACTTTTGCAGATACACCCCGGGTTGTTTCACACGCCGGTCGCTGCCTAAAACCACCCAACAAACCAATCCCATTTGTTGCCGATCCTCACAATTATTAAACTTTAACCTCTGGCAAATCGCTAGACATTGAAAAAAGAGAGCCTTTTTTTTCGGCTGCAATGCAGTGTGGGCAGAACCGCTCGCTATTTCTGTCCACGCCTCGCCTCGCCTCGCCACTGCCCACGTGCCCAATTTCGCTCTCAATTTCCTCTCTTATCTCACCCGTCGTCGCTTATTACTGCCGTGATTTTCTCCTTGCTGTCTCGTCGCTCCCGGCATCGTCG
>JAPFUP010000071.1:0-17347 GCA_030780425.1 Beauveria varroae | reverse complement strand
AATATAAATATACTTTATAGATATTTAATCTCTTCTTTTTCTTACTATTTTAGGTGTTATAGAATACCTACTGTATGCTATGGCAAGTCGGCTGTTAGACGGGATAATCGCACAATGCGCTAGATCCCTCAGTCATCAAAGACAGCACTTTAGCTCTACTCGACAGAGTAACTGCCAGTGAAGCTGGCAAGACATAATAAAACACACCTCTTCTTAAGGATGAACTGGTAAGTAGGGCCTCAGAGAGAGCAACTAGGGGTGCACCTACTACCAAGGGGGTGTGCTTCAAAAGAGTGCCGGGGTGAGACATGGAGGAAGTGCCGAGGGAAACGCTAGCAACAATCAGCGCAATGCCCAATTACAGTACTCTTTAGCACTCTATTCAGCCGTCTTTCTATTGCTCTTAGCAAGTTCGATCACTACCCAAGGGCAGTAGAAACGGTAAAGGAGCTAGATTAGGTAAATATCAGTGATTGTTTTTCCCCAGAGACCCCTGCCCGGGTGCCCGGCTCACTTTTAGTGCTGCGATGCACCCCCACACATCCACATTGTCGCGCCCTGAAAAGCGCTATTCCGAAGCCGCTTTTATATCCGGGTCCGCTGCACGAGCTATTGAGGCACGGAACGCACGAAATCGTTGGCCAGAAATCCTTCACGAGGATAAATAAATGAACTCGGCGAAATTGAAGAGCGAATTATTTGCGATTGCCGCTTACCCACCCCGCTTGCAGTTGTTTTAATGACTGTTATCAACCCTGCTGCCCGGGGATTTGGCTTACACCTTTCTACTTCTTCACGCGCTGCCTACCACATATGAGACGAGCGAACTTCTTGCTCCTATTGTGGCGACGAAAACTCTAAAGAATTCATCATTTCCCTCCCTCGCGTCTGTGTTCAAGATCGAAATCAAAAATGGAATCAGCGTTGCTCTCCTATGCAGGGTTGGCGAACCTCCTTTGTATGGCCACGGCCGACGCAGAGCCTTTTTTGAGCTACGATGTGCATACCATCAAAGATTGCAGTTTTTGGTACGACAGTTATGGAACCAGGACATGTGAGTCTATCAGAGAGACTTGGAGCATCTCTCCAGAGACATTTTCTCGCTGGATTCCTCCATCTCCCTCGATTGCAAGGGCTAGACTAGGCATTGCGTGGGAGTCATCGCGGAATTGGCATGCTCCTCGAGCAGCACCACCTCTACCTCAACTTCTACCGCCACATCCACGTCAACGCCATCTCCTATTTGGACAGACCGCGGCTGCTACGCGGATGCGTCTTACCATCCGTTACAGACTCAGCTACCGGCTCCAGCTGGCAAGGGGATGACCCGCGCCAAGTGTGAGAGCAAGTGCTGGAATGAGGGCTACCAATACGTCGGCTTCAAGGCCGGCACCGAGTGCTGGTGCGGGCACTTCATCGACGGGTCACACACCCCGATCCAATCAGACTGCGGCGCGCCTTGCGCGGGCAACTCCTCCGAGAGCCGCGGAGGCGACAAGGTCTACAACGTCCTCGAAGGAAACGACCCGCCATTCACTCCGGCACCGCGTAGCTCGACGTCAACCACCACGACGCGGCCCTCAACCTCTACCGCGCCTCCGGCGTCCGAGACTGCATTCCTACTCATGTCGCACGCGAACGCAGACTGCACGGGCGACGTGGCCAACGAGGTGCTAGTGCGCTCCGACTCCGAGGGCACGTGCATCGACACAAACTGCCAGGTCGCCAGTCTAGATATCGCGAGTCTGGGTAGCTGTCCAGACGGAGAAGTGCAGATCAGCTATTGGCAGCAGCCGGCTGCTCCGGCGCGTGGTATGGCTATGGTTACTCTAGCAGACAGACTTGCAGACAGCTGTGGTCCGGCGGTTGGAGCTTCAAGTCTCTGTATCTTCGGTGCGCGAAGCAGAGCGACAACTGCGTTAGCAAGAAGACCTGCACGCCTGATCCAGAGCCCGCCCACGGCATCTGCTCCGCGCAGGAAGACACCCCCGCCTTCAAGTTCAAGAGCTGGTACCACACCGACTGCACCGGCGACCAGCACAACGAAGTCACCATCCAATCCGACACTGACGACGCATGCATCAATCTAGATTGTCAAGTGGGCAGCCTGGATATCACCGCCGAGGGGAAATGCCCAAATGGCCAGGTGCAGATCAGTTATTGGGAAAAGACGGGCTGCCAGGGCGCGTGGTACGGGTACGGGTACGCGGACAGGGGGACCTGCAGGAGGATGTGGAGAGATGGAAATGTGTCAAAGTCGGTGCACATGAAGTGTGCCGATCCCAAGGATGACTGTGTCAACAAGGGAACCTGTAAAGAGGACTCCGAACCGTCTGGCAATGCATGCTAGCCAACTGCAATATCACTCTACACATATAGTTGAACGTCTTTTCAGACAGGGTTTCGACAAGGTAAAGTGGAAAAAAAACTGTATGTCACTTTCGAAAGCTAGATCGTCTGCCACTGTTTGACCGTCTCAACTTCAAAAAAACGTACGAAGACCAATCTCATATTGTGATATAAGGGGTCACAGCACTCACAAACAGTGTGGCGCGTCAAATATTTGGATAAAAAGATCAATACATAAGCATAACTAATTTGCTTTAGTGCATCCCCTGACAATCATTTGCAGGCTCGCAGTAGGGCCCTGATGCTTGCTGGTTTTTGCCCCCAAATCTTCAATATGGATAGGCAAGACTTGAATAATTTTCTGTTGACGATTAATCATAACTGATTAGGTAGCACAAAATTATCAAGAGCGGAAAAGGATAATTCTCGCCCTACTGTATCAATCTCCGTTTGTCATAAGCGTGCGCGGGTGGAGGTAGGAAAAAATTCCTCCTTCGTTATTTCCCGGAGCCCAACTACCAAATTTGCCCAATCCACCCTTCATCATGCGAGCTACCCGTGGGCTGATCTTTCGGATCCTTGGGCTTCTTTGTAGCGTCCTGGTTGCCGTCCTGTTGTACCCTCACGTTAAGGAGCGCTGTACAGAGGCGTGAAACAAGCGGACTTCAAGGATCAGGCGCGAGGAACAGGCCCGCGAGAGAGAGATCCATGGCCGAGTAGAGTTTATTGTCGGATTCTACGTTGGCCCTTCCTATAGGTCAGTTCACAGATAACGTCGAAAGAACCAAGTTAAAAAGTCGTGTAATGCAGCGCTTCTGTTGCCCTCTTCCGCAATGGCACGACACTCGACCTCGTCAAGGTCGACGGTGATGCTAACTACGTAGCTGCCATGGAAAGACGAATCGCGAGAGCAGACGCGGTCAAGGCTTGGTACGATTTTGGTACGGAACTCCCCGACGAAGGGGGTCATTTCGGCTCGTCCACGGCGAAAGAGCTTGAACAAGTCTTCATACCGGTCATGCGCACCTTGAAGGTGCGCTCCGAGACCATATTGCAGCGGAGCATTGAATATTTTTTTTTTTGCAACCCCTTGGATTAGCGAGTTGCAGCAACCCTTCTACGATAAAGACGATACGTTTCTCGTGGTCAGACGCAGGCTGGGGCTGAAAGAGCCTTTTGTATACGACAATGGCTATGCAATAAATCCGATGATGCCATTGCATCTTAATGAGGCCAATGCGGTGCTGGCTGTCGCCGGGCGTAACCTTTGCGAAGAGTGTTTTTGTGCTGAGTGGGACATGTGGGCAGAAAGTGGTCGTGCCTCAACCATCTTCTACATCAGGTAAGTTTCTGAACGAAAGTTCTCGCACGCAGTCTTTGATTCAGAAGAGTTAATACCATATTTCCTAAACAATTCAGCCTAAGAAAGAAGTCTCTCTTCCTCTCCACACAACCAGGCGGCTGTGTATTCGAAGTGTACTGGGTGCGGCGACTGCGGCTAGACGCCGCGCACGGTCTCGAGCAGCTCGAGGTACAAGACCCTACAGAGTATTGGGCAGGCGTCAAGGCGCGGGTTCTCTCATACATTGTGGATCAGCTGGGTAGCGATAAGACCGTAACAATTCTCTTTGCGGGTGAAGCTACGGCCGACGTCAACCCAGTCTATCCGGCACGAGGTGTTGGCTCTGCATCTCAACAAAACATCTGAACGAAGCAACGAATACGAATTCCAGCATATACAAGGCAGCGTTGATCCAGTGGAGATCATCGTGGCAGAGAACGGTGTATTCGATGCCGCCAAGGGCGCCACGTTGTTGATGCGGGCGGACTTTTGGGGCTATTGCGACGGCACAGATGAGGAGGCCATGGGGGACGCGTGCGATGAACATTACGAGCGGAACGGCGTAAACTACTTTGGCGGATATCCCAGGCCATTATGGTACGAGGACGAAGAGTTTTTGAAAGCCAAGTCCGCCCACCAGAAGAAGAAGGACGCTGAGGCCAAGGAAGCCATGTATCGCCTGCAGCAGAAGGAGGGCGATGAAGGTGAGGTAAGCACATGATCTCGATTTTTAGTTGCAGCCCTGTTGCAGACAGCGACCCGTCGACTAGCAATCTTGACTGAGGTAGACGATGGCACGTCCACCTCACGCCGCGATCTGGTCCAAATACCGCTGGCAAAGGACAACGATGCCTACACAGCAACAGGGTCTCAGTGAGACCCGCTGGGCGCAAAGTAGGCGCTTACACACACCAGTCTGGCAAAACAAAATGTTACAAAACAAAAAAAACACTGCATCGATACGTATTGATCATTGAGCTTGGCGGACACATCATTTCCTTAGCGTTGGACAGTCGCGAGGCAAACTGGAGACGCAGCCAGTGTAGCATAACAAAGTGAGATTTCATTCGTTTTTTTTTTAAGCCAAGATCGAGAGCTCGGCTTCTGTCATACTGGAGAAAAGTTGCTTTTTTACCCCGTCATGTGCAGCCGTCCCCATTGTCATTGAACTGCGGCATGTCGAAATAGTGACCCAGTCCACTCATGCTTATCCTGCTTTTTGCTAATGAGACAACGAAAATATGAGTAAAAACCAGAAATTATACAAACGCCATTGCCGCCGGCTCAGGCGTTCAGTGGATATATGGGATGCAAGAAGCGAAGACGGGAGGCTTGGTCGTTTCACAATACTATACAAAAGATCTCGCGTACGTGCTGTGGCGAGGCTCAGAGGGGCTCTGAAAAGAGTCGCGCAGCTTATTTCTTGGCGGCCGCTCGGTTGAATTCCTCCAAGACGGTTTCCTTTATAGAGTCTTTGCGACTTTCGGCGGCATTCTCCTCGGTGACACCTTCGGCCGCAATGCTGCTCGGACTGCTCGAACTGCTCGACTCGCTAGGTTGCACAATCTGCTTGGCCATGGTCTTGGCCTGTGCCTCACCGACCTTGCCGTAGACGCTGAGACCTGTGGCAATCATACCAGAGATGTCGCCCACGTTGCCGGGAACGACAACCGCGGTGCTTTCCTTGGCCAGCTTGGCGAAAGCGTCGACGTACTTCTCGGCCACTGTCAAGCTAATGGCACCCTTGGCACCCTCGGCGCCGTTCGTGATACTGCGGGATACTGCATCAATCCCCTCGGCCGTGGCGCGCGCCTTGAGCAGGATCGCTTCGGCGTCACCGTCGGCCTCGTTGATGCGCTCGGCGCGCAGAGCTTCCGAGGCTAGAATGACACTTTGCTTGCGACCTTCGGCGATGTTGATGGCGCTCTGGCGCTGGCCTTCGGAGTCGAGAATCTCAGCGCGCTTTGAGCGCTCGGCCGTGACTTGGCGGTGCATGGCTTGAACAACGGCATCGGGGGCATGGATGTCGCGAATCTCGTAGCGAAGGCAGGTCACACCCCAGGCCTCGGCGGCGTCGTTAATAGCAGCGGTGATGTTGGTGTTGAGGGCGGCGCGCTCCTTGAGGACGTGGTCAAGCGTGAGCTGGCCAATTTCGGATCGCATCGTGGTCTGCGCGAGCTGTGAGATGGCGTACTCGGCATCTTCAACACCGTAGCTGTATAATTGCTTGGTTAGAATGTCCTGATTTCGTGTCATCTGTTTGGGACGCTCACCTAGCCTTGTAGGCGTCAAACACTCGCGTGAACAAAACGCCGTCCAATTCGAGCGTCACGTTGTCGGCAGTAATGGCGCTCTGGCTGGGAATTTCGATGGCGACTTCCTTCAGGTTCTTGACATAGGCAATACGGTCGATAAAGGGCACGAGGACGGCTAGACCGGGGTCGAGGATGCGGTTGAACTTGCCCATGCGCTCGACGATCCAGGCTGTCTGCTGAGGCACGAAGCGCACCACTGTATTTGCTGGAAGACGAGGCTTTTGAAAGTATGATGGCAGAGCTCCACCACTGCCACCGCCGAAATTCGAGGCCAGTAAGCTAGCAGCAGACGTCGACAGTCGCCGGGATTGTTGAAGCTGCTGAAGGGGTCCCCGTAGGGACGCCCGCACTAACGCGGACTGCATCTCTGTGGTGTATAGAATTCCGTTCTGTGTTGCAATTGGAATATGCTGTTTACTGCCCTATCGTCCGGTTCGTCGATAGTCGTGGCGAAAAAATCGAATGGCGAGTTCTGTGATGTTAGGGCGAGGCTGCAGTAAATGACGACGGGTCGTTTGCGAGCTTTCCGGTTGGTAGGCCGGCCTTGCCCGATATTTACCCGCTGCTGTGTGCCGGTGTGGCGCTCCAGTGGCTTTGGCTGTGCGTCGGTCAACCAGAGCAGCAGAGCTGGGCAAATGCCTCCACATATTCCGCGGCCGACAGCGTTGGTCTGCCCCGCGGCATGCACCGCCATAAGTCTTTCCGTTTGGATGGTGAAACCCCACGCCACTTCTCCCAAAAAGCATTGCTTCAACCCTTGCGGCCTGCCTTAGCATCATAATCGCTAAAAGAGCCTCTTTCGGTTTTTACCATTCTCTTCATTGCTGGAAACCCCTCTCGCCAAAGAAAAAACACGCACGCGGCATCAACACATAGCTACTGCCTCGTTATGGCTAAGGTTCCTCGTAACTTTCGCCTGCTGGAAGAGCTCGAGAAGGGTGAAAAGGGTCTCGGCGCGGAGGCTTGCAGTTATGGTTTGGAGGATAGCGATGACCTCCTGATGAGCAACTGGAACGGCACTATTCTGGGACCTCCTCATGTATGTTTATGTTGGCGTAGGCTGAGCCTGTCGTTTGCAACAAACATCGTCACGGTCAAACAGTTGTCGAGTGCTAACCGCCTTCCAGTCTGTACACGAAAACCGAATCTACAGCCTCAAGATGCACTGCGGTGATACCTACCCCGACGTTCCTCCCAAGATCCAGTTTGTTAGCCAGGTCAACCTGCCCTGTGTTGACCCCAAGAACGGCATTGTCGACCCCTCGATGCTTCCCTGCCTCGCTCAATGGAAGCGTGACAATACCATGGAGACTATCCTGATAGAGATCAGACGGTGCGTGGAGCCGAGCTTCTCCTGACATATATCACTTTACCCAAGCGTACTAAATGCAACTAGATATATGGCTGCCCCCAACAACAAGAAGATTCCCCAGCCTCCAGAGGGATCTACCTACTCATGATCCAGAGGGTGTGGAAAGCGGATGAACAATAACGGGATAGCACGGTGAACACGCAAGCGAAAACTGCCGGAGTACTGCGCATAGCTTGGCAACAACTTTCAGCTTATATTGACCAGAATGGGATAGCATCATCAGGCAAATAGAAGATAAACAAAATCCAGCTTTGACCACAGCGTGAAGCTGTACATATATGCGAAAGCTGGGAGATTCAAGGACCCCCATTGGATTAGCAGGTGCATCGTTCAGCGATAACGCGCAATGCCCAAATGATCAAGCAAAACTATCAATCATTTCACAGGAAGATGCGAAAACACCATAGTCCACTTTATTCGAGCGGGTTTATTCGAGCGGGTTTATTCGAGCGGGTTTATTCGAGCGGGTTTATCTTAGCTCTGGGGTCAGAGTGCGCGTTGACACTAACTCGACCATCACGTCATGCAACATCAGACAATAGCCTGCCCCGCCAAATTCAAGCCTCTAAGTAATCCAACTGGTGTCGTCCCTTGATACTCCTCTGCCAACTCACACAACTTTCACCTATCTCGCTATGTCCAAGATTGATACCTCTCTTCCTCCAGAACCCTCTGGGGCTGCAGCAGGGCTCGCTGCTAAGCACGCCGATGTCCACCCGCTGAAGCTTTACGGTGGCTGGTTCTGTCCTTTCGTACAGCGTTCATGGATCGTCCTTGAAGAAAAGAAAATACCTTATCAGTATATCGAAGTCAATCCTTACAAGAAGGAAGCTTCATTTCTGGCCATGAACCCCCGCGGCCTGGTGCCTACGCTCGCCGTGCCAGTCGGTTCGCAGGGGGGCGAACAGAAGCCTCTATTCGAAAGCAACATTATCAGCGAGTATCTGGATGAAGAATACGATGATGAATCCAAATACGGACCAAGCTTGCTACCAAAGGACCCCTACGACCGAGCCCGCGCGCGCCTCTGGATCGACCACATTAGCAACAAAATCATCCCCGCTTTCTACAAATTGTTGCAGCACACCGATGGGAAGCCATTCACGCTGGATGAAGGCAGGAAAGAGCTCCATAAACAAATTCACATTCTCACGGAGCAGATGGATCCAGAAGGCCCATTCTTTGCGGGCAGGGAGCTAGGTATGGTCGATATCTGCCTGGCGCCATGGGCTAAACGCCTCTGGCTGATTGATCACTACAAAAATGGCGGCGTAGGGATTCCTTCCAATGGGCAAGACGAAGAATGGGGACGATGGAGAAGATGGTTCAACGCAATTACGGAGCGCAAAAGTGTACAGGAGACATGGAGTGCTGATGAACGGTACATAATTGCATATAAGCGATACGCCGATGACACGACCAACTCAGAGGTCGGCCAAGCGACGCGACAGGGCAAGAGACTCCCATAGAACATACTGAAGATAGATATGTACCGTGAGATAAAATAGTCTATTTGTTTGAAATGCTTAAGATATGCAAGCTTGACACCTGGCGTAGATGCTGTGTAATGCTCTTTCTGCGGTGACCCACATATCCTTCTCAAATGGGAAGTCCAGCCAAAAAGCCGTTCGGTTGCTGCAAATCGCAAATGTATCAACCACGACTCCAGGCAGCAATGTCGGATCAAGCAGCGTCGCGGTTCACGCCGCAAAACAAAACGACCCAGGAGCGCCTTTCTACCCACACAGTCGGTCTTGTCGCGCTCTCTGACTTTCGCAAGCGCCGCGCTGAGGTTCTCGAGGCGCAGGAGCGCGAGGCGCGCGATGCCACCGCCACCGGTCCCTCGACGCCCGTCGACCGCTCGCAAACGGGCACGCCGGACAACAATAACAACACACCCGGCAGCGGCGCCGCCAGCGACTCGGGTAGTGCTGCTGCGGCATCAGCTGGCGCGCTTCGTCCGCTGAAAAAGGCCAAGAAGAAGCAAAAGCTCGGCAAGAAGCTTCTCTCCTTTGGCGACGACGATGACGAAGCGACAACGACGGACGCATCCGAGCGCAGTGATAGTCTCAATGCGGGCCAAAATGGAAATGGAGAGGTCAAGAGCAGCAAGTTCAAGGCCAATGCGTCAGTCGGGCTGGTGCCAAAGTCGGTCACCAAGTCGGCGCTGCGAAAAGAGGCTGCGGAGCGGGAGGCGCTGCGACGCGAGTTTCTGACGATGCAGGAGGCGGTCAAGGCGACTGAGATTGCGATTCCATTCGTCTTTTACGACGGCGCCAACACGCCGGGCGGCATTGTGCGCATGAAAAAGGGTGACTTTATCTGGGTGTTTCTGGACAAGAGCCGCAAGGTCGGCGCGGAGCTGGGCGTGGGGGAGCAGGCAAACGCGACGCGAGCCTGGGCGCGCGTCGGCGTGGACGACTTGATGATTGTCCGAGGCACAGTCATTATTCCTCATGTACGTGGCGTGATCATTTTTTTCATTCATACATATCAGGTCGTATCTATACGAGCTCTGTGGCTAATTTTGCAATCTCATCCTTAGCATTATGACTTTTACTACTTTGTCATGAACAAGACTATTGGTCCCGGTGGCAAACGCCTATTTGACTACAGCGCCGAGGCGCCGGAAAAGTCGGACCCGACTTCAGGACCGCTGCCTGGGGGTCTCAGCACCGCGGCCGACGTCAAGGCGGCCAAGAGCCTGCCGGACATTTCCTCACTCGAAGGTGCCGACGAAGATCCCCTCGAGACAAAGGTGGTTGATCGTCGGTGGTACGAGCGCAATAAGCACATCTTTCCCGCCAGCACTTGGCAAGAGTTTGACCCCGAGATGGACTATGCGAGCCAGGTTCGAAAAGACGGCGGCGGCAACACATTCTTTTACTCAAAGTGAAGGGGGCCTTTCCTATTGAATAGCGGAACTTTTGTTGTCTGCGGGAATGGCGCTTCCGAAGATTTCGTGTCGGCATCTTTGACAATGCGTCTCGTCATGCTTTCCCTACTGAAGGTATTTTTCTTGCTCATGCGCCCTCGCCTCACCCACAAATCTGCCAGAGCACAAAAGACGTGCCGCCAATGACGATCCAGCCAGGCCAGAGGACGAGCAGGAAGAGGCCGTTGCCAGCGCCGAGAACAAAGAGGGCAAACTCGTAGAAGAGCTTGTCGCGCAGCATGCGTGTTGTCTTCATGTCCCAGACGCTGGTGGCGGCGGAGACCGACGCGGCGGCGCCGTAAAAAGCCCCGAATTTGGTGGCGACGAGAACGTGGAAGGCGAGGAAGCAGACGGCGGAGTACGCCCGAGCGAGGGAAATGCTGCCGAGGAGATATACGCGCCAGCAGAGAATGCCGGAGAGCGAGCCGATGATATCTTGGAGATGCACGGCGTAGGCGAGCGTCGGGCCAACCCGACTTATCATCGTGGCATGGTGGTGCTGTGAGAGAGGCTCCACCCGGGATGCCGTCAGGATGTCGACCTTGTCCATCCTGTAATGTATAATACACAAGAATTTAGGGCTCTGGGATAGATTCTAGATGAAACGTCTTCAAAGACGTAGGAGAATATATTCAAGCTACAGAGGATGCGGGACTTTATAATACCTACCAGTGCCTGTTCATTGTACGTGCGAATGCCCCGCGCGCCCGTTTGCCAACCCTCCCGGGACGGACGACCGAAACTTGCTGTCAGACGGCGACTGTTGGCGTCCTATCCAACCAGAATGACGCACGAGACCATTGCTCTGGCCATCCCCGAGGCTTCCAAAACCGTACACTGGGCGCACATTGCTATGCAAGAGCCCGTCGTTGGCTGAGGGGCGTCCCATCTATCCAATCCCGCGTCTTACAGCCATGGTGGTGCTGAGATGGCACCCACGTGGGGGAGCAGAACCGCCTAATTTGACATGGGCGCTTCAACTCGCATGCCAAAGGGAAAAACACGGGATTTCATCTAGATCGATCATTGACTGAAACCCCATAGTTGAAAGCTTATTTTCTCCACGTCTGATATCCCGCCATGTCTATTCCGGCGACTCATGCCGCTCGTATTGCTTCACCGTCTCGCTCATGAGCCTCTGCAAGCACTCCATCCCGGATTGCTTGACTCGAGGGAGAAAGTGCTCAATTCTGAGAGTGATTGATAGTTTGTATTTGTCAATGAGGGGTTCTCATGGAATATACCGTGCCATGTTGCACTGCAGTCTTACTGTGGAACTCGGCGCCGTGCAGCAGCCTCGGCGCAGCAAGAAAAGGTCGTAGACTCGGATGCCCGCTTTGGGAAGCTCCAGACGAAAGGCGGCAGAGAACTGGATATGCGACTGATGCGTTTGCATGCATGGCCACAAGAGCACATTATAATTTGTTCCAGTAATCAGCTGGCTGCATGTCTTTGGCGGCTGGACTCCCAACTTCATGTGGTGACGATCATGTCTCGAGTGCAAATGCCTCACAGATCCCACCCTCGACGGGAGGGCAGTATAGCCGCAGATATACATTTCCTCATGGCAGCCTGCCACAAGAACATGCATGGTAAAATCAGCGAGTGCTCACGCGATGCCTTGCTCGACGACGCCGCCAAGAGACATGCCTCTGCAGCTGCCATGCATCAGCCCGTCTGCACCCAGCCCATGCCAACCATGGGCGCCCAAAGCTACCTGGCATTATGCCTCATCATCGACTACTCGAATTGAAGCCGAAGTGAGACGGCACACAACGCACAACGGCGCAATGCAGCTCCCACTCGCAGCAGACCACGCTCGGCTATCTACGGCTCAGGGCATCAAGCGACACGGGATGGGCGCTTTCCAGTCACGAGAAACAACAATCTCCAAAACTTGAAGCAATCAGAACGCCGGACCGGTGGTGGTCTCGGTGTGCATGCGTGCATGCATAGCGTCGGCGTGGCGGCCCCTCACCTCGGGGCCGTCCCGGGATCCTCCGGTCGAGTCCGGGGAGTCAATGTGTACGCGGAAATGAATCGAATTAGATGATTTTCGAAAAGATGAAAGAGCAAAGTACCGCCAAAAGTATGCGATCTCGTCGTCTTGTAATCCGCTGTCTGCTAATTCTCTGGGTTGTGGGGTAAATATTTATTGTCTGGCCACGCGAAGCATTGATGATGCAGTGTGATTCGATAAGCTTCATGCGAATTTCAGATATCATGAGATGCTCGTGTAACAGCATTCTCATGTGTAGTCGTGTTCACGACTTCAACTCAGTTGCGGCGATGAGCTGAACAAGCACAGTGAGGTGGGGGTTATTGCGACAACCATTCACTGAGCACCAAAGTCAAAGCTTCTCTTGCCCTCACCACACCGCCATCGTCCATCTTCCAATTGAAAAAAGCCACTATCTGCATCCCGCATCGTAAATCGTCCGCGCTATTCACCTCCACGAATGGCCTCCTCCGCCACAGAGCTCGACCAGGACGCCGAGCTCGTTTACAACTACCACCGCATGCACATGGCCCTCTCCCCCGCCGACGTCATCTTTTGCCTCGGCAGCCTCGACATCCGCGTCGCCGCGCGCGCCGCCCAGCTCTTCCTCGACGGCCTGGCCCCGTACCTCGTCTTCTCCGGCCACTCTGGCAAGCTCACCCGCGACGTCTTTGACCGGCCCGAGGCGGAAATCTTTGCCGACGTGGCGCGCGACATGGGCGTGCCGCCGGAGCGCATCCTCGTCGAGCCCGCGGCGACCAACACGGGCGAAAATGTGCGCTTCACGCACGCGTTGCTGGTGGAAAGGGGTCTGACGCCGCCGCGGTCGCTGATTCTTGTGCAGAAGCCGTACATGGAGCGGCGGACGTGGGCGACGTTTAAGAAGCAGTGGCCGGATGAGGAGGCGGCGATTGCGGTGACGTCTCCGCAGCTGAGCTTTGCAGAGTATCCGGACGAGGATAATCCGAGGGAGCTGGTGGTGAATGTCATGGTGGGGGACTTGATGCGAATAGAAAAGTATCCGAAGCTGGGATTCCAGATTGAGCAGGAAATTCCGCCACCAGTGATGGGGGCGGCGCAGCGGTTGATTGCGGCAGGCTACAATGAGCACCTGCCATGATGGCTCCTGTACGGCATCTATTGGAGGAACTTTGGGATATGAACATCTTATTCAAGATTTGATATCTTCAGTCCGCCTTTTCGGGTTTCTTTGTTTCATCCAGACTGCTGTGCACGCTCTTGGCCGTTGTCTTGAGATAGCCCGTGAAGCTAATAAAGGCAGACTCATCATGACCTGCAATCCAGCGGCAGCGAACCACTACCCCATTCAAGTTCACGTTGATATAGATACCAAACCCGAGCTCTGACTTGACGAGTCTCTCCTTTCCTTCTGGACTCGTGTCCATTCCGCGTTGCTTTTGCCGTCGCCACGCCCTCGTCCATACCTTGTCCGCGACCCTCAATGTGCCTTCTAACTTTTGCCTATCCCACTCCCAGTGTGTTGTCTTCAAAGCCGCAATAGCGTCTCGCAGCCGGCCTGCAAACTCTGATACATAATGAAACTCGGGAAACTCAACTACAGTCATTTCCGTGTGCGCAGGGAGGCAGCCCTTTAATGAGCTCGCCGCTGTCCCCCGCGCAATCGCCTGGGGTGGGCGCATGGCCCGAAAACTCCACGCCACTGCCCATCGCTTCGTCTTCCTACCTTGCACAAACTCGGTTACAGCGTAGTTGCCGACGCCATTGTCACGCAGCCGCTGCACCAGCGTAGCGACGCTCGACAGGAAGCCGAGCATGGCCGTGTACCACTGGATCCTCCCGCGCAGCGCCAAGGACTCGTCGAGAATGCGCCCAACAAAAGCAACCTCGCCGCCATCTGTCACCATCTCGACGGGGGCGCCCGTGCAGGCTGTGAGCGGCGGGAGGGCCTTTTCGGCGGCGCGCTCGTCCATTTCCGCGGCGGTCCTGTAAAATGGCGGGTTCGTCATGACAAAAGCGACTTCCTCTGTGGCAGGGGTTGAGTCTATGGGAATGATGGTACCATCCGGGTTTGACTTGACGAGTTTGATGCGGGTTTGTAAATAGTTTTGCTCAATGTTCTTTGAGGCCCAGCGCAGACTCTCGTCGTCAATGTCTGCACTCATCAGGAATTGGAAAACACACTAGGTCAATAGGGCGATCATACCTGCGGCAATGAAGCACCACGGCCTCTGAGTGCAGCCAAGCATTGGATATATGCAGCTAGCTCCTGTGCCGATATCTATGCCCACGAGCTTTCCGCCAGGGGCATTGTATGTAGTGGAGTCGAGTAAATCTTTAAGCCATAAGATATAGTTATGTCTATTTGGTATCTGATAGAAAGTCTTAGTATTGTGGTAATGGCATTAGATCAATCACGGGCCTACCGGCGGGCAAAGGCGATCATCTGGCAGGTCTAGTGACAGGCCAAAGTCGTGCTTAAGCAGCGTCTTGGAAAGCTGCATGACAGCCTTGGGATCTCTGAAATCCAGGTCGCGTCCCTGGACTCTGCATGAAATTATTAGATCCTTCACATAGAAAACTGGCATCGCATACGTTCTTACACTGCGGCAAAGTCGGCGTCTAGTGCAGCAAGCTGCTTGAAATCCGGCGGGCTACTGTAGAGCTTGCGAAAGCGCCGGTCTTTTTGTTCCTGCGTCTCCTCCGAAACAGCCTCCGTAGGGGCCGAAGACGGATTCGCCGCATCCCCATTGGAAGCCATCTCGAGATGGGACTCGCCTTGCGCTCCTGTGTAGTATGAAACTCGGGCTCACATGCAGCAAATAGAACTGCGAGTCATGGGAAGTCTAGCTTTTGTTTGCGTGAAGCCCCACCAGTCGCAGCTGGCAGCCCAGCATGAGCCGACAAACGCTACACATACACCATCCGGAACAAAGGGGCCCAAAAGAAGCAAATCTAGATTCTAACTATAGAAGAATTCGCCATCGCCAGCCTCCGAGTATCCGCAGATCTCGCTCCTCGAGCGTGTCATCGCCCGCCATGATTCGATCCGACAGCTGCTTGATGCGCTTCTGGGTCGTCCGCGCCACGCGCAGTGACACTTCATTCTGGAAAATATACAGCACCGCAAATACAAAAAAGCCTATCGATGCGAGTCGGCCTACCCCAAACACACTATCTCTGATCCGAGCCAAGATATTCCTAGATCTTTGAAAGGCATACTCGGTGTCGTTGGAAGCCACCTTGGAGTCCTCGTCGTTGCTGCGCCTAAAGATGCGCCTCACCAGTGGTATAAACGACGCACTACCAGGTCGTCAGATACCCATCCTTCTCACAGTTGTGAATAAGTATACTTACAAGATGCCACCCATGAGCCATTTTCGCCAGCGGTGGTTTTGAGCCTCGCGCGCCAGATTGCGAACCTCCATCTGCAGACCCAGCAGGTCGCTCAGCACCAGGTCCGTCTGAGACCGCAGGCGGCCATCCGACGCGTTGCCGCCGTACCGTCTGTGCTCCTGCTTTAAGGCCAGATAACCCCGCAAGTTATACTGGCAGCTCTGCCGTAACGTGTCGATGTCCAGCGCCTCGGGCTCCTGCATGTACGGCCCCGGCGTCATCATCATCGGCTCTGTCGGCGGCGGCGCATACATTTGCTGCTGCGGGGGCGGCGGAGGCATCGGCTGATATGCCGGATGGCTATACGGTGCCGCGCTGCCAGATTGCTCCGTCTTGTAGCCTTCGTTCTCCGTGTGCGGTGCCATGCCCTCCGTGCGAGGGCCGTCGAAGTCCCCCGTGGGTATCAGTGGTGACCGTGAGCGTTGAGCGCCGTGATCGGATGGCGCGGGAGACCACATGGGCATAGGGTCCATCTCAGTCAGCTTGCCGGAGTGCTCCATGATTCTCGAGATTATTCAGTTTGGTGAACAATTTTACCGCTGAGGAAAAAAGCTCAATGATGTACTTGTCAACATGCAGCTTGCGCAGACCATTGGACCGGATTCCGGGGGGGCTGGGACTACATGCATGACGTTAAGCTTCCACCGCCTGATTCCCTGCCAGAGATTTTTCACACCACGCAACAAAGCCACTGCGCGATGGGAATATTGATTTGATTAAAGATCCTCTTTTAATTCTCTTTAGAGTACCGGGCCAGAATGGCTCACATTACTTGGACATGTCGCCGCGCTGTCACTCGCAAATCTAGGCATTTTTGTTGCTAAATTGCTGCCTCAGCGGATGGATGCCTACTGTCGATTGGCCTGCCACCGCCTCGATGACGACCTTCTGCACGCCCAAGCTCACCAGCGTGCCCGCGTCCCTGCACGACGACCCAAAATCCATCGGCCCAACCGTCACGGCGTCGTTCTTGCTAGCTCCAACACCGTCGCCTCGCAATTCTGCGCCGCACCCTCGGGCTCGTGCCACGCCGCCCGTCTGATCCGGTGGCGGCTTGCTGGCCCGACAGCGTGGGTAGCTCGCTCTTTCTCCTGGTTTTGGCCTTGTCCAGCGCGGCGCAGAACCGGTTGATCCACGCGTTTCTGCGGGCACACCTTGGCGTTGAACTGCGCCCCGGACAGCGCCCCGGGAGTCTGGGATGAAATTGAGCGGCTAGACCGCCTTTAAGTCGGCGAGGCTGGGCCGTGGCGTGCCGAGTATCCAGGCACGGCTGTCGCTGAGCAAGTCTCTTCCAGCATGGTAAAGATGTGGTAATCTTGCGGAGCGATATAGGTTGCTGCTCTCTGTGCGACTGCGTATCACATTCGTAGTCGGGACCGTGAGACATTGAGCCTTTGAAGCTTGGGCAGCTGCACTGATAAGTCGGGCGTCCAAAGAGGCGTCACGGTGCATGGCGACGACGGGAATGCGGTGATGTTCGTCTCCAGCCAGCTCCAAATTCGGTTCGGGCGTCTAAGCAGATTGTTCTTAAAGCGAATTAACCCGCACATATTGGAAAAGAGGTGAGTGTGTGTGTGTGTGTAAATTAACGTCTTTTACTGCGCCCTAGAGTAGGCTTTAAGACGTGCTATCGAGCTATCAACAGACTGTTGTTACATGA